>CAJQUW010005602.1:0-50276 GCA_907163375.1 Prostheceraeus crozeri | reverse complement strand
AGTTCTAAATAGTTGCGGACAGTTTATGGAGTTTTTCTGGTAGGACACGTTTGACTCACATGAATAGTTTTCAATGTCTCCATTTCTTCTTTCTTTTCTTTCACGTAAGGCAGCTTTCCGTGCTAAACACACTCGCAATAGCCGAATCCATATTGATTAAAAATGCATGAAACTGATAATTATTTGAACGAATGCGGATTCTTCTGTTCCGTTGCATTATCTTTTGATTTGTTAACTACACAGAGGTAATTGTAAAATGCGGAAATTACCTCTCCATTCCACTTCTATTGTAAATTTCATTTTTAGCTGTTCTTAGCTGTGTTTCACTTTGATCATTTTAATTTGTTATATAAACCTCATTTTGCTCATTTGATATTTGATGCGCCTGATGATGGAGTTTATTTCTAGTGTTCCTGCAGAGATATTAATTTTTTGGCAGTACAATCCGACCACAATGCAATCTGTGGGCTCATTATCTGATAATCGTTCTGGACTTGTATCTGAACAAGTCCTAACAACGGGAACAAGTATCTTGGTCTTCTTACACTTGCGCAGTTATTTAGAATGACAATGAACCACAAGAGCGTGTTGCGCATCTGTGAGTAACAAACTTAATGTCTGTATCCAGGTTTATTCAGAAAGGCCATTAAAGCGCATTACCATGTAGCATGAACAGAAACTGAAAGCGATGATCCAGAGTCAACGTAGTCACGTATGACTAACTCACTGCTGCAATATGTGGGAAGCTGTTGTCCGCCAGTGCAACTATCATGGTGGTATAATACCAGCTGAAGCGAGGGTCACTTTCTAAACTCTCTAATCATACAGCCAAACCAACCAGACAAACAGACAACACACAAAGAACATCAACAGACATGTGACATCCAAGGCAGCAAGGCTACATACACAAAAGCTTATTGTCTCGCAGCAAACCACAGCCAGTCACAGTCAATCTCAACATTACCCATCAACTAAAAAAAAATAAAAGAATCATACTATGTAGTTTTTCTTTACTACACGCGGTCTTAGGTTGTACGGATGTACATGTACTGGGGTAGAATTATCAGGCTCTCTGCTCTCGACTTGGTCATATGCATGATGTGCATCTTCAAAATCAAATCTCTGATCAGACCTATTCATTTTAATGTGACGCTGATTACACCTTCTAACCTATCCGTCAATGTCAATTTCGTACGTGTACTTCCCCACTTGTTTGGAGATTACTCCCATAGTCCTGAAAGGTGTTATATCTCCCTAGAGAATTGCTCTGATAACGAATGAATAATTTCAGAAGAGCTACCTCTTTTTAGTACTTTAACCTCTGGAAATCTGCTGTGAAGATCTATCATTGTTAGGAGAATATTACCATTCAAAGTTTCAGACGGACCGGTCAGATCAACTGCTATCTTTACCCATGGTCTGTCTACGGTTTCAGCTACAGGTTGCAATGGAGCATTGTCACCTCTCTTCTGATGGATGGTACATGAAATGCATTTATGGACAAAATTGACAATGTCATCATTCAAATGTAGCCAGCATGCATAACACCTAATCAAACTTTTCATTTTATTGATTCCAATATGTCCCTCGTGCGCAATAGTAAGTAACTGAACCCTCAATGCTCCGGGTATTACAACCTTGTTCGCTTTACATATGAATCGTTTGTCCTCAATGAACCTTAGGGATGACTGATCTCTGAGGTGGTAATAAGGTAACAGTTTTCTGTTAGATGGCATACTCCAGGCATTTGAAATAGCATCACAAACATCACTCAGTTCCTTATCCTCACTGGTTAATGTAGATATATTTGTCAAAGTCAAGGGCATAGCATTAGATACTGCACAAATAGTAAACTCAGTTTTTTCTTCTGGATTTTTATAATCATCAGCAAGAAAATTCCTAGACAACGCATCAGCTTGCACATTTTCACGTCCTGAAATATGTTTCAGTTTAAACGGAAACTGCTGAACTGATAGGACCCATCGCTGTAAACGAGTTGACAGTTTATCAATAGTTTTTTTCAAATATATGTAACAGTGGCTTATGATCAGTCAACACAGTAAAGTCAATGTCTGTTAGATACTGTTTCAATCTAGTTACGGTGAAAACTATGCTCAAACACTCCCTCTCGATCTGAGAAAATCGCTGCTCAATTGGAGTGAGACTGGTTTGTCATTCTGGATGAGCACAGCTCCTAGACCTAACCCACTTGCATCAACCTGAATTATCGTAGGTAGTTTAGGATCAAAATACGCCAATCGACTGACATTATGGATAGCATCTTTTAGGCTATGAAAAGTACCTACAATATCCTCTGTCCAAGTCATTTCTTTCGTCACAAGCATATCCCATTATGGCTTCGAAAGAGTACTATAATGTGGTACTAATCTCTGTCCGATATAGCTTGCTAAGCCCAAAAATGACCTCAAGCCCTGCTGAGTTTCCGGTAATAAAATGTCTTTAACCGCAGATAGTTAAGACTCTTTCGGAAAAATGCCATGTAAAGACCAAGTATGACCAAGAAACGAAACAGAAGATTGACTGAAGATGCATTTATTCCTATTCAGTTGCTAAACCCGCTTGATCCAGTCTCTGACACACAACCTCCAGAGCCTTATCGTGCTCCTCTTGAGACCTAGCTGCAGTGATTATATCATCAATGTATGTATACACATTAGGAATGTCTCCCAAAACATCGGTCATCACTTTGCTGTAGACCTCTGCAGCTGATGTGATACCAAAGCACAACCTGGTATAAGAATATCTTCCGAAAGGCGTGGAAAATGCTAGGCATTTCTGGCTAGACTATTCCTACAATCTAAATGTGAAAAGATCTTAACACTATCTACTCTAGAAGCCAGTTCCGCAATCCTGTAACTCGTCTCACAAACTTATTCAAAGTACGAAGATCAGCACAGAAGATCTCCTGACTGTTTGAAAACAATTATCATCGGAGAATATCAGTAGGCCCCTCAACCTTCTTAATCACTCCCATCTGCTCCATCCTCTCAATTTCATTTTTGACCCTATCGTACAAAGCAACAGGAACTCGTCTAGCTGGTGGGGAGAATAATTTTGCATTATCCATTAAAAAGATAGAGTGCTTATATCCCGTCGTTAATAGACCTGTCTCGTAAATAAATGCTCATAGCGATTAATAATAGAGTCGCAGCTACTATTATTTTGCTCTTTTCCCTGACTAGACCTATCGTTAACCTGCGCAAGTTCCGAAATTATACCCAGCTGTAAACAAAGATCATACGTAAGTAGAGGTTCGCAAGTCCGTACATCAACTACCTCAAATCTAGCCTCCACTGAACGAGACCCATACTGTACACTGCAAATACAGTAGCCTAGAACAGTAATATTGAAGTTACCCCAGGCCTTAATAATGGCAGTAGACGGGTGTAAACTAATACTAGTAGGTGTAACATGTTTAGGCAGTACATTTACAGAAGCTCCTGTGTCACAAATAACCTTAACTTCAACACCATTTATACGCACAACGCGCGTAACAGCATCGATCGAAGAGCATCCAAATACATTTACACTATTAGTAGGTTTATCAACAGAATTATCAGGCACATCAGACATAACACCTGCAACACTATTGAACCTACAGACCTTAGAAAAGTGATCTTGCTAATCACATGCTTTGCAACGACTTCTCCGAGCCGGACACTTGTATGAGGACGCCAGGTGACTTGCCGAATCACAACGATAGCACCGTCTTTGTTCCTTGCTCGGCTTGCCAGGTTCCGAATCCGTTCGCTCTCGAACTCTTGCACCGTCTTGCCTCACGACTTTACTCGCTTCTTGCCACTTGTTCCCCAATGCAGCTCCGGAACACACCTTCCTCACCGCTTGCTGTCGCTCCAATTCTGCAGACGGATCCTGAACACGGGAACCCGTTCCGACCGTTCTCCTTTCTTTACAGGCCCTTTCAAACGCTTCAGCCTTCGAAACAGCCAGGTCAAACGTCAGCGTCCTTTAGTCCGGCAGCCAGAACGAGTTTCTGCAGGGAACGAGGCCGACAATGAGACTTTCACAGAATGATGTACACCCTATGCCCACTCCGAATCGGCACGTCTGCCGAGTTCTAGTGAGTTCCTCTTCTTGTCAAACAGGATCAAAGAAAAACACATGTAAATACAATGGGACGCAGATTGCAGTTTTTGGGTGAAATAGAATTTTGTTTGTTTTGTCTGATTAAACAAAAAATGCTAAGCTAAGCCCAGAGTCATAATCTTTGGCATGAAATATCTTCATGTCATTTCCTATGATGTGCATGTGCTTTTATCATACTTCTGATCGGCAATGTGTGTGAGAATGTGGTTGAATGTGCATAAAGTAGCTCAAATTGGTTGTGTTTGCCGACATTGAGAGGCTCGCCAAATCTAAATGTGTTCAGCTTTGTAAACAGGGGTGCATGAACATGAAAGGAAATGACATGAAGACATTCCATGTCAAACATTATGACTCTGGGCTTAGTATTTTTTGTTTAATCAGACAAAACAAACAAAATTCTATTTCACCCAAAAACTGCAATCTGCGTCACATTGGATTTACAGGTGTTTTTCTTTGATCTTGTCTGACAAGAAGAGGAAGTTACTAGAACTCGGCAGACGCGCGAATTCGTAGTAGGCATAGGGTGTACATCATTCTGTGAAAGTCTCACTTTTGGCCTCGTTCCCTGCAGAAGCTGCCGGACTATGTGCATCCTCCGTCAGCAATTGCTCGCCCAATGGATCATTGTGAATGCCGATGACAAATATGTCTCGCAACATGTCTTTCAAAGAAGGTCCAAAATCGCATTCCTTGGCTAACCTTCTCAACCGGCAGGAAAATTCAGTAGCAGTCTCATTTGAACTCTGTTTGGATAGGAAGAACTCTTTTCTTCTCAACAGGAGACTGGACTTTTCGCCGAAGTATTCATCAAATCGCGCTTCAGCTTCAGAGAAGCTTGCTTTTGGCTCTGGAAGCCCATCAAATATATCTAGCCCATCAGGTCCCACGCAGTTGATTAGGACTGGTAAATGATACTTGTCATCAACATCTGCGATCGTAAAATAATTTTTCAATTGGCGAATGAAATACCGATAATCATTGTCCCGAGGGTTTGAAGGCAATGTTGGAGTTCGTACTGTTGATAGGAAGTTGCTTGAAGGCACAGTAGTAGTAGACATACTTCTTCAGGGCGCTGCCACGATAAATGTTGCGTATTGTGAGAACAAACTTAATGTCTTAACAATCTAACTAATGTCTAACAATCTTAATGTCAGCAAGACTACATACACAAAAGTTTATTGTCTCGCAGCAAACCACATGTACAGCCAGTCACAGTCAATCTCAACAAAGAGAAACATCGCTCTTTCTCGATTCACAACTCTTACTGCTTCGATTCATTACTGCTTCATTTGAGACAATCGTTCTATCAAACTTGTAATTTCAGTTCCAGATTGGAGCTATTTTACACATGCGGACACGTACTGGTTTGGTATTGGATATCATAGGATAAATTTTGACCTCGCTGTTCAATTTTGTGAAGCTGATGGAGGAAAACTTGCTACTATCAGGAATGCCATCGACCATAAGGTCGCGTGGAGATTGACATTGGACAGGTCGATACACCACCTTGGTTTTTACTTTAGCACAGTCGGATGCCGACTCGTCAATGGGCGATGGAAATGGTTATTCGGAAAGTCCAATCTGACGTGAGTTTGACGATATTCGTAATTCATTGTTCAATTATTCAATTCCTAGTATCTATTTTATCAAATTATGCAGTGAAACACGTCACGCCTCTGCCGTTTCAACACAACATAGTATATCAATTTCAATGCGGTTGCGGAGCAAATCACGTGCGTAATTAGCGAAGAGGTCCAGACATCGTGTGCGTGTCTTCCGAAATGGCAACAAGACACCAGCATCAAGCATCACCAGACATTTGCAAGATTGCTCTCATCGCAGTGATTGTGGCATCAGAATTTTTACCTCTTCCAAAAAGTGCATTTTGCAGGACGAACTGTTGGTTCCTGAAGGAGTCGCTATTTAATGGTTTGACCCTCACCCCACCAGGCGGCGAATTTCGCCTCCCTCCCTGCTGATCTCCCGAACTATTGCACCAATTTTTCCAAACCACACATCAACCGAATAGGCATTGAAAGAGGATTCAGAAAAACAGCATCAGTTTTATTTGGAAGATCTGAGGGGGCTGAGGTGAAGGTCAAAGGTTAAAAACCGCCAATTTTTAACAAATTTCCATTAGATGACTATTTAAAATGGAAAATTGCAACAAAACCAATAAACCATAAACTAATGGAAGGATCTGCTTAATTTGGTTCATAAATGATGATTACTAATCACTCTGAGATTACATCATTGTTATAGAGGAGGTCAAAGGTCAAATGATTCAAATTTTCAGTTCAACTCAAATAGCACCAAAATTACACTTTTCAGTGTTTAGTTTCTGCAGGTGAAGAAACAACCCAATTCTGTGATTTTTATCAAAACACTGACGCTAAAAGGAATATGATTCTGAAAAACGTCAATACTTGCTGAATAGATGCAATACCAGAAAATCGTATTTCAAACATGCAGATAATTCTAAAACTTCGCATTTGTGAATATATTTGTCCTGATAGGAAGAATCCTTTATGTTTTCTCAACCCATTTCACCAAGAATTGATGCTGCAATATACGTTAGAGGTGAATTATACCGAAATCAGCCAAAATATTCCAAACATTCAATTTTTAATATAATTTTCACGTCAAAAGTATTATGCTAAATTCATTATTTTTCTGTCAAAAGTTGCATAATACGTAAAAAGTAAGCAATTAGAAATCTGGTAGCCACAGTTTGCTTGGATTAAAAGATATTTAGAAAATTTGCCGGGAGGGGGGAGTCCTACGATTTTGTGTATTTAATCAAGGTTTTCATTATCTTTCATTTCTAGACCTATTTTCACTAAAAGGTTGATCATGTGACACTTCTATAGTCTATTTAGACTCAAATTATAACTACCCTGAAAACTAATGCGATACTCTAGTCGTAAATGTTTGAGAAAACATCATAATAATGAAAAGTATAAAATAATCTAATTATAATGTTCTACTGGAAATATCCCACAATAGAAGTACTGCAAGCGCATCATTTACATCTATTATACATGTGAATATTTTTATTTCCTAGCTTTTGGCTTTTTCAAGCATAGCTGTAGGAGTGTAGGTATTTGCAGTTTCTACTATCAATCCTGAAATAAGCATAACTATGCATCAACTAGGCCCCAAATCAAGCTATTTAAGTTATAACGATTGCAAAACATTAGCAAATCTAATAGAGAGATGTCATCAAACTTCAACAATTTTAAGCACAAAAATGCCTTTGTGCTGCAGGTGTTCATCAGCACGTCTCGGAATGGTCCAAACTATAGCTTGAAATATCCAGAGCTGACTCTATAAAATCGTTATTAAAGTCAGCCGCACGGCAAAGTCAGAATAAATTAAAACAGAACAGCCACCTGTGCAGTCCTTCAGCTTGCTCAGCCAATCCAGATATTTTCAGCTTAGGCCATCCCTACACTGTAAATCGTTGGATACGAAAATTGCATACAAACATATACCAAAATCACATATAATTTGAAACTAACATTTGATACGAGATTCCCGCATGTTTACAGAGATCTGGCATGCATTTCATACAAAGCCTCACTTACTTTCGCATGTGATTGGTATATAGCGATATTAACTATTCTATCTGTGATTGGCTGTTTTACATTGGAATACGAGTTGTTGGTATGTTTAGATACGAGACCCGATGCAAATTTGTGCTCATTCGTACGTCTCTCGTATGTATGGTCTTAAGTCACATAGCAAAAAAATCTATGTTACACACTGCTGTGAAATAACTTTCTTCAGTAATACCAGTCTTCAATATTTCTTTTTGATAGCGTGGTATTAAACTAGATTAGATTTATTGTGAACCTTATGATGTATGTCGTCGTTGCTACTTGTCTATAAAACCTTAACAGTAATGGGTAAAAGACCGTTCCAGGACACCATAAAATCAAAAAAATTGGTATCTTTAAAAACGACATAAATTCATGAATTTGAACCCTTTTTCAGGTTTTTAAGACCTAAATACATGAATTTAGTCCATTCAAAAAGTACCATTTTTTCAAAAAATGGTATTTTTAAAAACGACATAAATTCATGAATTTGAACCCTTTTTCAGGTTATGAAGACCTAAATTCACAAATCGGCTAAAGCCAGAGGAGCTTCGCTCCGATTTGGACGTTTTTAAAAATACCCAATTTTTCAAATTTTTCAAAATCTCAAATTTGAGAATTACAATCGGGCGAAGCCCTAGAACCTTCGGTTCGATTTTCATTGCTTAAATCATGACCGTTCAAGGACACCAAAAATCATAAAAGTTGAGAATTTCAAATTCATGAATTTTATCCATCTTTCAGGTTTTTAAAATATATCATGTGACTAAAAATATTTGAAGGAATTGACATATTCTTAACAATAAGTTTAGGTACTTTTACAATTGTCATTCAAGGGTAGAGAACATCTGCTTCCCGCATTTATGAATAAAATGCATTTCAGTGTAAGGAGCTGTGTCCTCCAACTCAAACATTTGAAAGGAAACAATGTATGAAAGAACAAACAGCTGCTACACCCACTTATTCATTTGTAAAGACGTGGCATATAATTGCAGCATGTAGGAAGTAAGACTTCATTTACAATTCCATTAATCATAACTAGTGACTGTTTTCTTTCCTTATTGCAAAATGCCAAAACGTACTGCCGCAGAAGCTTTTTCGTTTTACATGCCGATTTTACTAAACTTAATTAAAGAAGAGCACAAGGAAACTGCGAATAAATACTTTGAAGAGTGGAAGTTAGAAATTCAATCGAGAAAGAAGAACAAATTGGACTCTCAAAAACAAGTGGAGGATATTACAGTAAAAATAGAACAGTATCTTAACACTACTACAATTCCTCAGTTCAATGTTACAAAAGAACATTTCATTACCATCGAAGATAGTGCTACTATGATTTCAAAACTGATTGCAAGTGATAAAGTGCACCATGGGTCGTTGCTGAGAAGTGCTGCTTATCAAGGTTATGGATTTAAAAGAATTCTGGAATTGAGTGACAATAAAAAAAACAGATTTGTGGCAAACTTGGAACTATTTAGAATTTCCTATAACGTAAGTTATTGTTATTTCTTGATGAACTTATCAGATCTAATTCTACCACACGTATTATTTTTAAATTCATCAATGCCCATTAGTTTTGTTAGAAAACATTTTAAAGAAATCAAAATTTATATAGAAAAATTGAATCAACCGACAACTATAGAAGAAATGAGGTTTGGTTCCCAAGATGAATGAACATTAACTGTGTTGTTTCACTTTTTAAGATATGTGCAATGTACATACATATTTGATGTATACATATTTATGAAGACTTCTTTATAAGTAGTATTGCATTTTGGATTATTTTGAAATGTAATTAAATTTTCTTTTGTTCTCCAGTCTAATGGTAGTAGACTGCTATTGTACAATTGTATGATAAGATTGATTGTTGTATTATTATATTTGATATTTAAGAATGATTCATGGAACTTAGTAGTATTGCATTTTGGATTATTTTGAAATGTAATTAAATTTTCTTTTGTTCTCCAGTCTAATGGTAGTAGACTGCTATTGTACAATTGTATGATAAGATTGATTGTTGTATTATTATATTTGATATTTAAGAATGATTCATGGAACTTAGTAGTATTGCATTTTGGATTATTTTGAAATGTAATTAAATTTTCTTTTGTTCTCCAGTCTAATGGTAGTAGACTGACATTGTACAATTGTGTGATAAGATTAATTGTTGTATTATTATATTTGATGCAAAATACACTGCCGTTGTTTTCATTTTCCTGTACAAGAAGTAGACATTATTACAGTTATTGGAATTTATTTCATTTAAAATGAATGATGAAAATCCGACAGTTATACTGAGTAATATAGGTGATATATTACCTCAGGTTAATAACATGACTGAGTTCTTAGAAATATACGACAAACAAACAACTACGTATTTCGATTTAAATAGCATTTCAGAAGATTGTTTTCAAAATATTTATTCAAAATATTTCTTTAAAAAATGGAAGAAACAAAAATGGAAGAAACCGCAAGAATATATCCTTCGTTATCATATGAACGTAGTTCTACTTTAATGAACATTGAAAAGATTAACATTGAAAAAATGAATAAAGAAAAACACAAAGATAGAGTTAGGTATATGAAAGATAAGGAATCTCAATTATTATTAAGATTAGAGCATTATAAAAAAATTAAGAAAGAGATGGACTAAAGTTAAGAATGTAACACAAGGAATTGGCATATTCTTAACAATAAGTTTAGGTGCTTTAACAATTGTTATATCTTCTGGTGTTTTAGTAATTCCAGTAGTTGCTACAGCTTTAACAGGTACGGGCGTTTTTGCAACTTCACTTGTTACAATGTTAGATAAATCTTTAATAACTAAGAAACGAAAATCATTAAAAACTAAGCATTTACATATTAAAGAAGTCTATGATAAACTACATTACTACTTTCAAAGAGTATGTGATGATAATGTTATTACGTTAGATGAGATTGAAAAATTTGATCAAATAGCTAATGAAGTAAATCAAATATCATTTCAATTACAGTCAGAAAAAGTTGATGATAAGAATAAACAGGATGGCAAAATTTCTAGTGATGGCAAAATTTCTAATGAAGAAAATGACAAAATTTTTTTAGAAGAGCTAAAAACTTTAAGCGAAAATTTAAGCAAAACTTTATTAAACAAAACTTAAAGCGAAAAGATGTCAAACAACAAAGCAATAAAAAAATAATTTGTTCAGTAAAATGTTTTTGCTGTATTCCAATGTTACCACAAAATTCAAATATTATATTTTAAAAATGAATAAAATTAGAGCTGATAATTTTAAAAGAATAAAACAATTAGAAGAGTTAATAAAACAAAGAAATATTATGAAAGAAAATCATCTTCAACATAGAATGATAAAAGCTGGTATTCAATCTGATATGTTTGAAAAAATGCAGCAAACCGAGCAAGTAAAAACTGATTTTGAGAAAACTATGAAACCATTTAAAACTCTTGAAAAAGAAAGTACGAATAATGATAAACAAATTGATATAACAGATCCAGAGCACAAAACTGTATTAGATGACTATGGATTACTAGAATCAAACATTAATAAGAAATTACCAAAATCTATGCAATTTGAACATTCTATTTCATTTATAGATGGAAAAACAATACCTAGATTTTATCTCGGTCAAAAAGAAATATTTCCACAACCTTTTCGAGGTATAATTTTTTCACCAGATAAATCTCCTTTTAATTTAGATAGAAATTTTGTTGATCTTTTAAGAGGAGCAGATTTAAATAATTATGCTGTAGAAGATCTCATAAAATATAAAGCTATGTTAGACAGAGTTGGTGCAGTAAAATCTCTTAGACGTTATAAACAATTAGAAAATTTATTATCAACGGGAGTTAAAGTAGGGAAAGGTTTATCTGAAAAACAGAAAACTGAAACAACTGCATTTTTACCAGATGATCCACAAGAATTACTAAATAGATTAAATATTTTAATATCTGCAATAAAAGAAGGACATAATTCTAGTTTCAATGAAATTCATGCTATATTGAAAAGACTGTTAGAAAAGAAGATTCTAAATGAAGAGGATTATAAAAGTATAACCGGACATCTCTGATGTCCTCCAGGGCTTCGCCCGAACCGGACATCTCTGATGTCCTCCAGGGCTTCGCCCGTAGCTGAAATATGTTGTTGTTTTTAATTTTTTATAAAAAAAATATTTCATAAAAAAATATTTATTTAATTTTTTAGTTTAAAAATGTGTTCAGCAGATTTAGACAAAATTAATAATCATTTAGAAAATTTGATAGAGATTTTGGGTTCATCAAAATTTAGTACGACGTTAAAAATTATAACAACTACTTCATCACACACTTGTAATTTAGAACCCATTCTACATTTGGAACAAAATAAAAATTATCAAATTGCATTGACTAGTTTCTCTACATTTAACACTATTCAAAACGTTATCAAAGATGTGAATGATCAATTTAGATATTCTACTGATAAAGGCAAAACATGGAAAATATTAACTTTTCTTCCTGGTTCTTACGAAGTTGAATCAATATCAAATGAAATTAAGAGGCATTTAGGTATACCATTTAAAGATAAGAAACAATTACATTTTGCAGTTGAACCGGCAGTTAATAAATTTTCTCTTACTTTAGACGAAAATCATCAAGTTGATTTTAATCATGATAGATCATTGTCAAAGCTATTAGGATTTAATAAACAAACCTATAGTCAAGGTTATCATTTAGGTGAGAAGATTCCAAAAATAACTGAAATAAATTCAATTGTTGTACATTGTGACATTATTGAAGGAGGATATATAAATGGTAAATTATCAAATTTAATATTCAGTTTTCCAGCTTTTACTGTACCCATTGGTTATAGATTAAATGTAATTCCACAAACATTAATATATTTTCCTATTACAAGAAAAACTATTAACAACATTGGCATTAGAATCACTGATGAGAAAGGACAAGAAATAAATTTTGGAGGTGAAGAGATTATGATAGATCTTTTGGTTCGGGAGGTATAAACTCCCGTTCGGGAGGTATAAACTCCCGTTCGGGAGGTATAAACTCCCGTTCGGGAGGTATAAACTCCTACGCGAAGCTAGAGAAGTTTAATTTTCTTCTTCTTCTTTAAAAACAAAAATAAAATAAAAATAAATTTTTTTATTAAAAAATGAGTGAACTACCTCCATTAAATAAAAAAAACTTAAATTTAATCATCATCCAAATTTATCTAATAAAGTTTTGTCAGTTATTTGTGGAAGATCAGGATGTGGAAAAACGTATCTATTATTTAAAATTTTAACGACTCCAAATTTTTTGGAGTATAAACAATCTTATAATTTATACAACAACGGCAGAACAACCCGTCTATCAATTTTTAAAATATGGATTTGAAAATAATCTTAAAAAAACAGCAATTGCTTCATTATTCAAAGAATATGAAAAATCTGAAGATGAAGAAGAAATAAGTTCGTGGTGTGAAGAAGCAGCAAAAAATAATCAGTTAGTAGAATCTAATAAAAATAACCATATAAAGATACAATTAATAGATGATAGTGGTAATATGCAAGATCCTAGTAAACTAGATAAAACAATGAAACATTGTGTAATTTTTGATGATTGTGTTAATGATAGAAATCAGTCAGTTCAGAGAAATTATTTCACAAGAGGTAGACATAATAACTGTTGTGTTTTTTATTTAACACAAAGTATGTATTCATTAGACGGAAGTGTTATTAGAAAGAATGCAAATATATTTATACTATTTGAAATAAATGCAAGAAACTTAAGTGATTTGTTAAGAGATTTATGTGTAAGAAATAAAGATGAATTTAAACAATCGTGTAATAATGCTTGGTCAAAAGATTATGGCTTCATTACAATTAATATTGATAAAAAAATTCATGAAAGAGTTATCGAAAATATTTTCGCGGAGTGATAAAAATATACAAATATAGTGTTACAATATTTTTTTTTATTATATATATATATCAAATTTGTCTATCTTAGAAATTAGAAAATTAAAAAGGTTCAGTAGTTATTCCATCAGGTAAAATTTTTCTTTTATCATCAAATGGATCTAATGCTAATTTATGTTCTTCTTTTAAATACATGTTATGTTTTTTTGAATTAAGTCTATAATTACATGCTGTTTTTATTTCATTATTAAATAATACATTTTTATAATCTTGAAATGTTATTTGATTAGCCACTGATGCCTTTGAAATTCCTTTTAATGTTTTATGTGTTTTAACGGGCGAAGCCCTGGAAGACATCTCCGATGTCCTAATATTATTAGTTGTATCATAACAGTAACATTTAGATTTTAAAAATATAGCTTCTGTTATGAAATCTTCATTTCCTTCTAATTCATCTTTTACTTTACATAAATCAGAAGGATGAATGATATCTTTTATTTTATCTATTTCTTCATCAAGTGTAGAATTATACGGTATTGTTAATTCTAAGAAAATAGAATCGGTATCTGTAAAGTGTAATTTATAGTTTTTGCCATAAGCAGGTGCTAAATAATCATATATAAAACTATACATAAATAGTTTAGCTGATTCTAATATAGTGAAACCAATGAAATTAAACTTATCATGTTTTACAATGCTTCTTCTTAGATGAACAGCACAAAGTTCATCACTGAATCTAGTAGTTCTTTTATATGTAGGTTTCCTTGTTAAATTTTGAAATCTATCTTTATCATAAACTATTTCAATATTTTGTCTATTACGCACATTTTCTAAAGTCTTACCATAAAATGCATTATTCATTAATTTGAAGAAAACGTTTCCAAAATCATCTTTATTTCTTTTAGGTATTTTACGTTTTTCAATATTGAACTCTATATAATTTTTTAACCATTTAGATTTTCTATACTCTAGTTTTCGATGTATTTTGGTGAGAATCATTCCATGATCTAAATACCAATCTAGCATTCTTCCTTCAACAACATACTTTCCTTTATTGCTTTGTGTTAACATAAGTTTTTTTGTTGGTCTATATTTCTTAGGAATTAAAGATTTTTGATAATCTGAAAAATCTTCTATATTAGGAATTTTGTTTTCGGGACAGAAAGGAAAATATTTTGTTTTATCTTTTATATAATCAGGGTATACTAAATCAACTTCATATACATAACCAAAATTATTTTCACCATCATATGTTCTTTGATAATCTAGATCGGGCGAAGCCCTAGTAGACATCTCTGATGTCGTACGAATATTACACCATGACATTTCACCTGTTGGTAATTCTTGTATCATGCAAGAAGAATATAAGCTATTAAAATCATAATATAACAAATAGTTTTCTCTCATGAATTCATCAATTGCTTTTTCACGTTCTACTCCTTCTCGTTTCGTTCGAAAAATTTCTAATATTTTTTCTTTTTCTTCTGGAGATAGAGGTTTCATTATTCCATATTCTTGTGGATTTACTTTCTTATTATAACATTTAACATATCTATTACCTAAAACTGATGAAACTCCACCTCTAATTCCAGATTCAAAAAATTATAATTTATCATATGTATTTTCTTTATAATGTTTAAGTTTAACGGACTTTGTCCTAGAGCCATCGGCTTGAAAACCAGTATGTTTTAATCCTGCTAGCCATGTTAAACCTGGTGTAGAATAACAATAACATGGATCTATTCCGTAATATTCTAAACACATATCACGAAAGTTTTCAAAAAGATCAGCTAGTATTAATACATCCATCTGTAGATATTTCATTGTATAATCATACATTGTTTTACAATTTAACTCTCTCCAATTCTTTTCAGCTTCTGCATAGTCTTCGTCTGATAATTGTGATTGTTTTAATGTTGATTTAAATTTATTTATTGGAGGAAGTTGTTCTTCTTCCATAATTTTATTCACAGAATTAAAATCAGTCTTCGACTGTGAACCACAGGTTTTATCTCCAGTTATATCAGTCTTCGACTGTGAGCCGCAGGCTATGTACTCATACGGAAATATTCCTTTTAAAGGTTTTAAATTATATTTATTTAATATTTTACATTGTTCAGATTTCAAAGTTTTTCCCATAACATCTAATGAATAAGGAGTAAAAAATCTAAATGCATCTAAAATTCTAATACAACCTAATTGCATTGAAAAATATTCTTCTTCTGTTTTACATAGTACATTTATTTGTTGTTGTTGTAATTTTTCAGATGAAAATAAATCTTTCATTACTAGATGGAAATCATATTTAGAACCATTGTAGAAATATAAAGGAACAAAGTTATATTTAAATTTATTAGCATTAAGATTACAAGAATTATGTGCTGCACCTCTATATAATCCATTTAGATGATCATGATCTTTTACCTTGACGGCAGAGCCGTCGCTTCGCCTATCAAGATATCTACCTTTGCCATTTTTATAATTTTTTGTAAATTCTCTTCCACAGTAATAACATTTTGTTTCATTAATAAAATTTAATTTTTCTTTTTCTGTTAATGGCATCATCGGTATATTTGTTTCAAGCAATTGTGAAAAGCGACCTTGTAATTCTTCTACTTTCTTTGTAAACATTTCTGAACTATCTTCACCATAGTATTGAAAATATTCTGATTTAAATAATTCAGGATAATTTGAATGAATGTACATTCCCCAACATAATGGTTTTTGTTCAAATAAATATTTTTCTTTACTTTGTTCAGTTGAACTTTTTCCAGGTGCACTTTTTTCAGAATTAAAAACCGAAGGTTCTAGGGCTTGGCCCGTACAATTTTCAGAATTATAATTTTCAGAATCGGGTGAAGCCCTGGAACTTTCCGTTTGATTTTGTGTCATATTAACATTATATGCTTCAAAATCACAATAAATAGTAAAGGGTACTTTATTTTTAAAATACCATTTATTATATTCTAAATAATCATCTTTAGGAAAAGTATTTTGAACTGCTTCGTTTTGTTGACAATTCTCCAAATGTCTATTCATTTCTTCTAAAGTTCTAAAACTTGTCATACATTGAAGACAAGGAAAATTTTTATTATCTGAAGTTTTTGTAAATATAGAAACATCTTTACACAATATAAAATGACCCTGATAATATAATATATTCGCTTGTGCTGGTTGTTTTGACTGTTCTAGTTTTTCAAATTCATCTTTATATATTTCATGTGTTTCATTAATTTCTTTTGCAAGATTAAATGTATTTTGATGATAATTTTGATTTAATATTTGTAGCTGATAAATATATTCTTTATCATATTGTTCTTTATATTGTTGTAGACATTTTCTTAAAGATTCATTTATTTTTTGATTGGTTTCATTTTCTTCATTATTTAATCGGAGCGAAGCTCCTCTGGCTTTAGCCGATTCATTATTTTCTTCATTTAATTTTTGAATCGTTTCTATCTTATTTTCATATTTATGGCCATATTCTTGTAGCAACATTTTTATTTGTTGTTGATAATCTGTTTTACATTTTTGTAAACTTTTATTTAAATTTTCTAATTTTTGTTGATATTCTGAAGATAAAGATGAATATTTGTAATTATAATCATCAGTACGTCCTTTATAATTATTATGATTAATCATTATTGGTGATAATGTTTTAACAAGTTCAAATTTTTCAGTACATATTATATTTCCTTGGTAAAAAATATTATGATGCATGTAATTTCCTCTATCATTATATACTATTTCTGATTGACATAAATTTTTATTATTCAAATAAAATTTTTTTGAATCTGAGTAAAGTGGAATAATTTTACCAATAGAAACATAATTCACATTTAATTCAAAAACATTTACTTCAATTAAATTTTTATTCTTTTTATGAAACTTTATTAATCTATTATAATCATATGGAAATTCATCTAAGCCATCAGAAAGATCAAATTCATTTATGTATTCTTCTTTATTATAATGACTTAGTCTTTCTTTATGATATTCTGCAGGATGTAAATGTGCTATAATACTCCACAGAAAACAATAATCATCTTCATTTTTTATGTTGATTATTTGTGGTGAACTGAAAGGTAAAGGAACATAACTACCACCAGTATTATTTTTATATTTATCAATTACTATTTTCTTAGATAGTATTTTAACAAATCTCCAACCAGATTCACGTAACTGGGCTTCAATTATACAATTTTCTAATTTAAGTATCATCGATTCAAATATGGGTTGTATATCATTTACATTATGAATTTCTTGTGAATTTGTAAAATATCCTTGTATTATTTCTTCAGGAATTCCATCAGGTCCATTTTTTGTATAAAGTACTTCTACATTCATATAACATTTGAAAGATTTCTTAAATATATTATAAAAGTTGGTTAGAATATCAGAAAAAGTTTTATCGGTTTCATTATATTCAACGGGCGAAGCCCTGGAAGACATCTTTGATGTCCCGCGAAAAGACTGATTAAATAAATATTTTATATCTGTTACGGGCGAAGCCCTAGAACCTTCTGTTTGTAAGGCTTCATCGTTTCGTTCAGCTTCATCAAATTCATCAGTATCGCCAAATAAATATCTTCCATCTGGTACGGGCGAAGTCCTGGAAGACATCTCCGATGTCACATGTACGGGCGAAGCCCTAGAACCTTCGGTTTGTATGGTCTCATCTTCACTATTAAAAACTTTTTTATATTCCGAACGTGAATAATCATCAAACATTTTTTTAACTTTTATATCAGTAGGCAATGTTTCTAGATAGTTTTTATAACTATTTAATTTTAATATATTTCCTTCATCAACTCGTTCTACATTTTGTAAATGCAATTTACTATTTAAATGAGATTGATAACTTCTTTTTGTTTGCAACTTTTTTTTTACATAAGACACAATAAAACTTGGTATTTTCCATTTTTTTTATTTTTTTAGAGAAAATTTAAGAAAAAAATTGTGTTTTAATTTTAGATATAAACATTCTAATATCTAGGACTTGAGTGTTATTTTATATTATTATATATTTCACGTTCTTTAGTTATTTTTGCTTTATCATATTAAGTTTTATCATATTAAGTTTTATCTTATTAAGTTTCATCATATAATGTTTTATCAAAAGATAATTTAAATTTTTTTTCACTAACTATTGATTCATCATCATCATCATAAATTGTTTCTTCATCATAAATTGTTTCTTCATCATCATAAATTACACTTTTTGGTATAGGATGCCCTTCCATGATAGGATACCATTCTCTTATTGGAATATCTAATTCTAAATTACATCTTTTATCTGATAATAATATAATAGAGAAAAATATTGGTCTTTGATCTCTTTTGGAAAATTTAATAACACCACCATAATCTGAATCACTTTTAGTTTTTGTTAAAGATGATAAAATTTTAAATTGATTAGATGTAAATCCTAATTTAAATTTTGTAGACCCGACACATAGTTGTCTAACAGTATCTTCAACTATACCATCATTATTATTTTCAATTGTAAGAAAATGAAATTTAGATAAATTTTTATAATTACTAATATTTTTATAATCTTTTTTACCATTTACACCTTTTTCAGATGTTACAGAATCATCATTATTATCATAAGATTCTCTAAGATCGGGCAAAGCCCTAGAACCTTCAGTTCGTTTATTATGAATGTGATTATGGTCATTGTTAATAGTATAAGGTGTAGTCCACATATAAATTTTCTCTTGTTGAGCTAAACCATTTATATAAGATTTTAATAAATTAATATTTAAGTTGGAATATAATCCTATATACGTATCATCATCATATCTTTGGGCATTTCTAATGTTTCTTGTTTATAAATTGTGTCTCTATAATAAACTTGACATAATAATTCTTCATTATGTTTTTTACTTTCAATATGAATATTGTATTGATTTTGATCATCAACAAATAATCCTTATTTTTTCTTTGGAAAAAGATTTTAATTTTTTAACTAATTCTTTAATATTGATATAATTAATAATTTTAGTTTCTATCCAATCAGTATTACTAATCGGCAAAACTGCTCTAATAAATCCATAAACATTATTATGACCTATTATAACCATATTTTCTTTATTTAATTCAACATAAGCTACATCATTATATTTACTTACAATCTCCATAAATTTAATAAATGGATCCCCCGGAAATAAACAATAATTAGTTTCTATAGAAGGTAAACCTTTAGTCTGTTCTCTAAATATTTCGGCTTGTAATTCAAACAAAAGATTAACATCAATACATGGATTATTATTATTATTATTATCAAAACATTTATTTTCAAATCCCGTTGATCTCGTCGAATAAGAAGAACAGGATGATGCGGGCGAATATAATTTTTTTAAATTTGGATTTTCCATTTTTTTATTTTTATTAGAAAAAATTTTATTTTTTTATTTTTATTAGAAAAAATTTTATTTTTTTTATTTTTATTAGAAAAAGTTTTACTTTTTTATTGTTTAAAAATGATGTTACCAAATGTTGGTGGAGGTGCATATATCCCGAATAATCGTGAATTAGAAATAGAGATAGAAAATTATATCATGAAAACTGGAGACGTTTTATCTGGTCCATTGCATCTTTCTATTCTTCCACAACAAAATACAGAGTTAACAAATAAACAATATGTTGATACACAAATCAATGATTTAAAAGAAAAATATATAAACGATGTTTTGGTTCCACTGATGAATGAATTGAAGTTGCTTAAACTTAATGACAAATCATTAAACGAAAAATTATTAAAACTTGATAAAAAGGATAGAGAGCTAGAAGCAGATATAGCAAAACTTTTTAAAAAGATTTCAGAACAATCAAAAATTTTAATATTACTTTCTATAAAGTTAAAATCTGCAGTCATTAAAAATAAACATCAGATAAAAATGTTAAAAGAACAATTAGAAGATGAAATAGAAAAACTTCCTGAAAGAATTAAAAAAAATTTAAAGCAGTTACAAACTACATTCCAAAAAAGTGTTGATGAATTAAGTTCTAAAATTACTCAACAAATGAAAAAGATGAATAGAATAATAAATGAAGTAAACTCACTTAATCAAAAAGTTGATAAAATGAAAACTCTTAAAATCAATTTAGAAAATGAATTAAAGAAAAATTTACAAGAAAACTCGATTAAAGAAAATAAAGAACAGTTAGATTCTGTTAAAAGACAATTAGATGTTCTTAAAATTAAGTTAAATGCACTTAAAACGGCGTTGAAGATGAATCAGGTGAAAATGCAAGTTAATATAAAAGAAATTAAAGTACATCACACGCTGCTTGACGCAATAGATAAAGTGCAACAATCAATTAATAAAGTTATCTCGAAGTTGTTGTCCATTCACAAACGTAAATCTTAGCGTAAATATTAACGTAGATATATTTCCCAAAAGTCAAATTTAATCCTAAAATTGCCTATAATTTATAAACACAATCTTAAACATTTTGCATCAAATAATAAAATTGCTCATGAACCATCTCAGAAACCTGTGTACCATTATGATAGTGTAGAAACTGTCGGAACACAAAAGTTCCTAGGCACCGCAGGTGCCGTCCAAAAAGAAGGGGCTGGCATCTTTTTCTGGTATTGGAAGTATCGTTAACTTAATTAAAAATAATAAAGATTTGATTACATCTGCTGCAAAAGGAGCAGCTGCTATAGGTAGTACAGCTAGTGCAATATCAAATGCTGTCAAGTCTCAAAACGAATTAAAGCAACTAGAAGCTATTCGTAAACTTAGGAATGATTCTGAAGAACTAAAAAATTTAAAAAAACTTTCAGATGAAACAAAAAATAAAATTGCTAACATAGCTGTTGGGGAAACCTTAAGGAGCGGAGCTCCGTCTAATAGTAAACATAATGAAAAAACAATTGAAGAAATAAGAGGTAATGGGCTAGCAAAATTCTAAAATTATATTTTAGTAAAATTTTTTAGTAATTTTTTTAGTAAAATTTTTTCTGTCTGTGAGAAAAACAAAAAGTCAAATTATTTTTTATAAAAATGTCTTCGCTTATCGAAAATAAATTTAGATTAGACGATCCTCCGTTCGTCAGTTATAATCAAAAAAAGAATGACTATATAAGAATTGCTATGAATCCCGGATCTTCCAGTAGAGTAAATACTGGAGGAGATTTAATTTTTGAAGTTGATAATCAGCAGAGTTATTTATATCTACCTGATTCATTTTTACACTGTGAATATTCTTTGTATAGTGATGCCAATTTTACAACACCATTACCAGAAACCGATAATATTGCACTAGAGAATAATTTCTTTCCAAGATTATTTACACAAATGCGTTTAGATGTTGCAACTCAAAATATAGAAACAATAAGTGATTCTCCAGGTGTAATTGATACAATGCTTAGATTTGTAACAATTGGTGAAAATAATAAAAAGTATGAAATCGAAGGTTGGTTTCCTGATACTAATGATGGTATAATTGTTGATGATTTAACTCACGCTGGAACAGATGCCGCAGGAATTGCGAAAGATGTAGAAAATATTGCAAAACATTTAAATAAAACAAATAATGATGCATATAAAGAAAGACGTGAATTTAACAAAAAAAGTAAACAGACAGTAAATTAGTCATTGTCTCCATTATTCGGATATTTAGATTATGATAAAATATCATATCAATTAAAATTTAAATTAATAATTCATCGTACAGCAAATAATGAATTAATCTTTTTTGGTAAGACTGGAAAAAAAGCATATTTAAAAATTGATAGACTTGAATGGTGGATTAAGCATATTACTCCTAGTTTAGAGGTTGAAACAGCTATTGCAAAAAGATTAAATACTAACAAACCAATTCCAGTAAATTTTCTAAAGCGTACTGCTAGTTCAGTAACTTTTTCCGAACAAAGATTTAACTGGCATTTTACTAGAACTGCGAATACTCCAAGATATTTATTACTAACATTTCAAAGAAATAATTCTCCAAGTTTTGATAAGAACAACAATATTTTTCATATTAATACAATTCGAAGTTTACAAGTTTCATTAAATCAAACCCGTTATCCAATTGATCCATTAAGATTCGATGATACCAATAATCAGTTTATGGAAGGATATGATTCCTATCGAAATCTTTGTATAGAATTTGGAGTTGAACCACAATTAACTCCTGGAGATTGGAGACATTTATATCCAATTTTCTGTTTCGATTTAAGTGCACAATCTGAAGATATTATCAAGAGTGGCTGTGATGTAACAATTAATATTGAAAAAAAAGATTCCACAACTTCATTGATGGCTTATGGTTTATTGCTAGAAGATGTAAAATATTCTATTGAAATTCTTAATGGAAAGATGACTAGGATCGGCTGAAACCTCGAGGAGCTTCGCTCCGATAAGTTAATTAAAATTTTTTTCATAACTAGAATAGATTAAAAATTCTTAACTTAAAATTTTTTCATAACTAGAATAGATTAAAATTTTTTCATAACTAGAATAGATTTAAATTTTTGATAACTTAAAATTTTTTTATTAAAAATGTCGCAAGCGAAAAGTAATAATAATAATAAAACTGTTGAATTAAAATTACGTAATATTGTTGACAAAAATACAGCTAAAACTATTACGATTAACAAAAAAAAGTATTACATAAGTAAACCAATGATAGAGAATATTCAATTACAAGAAGAAAAGAATGGCGGGATTCTCCCATTAATTCCACTAATAATAGGAGGCATAGCTGCAGCAGGAAGTTTTGCAGGTGGGACAGCTGGTATTGTCCAAGCAGTAAATAAAAATAAATCAGAGAAGGCAGCATTAGAAGAACAAAAACGTCATAACAGAGAGTTAGAGAAAGTTGCTAGGGGTGAAGGAGTAGTAGATAATTTTATTAGTAAATTAAAATTAGTTGATGAAGGAAAACGAGTTCTTAAAAATATTCTCCACAATGTTGATGATTTAATTGAAATTAAAGAAACTAAGGATGGTTCTGGAATATATCTAAGTCCTAGTATGATAAGGTAATAACCTCAGAACCTTTGGTTCTTTTCGATAAAACTTTTATTTTATCTTTTAAATTTTTTTTATCTTTTAAAATGAATTCTAAAAATTCCGAAAATTTAATTAAATTAAAAATTTCTAATTTAGATTTATTGAATTATCTATTAAACAAAAATAAAAACTCAAACTGTCAGCATATTGGAGGTGACAAGAACAAAGTTCCATACCACTTCGGTGGTGATATACAAAAAACATTAGAAAACTTTCCTGGATTTATTTGGAGTAAATATTCGAAAGAAAAACATCTTCCTGGTCATTCATATACTGGGCCAGGAACTCGATTAGATATAAGACTAGATGAGAATAATAATCCGAAACCAGGTGAAGAACCAATAAATAGAGTAGATGCCGCCGCTTACAGGCATGATTTAGCTTATCGAAATCATGATCTAAGTTCTCGTCATGCAGCTGATAAGAAGATGATTCAAGAATTAGATAGTATTCAGAATCCTACATTTAGAGAAAAAATTGAAAGAATGTTTGTTAAGAAAGCTTTACAAGCTAAAATATTATTCGGTCAGGGTTTAAATGAAAATCATAATTCAGACGTTTATGCATCTGAAATTCATAAAGAATATAGAAAGCCTAAATATTTATTAAAAGTTAAAGTATTTAATAAAGATGATATTTGGAGTGCTGATCTTATTCATATGCCGAATGAAAGGGACTACAAATACGCATTGACCGTTATAGATTTATATACACGATATGCTTGGGTAAAGCCTTTAAAAAATAAAAGTGGTCTTTCAGTTAAATATGCGTTTGAAGAAATCTTTAAAGAAAGTAATAGAAAGCCAAAAAAATTGTTTGTTGATAAAGGGTCGGAATTTTATAACCGAAACGTTCAGCCACTATTTGAAATTGTTTATTCAACTGAAAACGCTGGGAAGGCCGTAGTGATAGAAAGATTCAATCGGACGTTAAAAAATAAAATTTTCAAGAAATTTACTCAGCAAGGAAATCAGAAATGGTTGAAGATATTACCAGGAGTTGTAGAAGAGTACAATAATAAAGTTCATTCTGGTATTGAAGAAACCCCAAAGAATGCTTCTGACGACCCTGATTTGATACGAAAGAAAATATTCGAAAATAATTATTCGAATGAGAGTAATCCGAATTTACAGAAACGTAAGCCGAAATTTAAAATTGGGGATAGGGTACGAATATTTAAATATAAGAATAAATTCGAGAAAGGTTTCGTAGGCTATTGGACTAAAGAGATATTTGAAGTTTCTAAAATAAATCAAACTTATCCGTTTACTTATGAAATTATAGATTTAGATAATGAGGATATCAAAGGTAGATTCTATGAAAACGAATTACAGAAAACCGAGCTTTAACCTTTAGGTGCCGCTTTAGCTAGCTAGCTTCGCTTGAGTTATAGATTGTTTAACTCTAACATAATATCTAGAAATGGTACTCCTTTTTGTAATTTGTACAAAACGTATAAACATAATTGTCCACAATAGGTAGTGCCGGGTGTTTGAATTTGAAACGTATTGTATGTTCCCGTTCCAAGTAATTCTGTTACTTCATTTGTAGGGGGCAAACCGTATGAATCGAACCAATAGTTCTCAGCCTCCGGGCGATCAAAATAATAGTTCTGCTGATGATTTTTAACGCCTGCTGACCAATGTACGCCTTTTTGGTCTGAAGTGTGAAGATTGGTTACGAAATTTACAGTTATTGATGGAACTTTGTTCCGGGAACTGAAGGTTCCTGTTGGCTTATTTTTTAGGAATTGTAATTCGTTTCTCATTAGAACATGAAAATTCTTTATTCCTAATTCATTTGCGATTTTCTTTAGGTCGAAATTTGTCGTAGTTTGCGTTCCATATAATTTTAAAAACTCATTTATGTTGTTCATTTTATAATAAAAAAATTTCTTAAGGGACCCCTAGAAGTCAGAAGGGACCCCTAGAAGTTAGAAGGGAGGGGGTAGTAGAACTACGTTCATATGATATTGAAGGATATATTCTTGCGGCTTCTTCCATTTCTGAAGTTCCTTCCACTTTTGTTTCTTCCACTTTTAAAGAAATATTATTAGTCACATGATATATTTTAAAAACCTGAAAGATGGATAAAATTCATGAATTTGAAATTCTCAACTTTTATGATTTTTGGTGTCCTTGAACGGTCATGATTTGAGCGAGGGTGAAAATCGAACCGAAGGTTCTAGGGCTTCGCCCGATTGTAATTCTCAAATTTTGAGATTCTTAACTTTTATGATTTTTTCGGTGTCCTTGAACGGTCATGATTTAAGCAATGAAAAATGTCATAATCACAAATTTGAGATTTTGAAAAATTTGAAAAACTGGGTATTTTTAAAAACGCCCAAATCGGAGCGAAGCTCCTCTGGCTTTAGCCGATTTGTGAATTTAAGTCTTCATAACCTGAAAAAGGGTTCAAATTCATAAATTTATGTCGTTTTTAAAAGTACTAATTTTTTTGATTTTATGGTGTCCTGGAACGGTCTTTTGCCCATTACTCTTAACAGGACGCTTGGTTAGCTATATTTAAAGAACCAAGTTGACTGACATTAATTCATTCAAACGTTATCAAAATCACATTCAAAAATTATCTTTCGTGCAACCATGTTGACTTATATATCTCAAACATAACTAGTTTTGCGTTCATGAATTATAATATGTTTTCATTTCGGATTGATAATATGCCTAATTCCAAAATTCCAAAATTACATAATTGTTGATGGTTGAATGCTTATTGATTATTTATGAAATGACAATTTTTATACTTACATGCATTAAAATCGAATTAAGTATTCTAAGTTTGAATCTTAAATGTCATTATCTAACTGCTTACAAAACAGTAGTAAACACCATGCAACATTAGTGTGATCTTTGTTGACAAAAGACATTAAATTAACATATTTTAGACATCATTGATACTTTCCTTCAACATTGTGCCGGAATGGCTTTAGTGTGCATACCACAGTTGAAATAACATACGAAATGCTTACAAATAGATATAGAAATATACCCAAAAAAATGTTTTGGTATGCATCCTTCGTATGTAGTTGGCATTGAGCGATCTACAGTGTCGCCATACTGACACCCCCTTGTAGACAGAAAAAATCGATAGTCTACTGCTGCCAGGGAATTTTTGTGCTAAAATAACTTGGATAGTTCAAGTCTCAGGAACTCCCATAGGGATTTCACATAGCAACTATGTCGAGCTGTACGTGATCTCAGGAAGGAGCACCCGCGGATTGTAATGTTTCAAGCGATGAACCAGAGTGTTTACCTCATCAAAAAAATCGCACGACTCCTGGTCATTCAAGAGTTCATCAAGTCGGCTGAGCTTGATTTCAAATCTTATACGAACGATAATCCTTTTCCATCATGCCATCCACTATTCTGTGTAATATCTGTGTTTTCTTTTGAGCCTAAAAACTCATTCAAATGAATCAACATAGTAAAATATTTCAAAAATCAGCTGTAAATACGTTCGATTTGCTTAATTTTTGTGCAGAGATGCCGTAGATGTGACGAAAATACGGTACTCATCTAGAAAGGGGAACATATTTCGCCAGTTTAATAAACCTGAGTTTTAAAGATTTTCAAGCAGCTTTATGCGAAGCTTGAACGTGATCAATAAAAGGAACATCAAATCTGTGATCAATTTAATTAAATTCATATTCAGCATCTATGATCGTTTCTAATCTCATTTTCCACACAATGATATTCGAAGTTAACATTGATTCGTCGCTGCTGTAGATACGATTTTTAATTTGATAAAAAGCCACACAATTTTAATTTCTGAAAGCAGATTCACAGCTCATCATTGGAAGCAGTATTAATTTATCTGCCAAATTTGTATCTGTAGTTGTCAGAGTTTCATTGAATGAGACAAAAATTAGGTGGTCCACTTTTTATGATCATCACTGTAGATCAAAGGATTTTGAAAATGCAGTTAAGGCAGTCAACGAGAAGCGAATGTCCGTCAGCATGGACATTGCTGTTTGTTTAATTACTCCATTTTTTTCGAACAGATCTACCGGTGCAGTTAATGTTTGGCAACCAGCACCAATGACAATTCAGAGATACAGACGGCAAGGTTGTTGTAGGGCTTCGGTTGGGTCATCCCAAGTCAAGCGGCTTGGGTTTTACTTGGGCTTACCCCAAGCCCCAAACAACCAAAGGAAGAAGTTTGATGACCGAAACTCAACCATCTGAAAATTTCAACTACCATAGGCCCCATACCATTATTATAGGCCTACACCTTACATAAATGACACTAGAGAGGCCTGCGCCTTAACCTGACTGTATCGTAGCTGGGTCATGCGCTTGCATTGTGTCTAGGTCTGTCTGTGCTATTGGTAGACGGGTAGCCTGCATCGGCTTGCTAGTCAGGCATAGTTTCTGTATCACCCCATCTCTCCCACATGACGAAATTAGGTAGATTTATTGCAAAGTTGTACAGTCGGCTATGTTGGCCAGACTTCGAGACCTTTGAAGACGCGCATTGCTATCTCGTAGAGTGAAGTCTTATTGTGAATCCAATAGGTCCAACACTTCGGTCTCTCTAGATTTTAAACCGCCCTATATTGTCCGGATGAATCTCGGCGCTTGTTAAAGGAAAACAAGTGGATGAAGAGGCTTCGAACTCTACATCCGGAAGGTTTCAGCCAAGAGCTCTACAATATTTCAAATCTTCATGTTGTAGTCATTTTGTTGATTGCAGCAGCTGAGTCATTCAACTGTGTAAGCTTGAGCTGCATGACGTCAGAACCTGTTCCTCACTTACCATGCACAGAAATATCAGAAGTCATTTGTCTGCTGATTGTCCAGTCAGTGACATTCGAGTTGACTGACCCGTGATATTCAATATCTGGCATTGTACGTGACGGTAAATTCACCTTCTATCTTGTTGGTTGTACCACACGTGGTATTGAGGAAGATAAGCAATCGAAGCTGGTCTTCCACAATCTATCGTTTTTACTGTCTCCTGTAAATATAAGTGATCATCAACTCGCTCTGGAGATCGATTCTAAATAGACAGCAATACACGTATGTATTTATACATATGAAAAGTTATACGGAAAAGCAGAAAGAATATTTCATAAATGCATTTAGCTGAACAACATAATATTCAATCAAACATGTAAAGAAAATGAGCTGAAACCAAAATTTACAAATATCAAATTAACAAGAAAAAATAAAAAACATATAAAACATCTGAACATTTCCAATCGGCTATTTTAGATTTAGAAATAAAACAAAACAAGCAAAATTTGTCCTCAGTGCAATGGAAACGGAATTGGCAAAAATCTTGTCAATATACATTGTATTCATAATATACTGTATACAATGTACATAATAATATTATATATGTTTCTTTGAAAAAAATGCATCCTGAGTAATTACACGTATTGGCAATCATATGCATTTATATATTTTTTTTCTTAACAACGACAAAAGACAAGGTCAACAAAAGGTTATAATGAACTTTTCCTGAATTTGCACTAATTTTTAATTAATTTACCCTGATGCTTCCCTTCCCTGCGATTTACAACAATCTATTACTTCTGTACATGATGGAATAAAAGATATAACTTCAAAAGTTAAAATTCCAAAATCCAATGATTCATGGTTCATCAAAGGTGCCAAATCAATTGACAATATTAAGTTACTCCAATCAGACAAAAGTAAACGAATTATTGCTATTGATGATACAAAGTATGAAAGTTTAGCACCTCCTCATCTTCAAAATTATATAGAGAAACCTCAAATTTTACCTTGTACTGCACAAAAATCTTTTAATTAAGAACTTTCTAACATTGCAATGAAGCAAAATGATGATGTGAAAAACTTACTCCTGAAACTGAAATGTAGCGAAATATTCCCAGTCAACTGACAATTTTACCCAAAGACCAAAAGACTCCCTTGCAAGAAAGACCTTTGATATCAGCAATAGACACGCCAGGCACGAGCCTTTCACGGTTTTCCCTCATTTTTATTACATATTTTGAATTTTGCATCTCGTTTGAAAGATCTAAAATCTGTTTCTGAAATTACTTTCGATTTTGATAATGCGTTTTACTTTGGCACCATTGATGAGGAATAAGGGAATACATTTCTCCATTTTCTTGATGTCCTCTAATTGTGCCAATAATTCCACTTTTCTTACCCATTCTGAGAAGTCTTCACTACCATCGAATTTTGTAATCAGATCGCCGAACTTTACACCAACACTTGGAATGCTTGAAGTGCCTGTCGTCATGCCGTGATTGCTTGTAGCCAAAACGTATGTCCAGTTGCGCTGAAGACATCTATTTCACTAATCATGCAATAAACCGCACAACCAAGTATAGTGATTAGAATACTGATCACATACAAGGCAGACAATACGACGCTAGAGACATCACACAATACAGATGTGTCCCTGCATTAAACAATTACTACCGTTGCGAGTAGATAGCTTTATGTCTACATGAAGCTGTTGCAACCACAGAATTAGATTGTTTGACTGTATCACATTGCTAGATGTGCAAACTGAATCTAAATAATGGCACATGCAGGAACTTATTAAGGCCCTTTTCGAGTTGCCAAATCGATGTGACCTTGGCAACTCGAAAAGGTGATTATTTGCAAAAATTTGCACTTTTTACATGAACTTCGTCAAGGTCTCTTCGAAATTTTTAGTCGGTCAGAGCTCGATTATTTTGGGAAAACCGTCAATTCCAAGTTTGAAAACAAATTGGTAAATTGCACTTGCGTGTAATTTGTGATTACGTTTCATCCAAAATATTTTGATAAAACAAAAGTTTAGATTTCTTTGTTTCACTGTATGGTCATGCACAGGAAAATTTAAAATGTCGAAAAGCGCATGCATACAGTTTATTCTTTTGATGTTGATGTCCACATTTTTTTCCTATTCTCCAACTCCAATCTCTAGTGCAGTCTTTTTGTTAATGTCCACTCATCAATTTCAGCTAAATTCATAGCACGGTGATATCTACTAATATATCATTGAGAGGAATAGTATTTCCTCCGCAAGTAATGCTATTCTCTGGTCGGTTTGGATGCAGTGTCTCCCATTGTTAGGCAATGGGATCAATCATCAATCAACATTCCTCTGGATTGCCCATGCAATTGAAAAAAAATACTCTGGCTGGTAGCACAAAAGAAGTCTTCTCTCATTTCATAAGGACAACATGAATACATTTCAATGAATAATCACCGTGCTATGAATTTAGCTGAAATTGATGAGTGGACATTAACAAAAAGACTGCACTAGAGATTGGAGTTGGAGAATAGGAAAAAAATGTGGACATCAACATCAAAAGAATAAACTGTATGCATGCGCTTTTCGACATTTTAAATTTGCCTGTGCATGACCATACAGTAAAACAAAGAAATCTAAACTTTTGGTTTTATCAAAATATTTTGGATGAAACGTAATCGCAAATTACACGCAAGTGCAATTTACTAATTTGTTTTCAAACTTAGAATTGCCGGTTTTCCCAAAATAATCGAGCTCTGACCGACTAAAAATTTCGAAGAGACCTTGACGAAGTTCATGTAAAAAGTGCAAATTTTTGCAAATAATCACCTTTTCGAGTTGCCAAGGTCACATCGATTTGGCAACTCGAAAAGGGCCTAAGTGGGCAAAAAGAAATTCTTAATACCTTGCAGAGATAGGAAAAATAGTCGTGCGTCGCTTGCGGATTGTTGTGGATTCCTTCAAAATGCTCCGATCGCGGCAATTCCCTCAGATTCGAAGAATTCAGATCATTGCACAAAAGTTTTCTCGATCATGTTGGCCCTTCCGATCATTATTAAAAAAGTTAGCAGGCGGACGAAAAAACGTTCACAAACTTCTCTGTAGAACTTGACATCAACTGCGTCTCTTTGTTGTGAAAGCCGATTGATAGCAGTCACTGAAACTTAACACAATTTGGCGTGTTTAATGTTGAACTGGCTGCTCATTGTTCGATTGCTATGGTATTATGTCAGTAGATTGTGCCATTTCATAAACGCTACATGTTCCAATGTTTCCTTTCTAGTCAAACAGAAGAAGAGACGACCTGTCTAATTCTGTGGTTGCAACGCTATTTAGTGGATCGTAACATGTTCAGTCTATAATATACACATATTGGCACATGTGTAATTCTAATGTGTATTCAAGCATGTTGATGATACGGTTACACCGGTACCTCGTCAACCTATGGAAGAAGGTCTGGTTAGAGTAAGCGACTAAGCTTGAAAATAGACTTCATGTAGCCTGCACATGCTCGCACATATGCGTGTGAGGATCAAACACGGAAATTTCAAAGTGACTATTTTCATCTCATTTGACATATGCATTAAAGCGCGCAGTCTGACTCTTAATCAATATGAGAAGTATGCGATCGTTTCTCTAACATTGTCATCACTTGCAACTTGCAACTGTCAAGCATGCTTTGTCTTTTTACATTACTCAATTCTTTTTTAAAAAAATCATGCCTATATTGCAGCAGCTCGTTGGTTAAGATAAAATTAATGTGAATGCCTACGTTAGAATCGTTTCATGTTTTCAATTTCTTTAGAAATGAAAAATCATATTATTATGATATATGCATTATCTATGAAAGCGCACAACAGAGATGCGACAGCATTGTTCAGTTATTCTGGATCTTCTCACATTTTTATTGGAATTCTCATAACCGAAATTATTGCTATTCCTATCCCATGAATAGAATATTACTATCCTCCTCCCGGATCCACGACAAGCCTTATGGGCGCAGCCTACATGCAATTAATTATCGCGATTTTATTCTTTGTTGACTGATATCAGAAATGACCACGACTATGCACAAAATTGCACATGTCTCTCCAAGTGATCTCGAATATTCAGAATTCTTCGATAAAGATAGCTGCTATCCAATGCGGCTGTGTAGACCAACCCATCAGCAAGTCCGCTCGTTTTTCCCTTGTGGGACATCTACAAGCGTATATTTTGCCTAACAACATACATACTCGCCAGCCTTTCAATATATATTCCTTTGAGCGTCTGGAATTATTAATATAATAGATCCAGTAGATCCGTTAAATAATCTATTAAACGCAGTACGTAGATTGCTTAAGCTTAGGAATGAAGCTGCTGAAGCTAAGTGTCACTTGTTGTTTGATATTACAAATTCATGCACATTCAAGAATTACATCTACACATGTTTCTCGATAACGAATTAAGTTAGGATGGAGAATGACTTTAATATTTTGAGACTGCATTGATTTAAATGTTCTTGATACTTGTGGAAGAGTGGAGCATTTGATGACATTGAATTAGAAATTGATTCGATCTTTGCTAAGCCATGATAATGATTATTTTTGAAAAATGTTCCATGTTTTAATATGAAATAATGCAACAAAATAGACAAATTATTAATTATGAATAGATCATTTGACGAAAGCTTCTTTGATCCTGCTACAAATTGATAATATTGATTGATGACTCAGAAAATCTATGATTATCAGTCAACAATTTTTACATATCAAACGACTGATAAACTACTCGTATATCAAAAATATATCTTATAATATCTGATATTATAATAGTTTACTATTTTATTCATCATCATTTTCTAAGATACTTTTATGTATATTGTCTGGCTATACGATCAAGTGCATGAAGAAATGCTGCTTGAGATTAATTATCATTGAAAGATTCTTTTTAAACATTAAGAAATTTGTTATGCGATAAAACTTCCTGTTCATAGCAATTTTTGAGCCTTTTTACATCTGTCATTTTATTTAGAATAGTAGGAGCATGATTTGTAGGAAAAAATCATAGGACTTTCAAAGTTATATACGGAATGTATTGATAGCAGAGCAAAAATAAATCCAAGTGTATCCACACATAGGCCTATTGCAACACAATAAAGAAAGTGTCATAATCATGCATGAATCAGAGAAAGACAATCTTCGGCAGAATGTGCTAATAAATACATTGTAGCTGGACCGGACGAACATAAAGCGAGACGATGAAGGTGCAAGTAAACATATTCATTAATGTTGCAAAATGTCTGCGTCAGTCAAATGTACCGGGCAACTGTGGTCAGAAAGCGTTAGGATCAGCCCATTAAGCCTTTTGATGAGCAGCTGTATAAACATTTTTGAAGCATGTCTCACTAAGAAATCGAGAGTTTCAGCGCTTAATTTTGATTTCCACTGGTTTTAATGAATCAACCATCCTTCGAATGGCATTGCAATAGTATTTGTCTTTATATGCCTCTATTGGGCAATCGCCGTCAGTTGAACCTACCTCTTGACCGTTATCGCAAAGGATAAATTTGCATCCGTTCAAAATGAAGCGATTGCACGAATATTGTGACAGGACACTCCATCACATGACACACGCCTTTGCAACATCTTCACTTTGGAACGCACTTCATCGCAGTAGTCTTTAAACTTTGGTGATTGACGTTCTCTTGGGCAAGGTGTGAATGTGGAGGCTTTATATTGGCCATTAATGCACATTTTCGTATTGCATCCATCAAATATATATCTCACTCCGTGAATAAATAGGCAAGATATACCCACGCATGTTACACGCTTCTTTAGGGCATTGACATTTTTTCGAATTCCATCACAATATGGCTTGTACTTCTCAATCGAGTCAGCTTCTTTCCGACAAAGATTCAATGTCGTATGTCTTATTTTGCCATTCTCACAAACTATACTACTGCATCCATTGGATATAACTTTTCTTCCCGGAATATTAGAGCAAGAAATACCACGACATGTAATAGTTGGTGTGCGTATTTTGTATTCAGTCACTCGCTTTCGAACTCTATCACAACGCTTTTTGTCAATCGCTGATGATTTCGATTCCATTGCACAACCTGTCTGTGTAATATCCTTCATTTTGCCATCAACACATGAGATTTCATTGCATCCATCAAATATGCGTCTCTTCCCTGGAATGTAAAGACAAGATATACCATGACATGTGAAAAGTATTTTGAGTCCATTAACCTGACTTCGAACTGCATCACATCGACTTTTATCATCTTCTGATGATCTAGATTCAATCGGACATCTTCTCTTTGAGCTATGTATCTGCTTGCCATTGAAGCACATGATGAAATTGCATCCATCAGACATCTTTGTACGTCCATATATTCTAGGAACATCAGAGCAGGATACACCATGACATAAAAGCGATTTGTAATTGCTGACATACGTTCGAACTCTATCACAATAACTTTCATCAATATCTGTTTCTTTTGGACAGCTGCGGCGTTTATTCATGTCTCTCATTATGCCATTTTGGCATATAATTTCATTGCATCCATCAGTAATAATGGTCATTTTCGCAATGCCAAGGCAGGATATACTACGGCATGTAAACTGGGCGTGGGCCTACAGGCATCATTTTCAAATAAGTGATATATTTTCGAACTATGCCGCAAAAGACTGCATCAATTTTCGATTCTTTTCGACAGCGGTTTTTTGACATATTTTTAATTATGCCATTATGGCATAAAATTCCATTGCATCCATCAGATATAATTCTCTGTCCCGGAATATGAAGGCAGGATATGCCACGGCATGTAACTGCGCGTGGGCCTACAGGCCTTTTTTTAAATCCATTGACATCTTTTCGTATTTTATCACAAAGCTCTTTATCAATCTTTGATGATTTAGACTCTTTCGCACAAGTTCTCTTATTCTTCTCAAAAGGCTTCTCTTTCCCATTAACACATTTGATTTTATTACATCCATCAGATATAATTCTCTGTCCCGGAATATGAAGGCAGGATATTCCCACGGCATGTAACTGGGCGTGGGCCTACAGGCCTTTTTTTAAATCCATTGACATCTTTTCGTATTTTATCACAAAGCTTTTTATCAATCTTTGATGATGTAGACTCTTTCGCACAAGTTCTCTTATTCTTCTCAAAAGGCTTCTCTTTCCCATTAACACATTTGATTTTATTACATCCATCAGATATAATTCTCTGTCCCGGAATATGAAGGCAGGATATGCCACGGCATGTAACTGGGCGTGGGCCTACAGGCCTTTTTTTAAATCCATTGACATCTTTTCGTATTTTATCGCAAAGCTTTTTATCAATCTTTGATGATTTAGACTCTTTCGCACAAGTTTTCTTATTCTTCTCAAAAGGCTTCTCTTTCCCATTAAAACATTTGATTTTATTACATCCATCAGATATAATTCTCTGTCCCGGAATATGAAGGCAGGATATGCCACGGCATGTAACTGGGCGTGGGCCTACAGGCCTTTTTTAAAATCCATTGACATCTTTTCGTATTTTATCACAAAGCTTTTATCAATCTTTGATGATTTAGACTCTTTCGCACAAGTTCTCTTATTCTTCTCAAAAGGCTTCTCTTTCCCATTAACACATTTGATTTTATTACATCCATCAGATATAATTCTCTGTCCCGGAATATGAAGGCAGGATATGCCACGGCATGTAACTGGGCGTGGGCCTACAGGCCTTTTTTTAAATCCATTGACATCTTTTCGTATTTTATCACAAAGCTTTTTATCAATCTTTGATGATTTAGACTCTTTCGCACAAGTTTTCTTATTCTTCTCAAAAGGCTTCTCTTTCCCATTAACACATTTGATTTTAGTACATCCATCAGATATAATTCTCTGTCCCGGAATATGAAGGCAGGATATCTCATAGCATTTTACCTTTCGTTTACTGTCTTCTCCTGTAGCTCCGATTAACTCAACCAAAAGTGTGATCTGCAAAACAACCAAAATGACCAACCGAAGAAACATGATTTCCGATCGTTGACGAGGTTCTCATTGTCCTTTCTTTATATCACTGTTGGCGAGGATCTCGAATTTCTTTGATGACAATTCTTCGCGACATTTCGGTGTTCAATTTCCGGTCATGATACCAGTATTCAATGTAATGTTCTTCGACGCAATAAAAATGGCTTTAAATTACAGTTTGAAATCACCTGACTGACATCTCACTTTGCGTAATTTTCCAGCACTTGCATGTATGATAGTAACAATTTCTAATTAAATGCTTTGAATTTCTGAAACTTTCGATCGGAACGTTCGCCATGGTTTCAAATAACAAGATCAGAATCTTGGTACAAATCAGACATGCTACATGTATGGTTTCAGATAGCTTTCCAAATTTATTACAAATCCACAATGTTCTAAAATTTGGAAGTTTAGTGTGTGCAAACTTTAATTGAGTCAAAATTCGGATAAAATCTCTAACCCAGGAACAGGGTGAAATAACTTTAGATCTAGGACCAACGATTTAAACATCAGACGATCAGTAGCATAAACTGACCCATAAGTCATGCAGCACTATATCAGAAGAAAGGGAATTGGTCTGATTCACTTCATTCATTAATCTGCCCAGTGAAGAGAAATTTGCAAAACTTATTATGACTCAGACAAACTTTTTATTTGCACTAAATATACGTTTGTGTGATGTAAGAGGCTTAGTTTGATATCTATGTCAGTATGAAAACCATGCGGGAATACCTAGATGATATTTCTAGTCCATTTATGTATAGAGTCAATGGTATGTACCCAGGCTTGCCGTTGGGATTGATTTCCAGCCCAATCCCAACCCAATCCCAATGAGAATTTTCATTCTCATCCCAATAGATCGCAATGCCAAAAGAAATACAAATAGCCTGCTTTAGAGCTAAAAACGTACGCAATTTGACCCCAAGCTGCATCGGGCTTACCGGTTAGGCCTGCCAAATGTGCTACTTTTTTGAATTGACGAAGTCCACGGTCGTAGGCCTAGGACTAGACTGTCCTTATAGAAATAGGAGCTTTAATTGATTTTAACAATAATGTATAATCGGCGTACTGTAAGGCTATATTTTGCAACGAAACAGTCTCACCCAAGAGCTTATAGGGGTCTACCTGTATGGCTAACATGTATATATACCTACAAACACACTTTTCATCTAGAAGAAAATGGTATATAAACAAGTCATGTGAAACGTTTATGATCAGTTATTTGATGAAGAAGTAGCAGAACATCACATGTGCCTTGGTGCGTGGCTATACCACATAGGTAGCATATGGGTTTTCCAGATATTACCCAGATATTGAGAAATATCGATGGGAAGTCATTCATTGCATTACACATTGCGAAGTACATGTTTGGTTCCTATAATTATACATGTTTTAGGCTTTGGGGCTGATTTATTTTGTTATTTAATGAGTCCTTCAGCATGGTGATGCATAATAATTGTGTAGTCATCTCCACCAAGTTAATAACATAACGGCGCATACTAGAGGATAATATTAAATTTAGGAGACATAGGAGAAAATGTTAGCGCTTTTTAGGCAATTTCATGCATGAATGGCATTGAACACAGGCCAGAGAAGGTCACTAAGAGTTTCAGATTTTGACTTGTTTTGCGAGGTATTAAAATATGTGCATTTATATTATATGTCGTTTGATCTTTCGATAAACAGCTGTTACAAGTTGAAGTTGCCCGTGCCATCAACGGAGTATGCGTTGTTGCTGATTCTGGCGGGAATTTAAAATATTTGATTTAATCATGTCCTTTCTAATCAAAAGCAAGCGAGCAAGAGTCAAGCTTTTTAAGCTTTGACTGGCATTCAGTGAAATGGGTGAGAATATCTAAAGAAATCAGACTAATTTGCGTCACAAGGGGAGAGAAGCTTCTTCATTCTTTTTCGTTCTATGCGACATTACAAATAGGCTAGTGTGTCCAATATCTGCTGCAACAAATGTCTATAAAGCAGCATAAAGTATAACAAGAAACAGTGCACATTGTTTTAAGAGCAACATGATAGGAATTCTTCTTGACTGAAAGAAAGATGATATACAGTCGAATGTGCATAAAACACATAGAATGTCTCTCAGCGGAGCAGCGAATGCGCTGATGTTTAGTGCATCGCTTAGAGATATTCTTCACTCATCCAAAGTCACATCAATTCGGTGCATATGATGAAGGCATTTGTCGTTATGATCTCGAAGTTGCATTTTTTTAACTGCAAGTGTAAACGGAATGTGTAAACTTAAAATTAGAACATTCATACAAATTATAAGGAATCGATCAGGAATAAGAGAAAATGGCTTTCTTTTCGAGCTGTTCCGCTTGAGGGAGTCTGCACATCCTTTACGAAGTCTAGTCAAGTAATTCGAAATAATGTCATCTTATGTTTCATTGATTGCCGCATTAATTTTGAAGGGTGGATTCTACAGTACCATTAATCTTGAGACGTAGGCCCATCAAATTTTAAGATATACTTGTTTTGCAGTGCTGACCCGTCTCCATGTCTCATCTAACTGTATGAAATCTCAAAGAATCTGTGTTGTATGTATACGTCTTGTCTAAGTTATTCTTTCCATCCAGTCGAAGAGACATCAGAAAGTTTGGCAACGCAAAATCTAATGCTGCATCATTCATTAATAGGCCTAACTTTGTAAATTTATCAAACTCAGGAGCCTTATCATATTCCTCACATTTTTGGTTTTCGGTGCACGAAGCTCGGAGTTAGATTCAGAGTCCCTTCAATATTTGCTGCCTTCAAAACCCGTGACGTTTGAATTTGTAAGGTGCGGTAATGTGGTCGATTCTAAGAAATTCAGTTTTGCATGAGTTGTGAGAGTTCCATTTTTCACATGAAGAAATGTAAGGGAAATTGGGCCATATCAATCGTTGATGCGAGTAATTTGGCCTACGTATCCATCAGATTCTTTAATTTAATGACGTTAGTTCAATTGATGTTTGGAGTTGATAATGATCGCTAGTACATGTACGTGTAGGTACATTGGGATTGCATAGAGATTCGATTCCAAGGTCGCTAAGTACAAGCCAGGCCAATCATCACTGTGAAATCATTGAGATTTCATCAATCAGAGTAGGGATCAGCGAAGCTTCGAGATTCGATTCGAGAAAAATTACGTCGATTGGCCAACAATTATTTTTCAACAGCCTCCTTTTGTTCGTTTAATGGTTGAAAATTGAGATTGCAATATGCTTGAGATGATGGATTCTCAAACACTGATAGTGGCTAAAACTACGAGGTTGCTGAACTACGTTTTATATCAGATGCATGTTGCTCAGATTAGGGCTTCGGACTCGGTCGATCTTTCTGGGGACCGAGTCTGATATACTTCACAATTAACAAGGGCCTACACTGATTTAAAGTTAGAATTGTAAATGGCCCCATTGTTCAGATTCCGTGAGCTTCTATCTTACAGGGCTAATAAGACATTCTTTTCAGACTGGTCTTAGTCCAGGACTCTTAAGCCGAAACACGTAGCTTAATAAACCAGTGAATTATACTACAATCCTAAAACACCGAACTCTACTAAAAGTAGGCCATGCCGCTAGGAAGCTAAAACTCAAACAGGATATCTAATAAAGAAAGAAAAAATATTGCTTTATGCGTGATTATAGTGCCATCCGTACTTTTTAACAGTGCTCTCCTCGTACTTCTTTTGATGAGACCCCTCAAATGACTTTTTCTTAATGAGATTTTTTTGCACTTAATCAAAAGGCCTAACAGAAGGCCTACAGAAAGCGTCAGGCAAAGGGGATATTTTATTTTGGATATTTTAGGCAAAATCCCTCATCCAAAAAAATCCTAGTCAGCGCTTCCAAGTTTCGAATCGTCGTTTAAAAGTGAAATTTGTTTATTTGATGCGCTGACTAGATTCTCTTTACTGCTGAGATTTGGTCTCTGTGGTTGATAGATAATTAATGTTCTTCCATATCCTGAATCCATCTGCAATCTCAGATAGGAAATTAAATCAGGCGTCTAGACAAAGTTTAAATGAGCTTTGAGTACAAGATATGGGTTTTTTATTATCGATTTAATGGTCTTTGAGTTTACAGATTTTCCCATAGGTTGCGGCTACCGACTGGATTTTCTTACTTCAACTTATTTACCATTCGCAAGCTGACAGGTCCCCCCAAGACTACTATAATCAATCATGCATCAAAGTGTTCTAAGTTGTCTGTAATCCTTTGGTCGTCGTATGCACGTTTGAATGAAAATTTGCCGTCGGAGTCTACATAGGTTATCTACTAATTTATTTTTGAATTCGTCCTGATTACAGTAGATAGTGATAACGCGACCTGCGATAGCTTTTTGGAGGCTGTAGGTATCAATAGATTGTTTTACCGAAGTTTTCCATTATTGTTTCCTGATCTGAAAAATTGCGATAAAAAGTATATAATCTACTGTTTCCTTTTGTTTTTTTATGAAAATTTTGTGGTGGGTTTGCTTTCCCGCGCTCAGGATTTAATTACAGGGACGATTGACGGTGACTACATTTCCAGTCTCGCGTGAGATTCAAAGAACTTAAGCTAAAGGAGGTGAATAAAATGATAGGAACGATCTAAATCATGTTACATGCAACAATTCATTTCAAAAGCTGAAGTACATGATAATTAAATAAGGTACACATAATAACTAGACTCAAATTAATTTCATTTGAAAAAAAGCACCATCATGGTTAACTTGCTTATTCAAAAAAAAATGGTTGAGTTTTTTTATGTACATGGCTTCCAAAATATTTAGGTCATAAGTGTTTTTTTGGGAGCTTGAGATAGAATTTTGAAATTGTCCAACTTTACAGCTGCAACTGCAATTCAACCTATGGTCAGAAATGGCGGACATTTTTTTTTTTTTCTCGATGTTCTTTTTATTCTTAAGTTTAAGTGTCTTGTAGTTCTACTATGTAGGTAGTGCGAGGGTCCACTCACAAGCGAATTGGTAAATGACATTAGACCTAAGAACTTTGGGAGTATGATCTTTGTTGGAGAAAACACTTTTTAGTTTATTGCATGTGAAAACCCAACGGATAGGAAATTCTTTATCTTATTCGTAGAATAGATAAAGAATTTCTTATCCGTTGGGTTTTCACATGCAATAAACTAAAAAGTGGTTTCTCCAACAAAGATCATACTCCCAAAGTTCTTTAGGTCTAATGTCATTTACCAATTCGCTTGTGAGGTGGACCCTCGCACTACCTACATAGGTAGAACTACAAGACACTTAAACTTAAGAATAAAAGAACATCGAGAAAAAAATGTCCGCCATTCTGACCATAGGTTGAATTGCAGTTGCAGCTGTAAAGTTGACAATTTCAAAATTCTATCTCAAGCTCCCAACACTTATGACCTAAATATTTTGGAAGCCATGTACATAAAAAAACTCAACCCCACTTTGAATAAGCAAGTTAACCATGATGGTTGCTTTTTTCAAATGTAAATTAATTTGAGTCTAGTTATTATGTGTACCTTATTTAATTATCATGTACTTCAGCTTTTGAAATGAATTGTTGCATGTAACATGATTTAGATCGTTCCTATCAAAGAACTTTGTTCTATACACCTGAGATTATAAACCGAGTCCCTATCATTAATCTACCTACGGGAAATTTGGATAGCAGAGCCAATTGGCATTTCTAGACATGTTGTCAACCAGTATCCATCTAACTGATCTCTAGCGTCATTGTTCATTCGAAATAGGTTGTAGCTACAAAAGCGTAGTAGATTTTGATTTTCTCAGAAAAATAGATAGGCCTAGATTTTAATTTGACTGCTTATTTCTTTATGATTGCCAACGTGTCACTGCATCTTTCAATAGCCATGTAAATTGCATGATTACTAGGTCTATTCTTGAAGGCTGTCGATGTAGCAGCTGACCAAGTAAATCGTACACAGTAATAAGTTCAAGTAGGCCTATTTAAGTTCTTCATGATTCGATTCGATTCGCGAATCACGGCCCGATTGGATTTGACTCAAATTTGGCGATTCGCAGGTCCCTAATCAAGAGGCTACAGGATCCGCAGATCACATGGAATTATGGGCCTAAATGTGAATAAATACTGATGAATTCTTCATTGCTTATTCTCAGCTGTCCCCATGTTATCCAATGTTAGAAGGCATTCACGATAAGTTTCTCCTAATCTGTGATGCCCAGCATCGAGTTTCCATTGATTTGATCATTATGAATTCGCATGACGTTATATCTTCAGCAAGAGCAAGCCATGTCATCGTCTGAGGTCTGCATGCATCCGAAAGATGTGGAAATCAGCAAATGCACTGAATCAAACGTTCACTCAAAAGTTTCACAACTTTTATGCCATTTAATGAGGTTAAATTCTATTACTTTCAGACATCGCCTGTTTGAATCGATATCAATGCTATTTATAGTCCTTATAGTTTTTTTCTTGATGTGGTGCTATTTGATATTCAATGTGTTATTTAAATGTTGGTGAATTAAAATGTAAAAACTGACTGAACATTTATAAGTTGGCCTCTTTGAGATGTAGATTAAATTTCTCAACTTGCACTAATTACAAATGCATATTTAGGTTTCACTCAGTAAGCAAGTTCAGGACTCTCACTTCATTTCCGTCCATAAAATATGAGATGCTAGGAGTCAATACTTTCAGATTGAATGATACCGTGCAATTTTATATTGTTTGTGTTACAGTTATGATTTATAGCTTAAGGATTCTTTGATGTGAAGAATTTGTACGGTTACGATTCCCTAATGGTTCTATAATGATGTGTTTTCTGTAGTTATGAAGTTTTTCATTGAACACAAAGAATCTACTTTTTTATCAGCAATCAATGGATACGATTTTCCCAATCTTTTGAAACTGGCAGTTACCTCTGATATCATTCTTTACAATGGCCATTTTTATGTTCTCGCTACCTATTTTCGCTATAATTTACTTCCTGAGTTAAATAGTATAAATAATTGTATTCAGTTTACTGTTAAGTACCCCGAAAATTCTAGTATTTCATTTTTGGACACAAAGGTTTCTTTCGTGAATAATTCGTGCTTTAAGTTCGTTTTATTCCAAATCCACAGATAGTGGTCATCTGTTACCATGGGAGAACTTCGTACCTTTAATTAGAAATATTAATGTGATGAACAATGAATGTTTGCGAGCCCATCGAAATTGTGCCACCAAAAAAAAAGAATGGAAAAAAATGTACCACCCTGTATTGAGTGAAAAGGGTATATCTTTTGTCAAACATCGTTTTATTTCTAATGGATATCCCAAATGTTTAGTCAACAAGTACATTATATAACAGCTTCTGTTCCATCATTTCATATTCGGACGCGTGCTAACCAAGAAAAGCCAGCTTATGTTTGTGTTCCTTTTATCAATGAAAATCAAGCAAAAAAAATTGCTCTGAATTGATTTCCGTTTTGCTTGGTTTAAGATTGTTGTTATATTTGGATTGAAAAGACTTCTGTCGAAAGCTTTCTAATATATACTTTTATTGACCTTGTGTTCTTCTTCCTTAAAAATATAATTTGTTGGTGCCCAATATATTAAAAGAAAACAATTATTCACCCATGTTTCATCTTGTCTCAATAACTTCATCAAGTGTAAGAAGACAGCGTGGATGGAATACATTGATCAAGAACGTTCAGTAAAATGTTTAAGTCACAACAAAAGCAATAGTAAAATCAATTCAGTAGATAGCAAATGGTAAAATATACGAAATCAAGTCATCCGTAGAAAGTGCAAAGTCAATCAATATGTCACTGATTCAACGCAAATTCGTCACTAGTAAGACGCAGACAGTAGCTTGCAAATCGAGCAGTAAAGAATTGGAACTCATTCTTTCATTTAATAATTTATCTGATTCAATCATTTTGATGACAATAGTTTCATAGATTGTTGGGTGATATGTAACAGTCACAACTTTGAATGAATCTTCGATCGGGGGATGCTCATGGAGGCTTATTTCAGAATGTGTAGGATATCCTTTTAAATGCTCATTTGCACTGGTTTGAAAATGTCGGATAGAGCTGCCAACATAGCATTTGTCACAATGCTCAGAATATGATATTTCAATACGATATTCGATTTTAAATGTTGAGGCACTCTATCTTTCCTTATTATGGACTCAATCATATGCTCTCTCGATGAATGCATCGAAAACGAAATGCCTGTTCTTCAAAAAGTGCGACGTAATGCTCGCTGTTCCCTCAAATATTAATTTTGTGACTAATTTGAAAATTCTGGGTTCGATCTACAATGCCGATCTTCTCTAGGACTCGCCTGTGGATTACATCAGTCGGATAGCATGTCAACGAATCAACATACTTAAGAAGTTGCATCACGAAGAGACAGTTGATTGCCATTTATAATGCCGTCATTCTCGGTGCGATCGAGCACTGCGCACCATTATTTGTATAAGTGAGCCAGTCAAACACGCAACAGATAGAAAAGATACGAAGGAGGTGCCACCGAATCGTTTGCGGTCCCGATTCCGACTGCAGTGAGTTCACAACAGTTTTTCATAATGCTGGTAATGCTAGTGACGAATTTGATTGAATCAGTGACGTATTTATTGTGTTATTGACGTTGCACTTTCTACAGATGACTTGATTCTGTCATTATATCACATCACATGAATATGCATCAACAAAAACCAAGCGAAGCTCGCTATGCAAATACGAATTCATTGCAGATAGCTGAGGTTATATTGATCAAAGAGATTGCACCTAAATTGAATCAACGCGATGGGGGATTGACAAGGAATCTGAATATCATTTCGTGATTCCTATTTCCCTTTCCCAAAACTCTTGCACTTATTCATATCCTAGTCCTTTAAACTATCTGTGAACATATCATTGAGCCTTTTATACAAGTCTCTAACAGCTGAGATAATTTTGAAATTTCAATATTATTGTAGCTCATTTTCCATAATGTAAGCTTAAAAATGGTCCGTGTAGAAGTGGCCGAAACGTCTCTAAAAAAATAAAATAAAATAAAAAATTATATATTATATAATTATAATTATAATGTAATATAAATAAAATTTTTATACGTAAATATTTCGCAATAAAATGGTATTCATTCATAATTCTAAAAACATTGACAACATGAGTCTGCATAGTCTCACACAAAAGTATGAGTCTAGAAAAACAGAAAAGACTCTACCCACTCACTCACTCACTACTCGGTTAACGTCCTTGAATTTCGTGACGAAGTTGGACGGTTGATGGCTCGTCTCCACCTGCTTCGGTCTGCTGCAAGATCTTCATTTATTTGGAGCTTCCTTCAGGTCTTCCGAGATGCAGCTCCTCCACAACTTTTTCGGTCTTCCTACTGGTCGGCGACCGCTCACTTCCATTTCTTCAACCTCTCTCACAATGTCCTCCGACCTCTTCACATGCCCAAACCAGCGAAGTCTGCTTCTCCAGATGAGCACTTCCAAATCCATCAGACCACACCTTTTCACTATTTTCTTCATTTGGATCCTGTCTCTCCATCTTACACCAGCCATAAAGCGAAGCATCGTCAAGTCACACGTTGTCGTGGCATGCATCAATTTGCTTGTGAGAGGCCATGTCTCCGAACCGTATATCAGGACAGATCTCAAGCAAGATTGATAAAAGGTGTGTATAATGTCTACCCAAAGCATCCAATTAGATAAAGACATTCAATTTAATTTGCAAAGAAAACCAGTTACCATCAAATTATACACTGTAAACTCTAGGGAACGAAATTTCGCTTGAAGTAGGCATCATTAATTTAGGCACAAATTTAATCACAAATTTAGGCATCATTTCTAACGAACACAAGGCACGAGTGGGAACGAAGTTCATAGTGCCGAGTTCGTGCCCAGTGATTATTCCTTCGATTTCATTGGATAAACAAACACTTGGTTTGGTGCCTATTAGTACCCAGTGACTCCTACTGGTGCCTCGAGGCACTAGAAATGCACTAGAATCCTGCATTTATATCAACTTTTTAAGGATAATGGTTATCCGAAATCTTTTGTTTCAAGACTTTGGGAAGAACTGAAATCAAAACAGCAAACTGTTAATCAAGGTAGTGAGACACACTCTTCTCATAAAGACACATTTTTTGCACTGCCTAATTTACGAGGTATATCAGAAACAGTGGCCCGAAAATTTCGTCAACACGACATCAACATCGCTCATCAACCAACAATCACAATTTGCTCAATATTTGGTAAACCAAAATGTAAGAAATCAGACTTAGATAAACGCAACGCAATATAATATAAAGTACCATGCCAAAATTGCAATTCAGAATACATTGGACAAACAAGCAAACAACTTAAGACTCGCATTCATGAACACAAGCTGACAGTAAGAAGAATTGATCCGAGATCACAAATTTAAGCACACATTCAAGAGACAAGTCATCATTTTAACTGGGGACAAACAAAAAGTTTGAATACATCTCAACATCGCCATGGACGACTGTTTATGGAAGCATGGTACTCCAATAATAATTCTATCAATCGCCATATATCACTGGAGAATTAAGGAACGCAATAACAAGAAACATTTAATTTAGAATGAACAGTTTTTGGTGGAATAGAGATGACAATGATGGACATATCTATATCAATAACATTAAAACCTCGCATTCTATGAAAAAATTATCTTCATACCATGATCAACATAGTCCACATAGGAGATATAACTAAACTGACTAATTCATCTCTATGTACCCTCTATGACCTTGTGCTATGTTGTAAATTTCAAACGAAAATCATAAATTCTTTGAAAAATCCTAGAAAAGGACGCAACCGGTTTTGATAATTCCCAAGTTTGGATCGCTTTTCTTCCGGGTTTTTATTTCTATATTTATTGATCATTTTTTACCTAATATCTTTTCATTATACACGTATATATAAAAGTTGAATTTGCCAAAAATGGTATAAGTATAAATTAAAATGACCCAATGGAAACAACCAATTTCATTTTTCCCCACCGGCATGGTCTCTTTTCGAGACTTTCAGAAGACTCGTAGACTCAAGGAGACGATACCGGCGGAGAAAAATGAAATTGGTTGTTTTCCATTGGGTCATTTCAATCTATACTTTTACCATTTTTTTTGCAAATGCAGCTTTTATTCATAGGGCCTTTATATATATATATATATATATATATATATATATATATATATATATACAAGGTGTTTCAAAAGTAGGCTAACAGTAGAAATTGGCCTTGAAAAGCTATGTCTTAATGCTATAGATTAATAAGCTATGTCATAATAATCTTTTTCACGATGCCACAGATAGCTAATATGCCTTGTATTCGTAAGGGGCAAAATTCAATACTCTTTGACATCGCGTAAATCATATTAAAATATCTCATGATCTCCAGTGTTTTCATGCCTACATATTTCACTACAACCCAATTTGAATCTATACCAATCATGAGAAGTCGAATAACTATCCAACATCTATCAAAAAAAAATTATTAGGAAACCATGTAAACAAGATAGTAGTTGTTTCAGTGTTACTGCGGAGAAGGAAGAACAGCTGACATTCGAATGTCCTCCGCTCCCCTCAGCCTGGTGCACGAAGACGCTGTCGTCAACACAAGACAGGGAGGCGAAGAAGGAAGAACAGCTGACATCCAAATGTCCTTCACCTTTGTTAATTCCAGCCTCCTCTTAGACCATCGTCAGAAGCTTCTGACGATGGCCTAGAGGAGGCTGAAATTAATAAAGGTATTAACATTAAAACAACTACCATTTTGTTTGCTTGGTTTCCTAACAAAAAAATGAACAAATGAATAACCAAGGCCTATTCAACATATAAAAAAATTAATCAACTTAAAGTTGCAAAAATTCACGAACGCAAATGCTCAAAATGTCCACCATGGACATCGGCACATTCTTGCAGTCTTTCGGCCACACTGTGGCACACAGTTCTGCATAAGTTCCTGTCATCACTGATCTCTTGACAGGCATCTGTGATGTAGGAGCGGAGTTGAGAAAGTGTGTGAGGTTTTCGTCCGTACACTTTCTCCTTTACAAACGCCCCAAAAGAAAAAGTCCATCGGAGTTAGATCGGGAGAGCGAGGAGCCAAAGGATGCTAACCACATCTCCCGATCCACTTTCCTGGAAAAGTGTCATTCAGATAGCTTTCTGACACTCATTGCAAAATGCGCTGGTGCAACCATCCTGCTGAAAGTACAGCTCATTGAAGTTGTTCAATGACTGCATCTCAGGAATCACAAAGATTGGAGCATTTGAAGGTTACACCTCAGCCGTCACAGTTTCTTTCAAAAAATACTGGCCCAATCACAACCGTTGCTTGACAAAACCGGCCCAGACGGTTAAGCCAGGCTGGTTCAGCTCATTTGTTTTGATACCATGTGCGGATTTTCAGGGAACCAGTAGACACAGTTATTCTATTTACGTGACCTGATAGTTTGAAACTGGCTTCGTCAGACCAAACTATCTTGTCAAGCAATCTGGGTTCTCCCGAATTTCCGACAACATGAGCACAGCCAACTGCAAGCGTCGTTCAGCATCATCCGGTAGAAGGTGCTGCAACAGTCTGGGTCGTATGGTTTCAACACAACTTTCCTCATCAGTCTCCAAGTAGAGCTTAGAGAAATGTCCAACTCCAATGAGGCTCTTCTTGTTGACTTCTTCGGACTTTGAACAAATGTTTGGGCCACTAGCTCCTCGTTATGATGTTATTGAAACTGATCGAGGGCGTCCTGACTTCGGTGCATTCTCTACCGAACCGGTCTTTTCAAATTTTTTATCTCGAATGCGATAAATAGCAAATCTTGATGGAGGATTGCTGTGAAAAGGCATCTCTCCATTCCATTCGCACCTTTTTCAGCATTCTTGTTTTTCCAAAAGGATTTCAAAATCCATTTTCTCTGATCATCTTTTAGATGACCTGACATGACAGAAGCAGCAAATTCAAAAAAGCTTCAAGCTTGTTTAATTCACTTCAAGTCAAACTAACAGTGTTTGATTCAAATCAAATTAATTGAACATATCCATGTACGTAATGTCAGATTGGTGCTATATCTTGTCCATGATAGATTTCAAAATTCCTTTGCCAAATGAAATGCTACTGCATAGACTTCTAAATGATAGTAGCAATTACTTCGAAGTCTATGGCTCATGTTGGACTGATCATGGATATCCATCGACTGATTCAGGTGTAAATCGCCAATAGAACGGTCAACATAGATTTCCTAGGGCAAAATCAACTGTTAGCCTACTTTTGAAACACCTTGTATATATATATATATATATATATATATATATATATATATATATACCGTAATTGAAAAAACAACTTGTACTGGTACTCAGAGTTACATGTATTGTGTCCAATACAATCGTCAGCCAGATTTAAAAGACAAACATGGAATCATTGCATTAAATACTGAAGTGAATAAAAGTCAATAGTCAGGTCTTTGCCAGTAAATGCTTATTGCGATGTCTGCATCTCGAAATCAATTCGCTCCTCTTGTTCAACAGATTGACATTGATCTATTCTGCAGAAAAAATATTTCTCGCTAAGACAGAGGTCACTTCGCTGATAATTGGATATGTACGGCTTGCAAACTTTTTGATTTGCCAAGATATTTTAGGGGTCCCACCTATTTTCTTGATACTCTAGTAAATTCCTTGAAAGTTCCGTCTCGCTTTTATTACTTTTTCTTGAGAAATGATTGTTATGATTGCCACAACGGCAGTTTGAAACATCCTTTACAAATACCGAAGTACGGCCTATTTGATGTCCATCGTTCTTGCTATCTGAGATTTTTGCTCATACACTATACTGGTAAAGAGCACTTGTTATCCTAGGGCAATTTTCCTTATTT
>CAJQUW010005601.1:0-52140 GCA_907163375.1 Prostheceraeus crozeri | reverse complement strand
GTCAAAAAAGACGGAGAGTAATGCGAACAGAACTCGAATATATTGACGTTATACACAAATTTTCGGCCCGAACCGCCGAAGCATCAATCAGGAGGTGAAATTATATCAGTGAAATTGTGAATGTGAGATGGGAAACGAAATGACAATGGACACGGTAGAATGGCAATCACAAACGTCACATGATCTTGAAGCAAGCGCTTCAATAGGGCAGGTAACATTAAAACCACAGCAAGAAGATGTGGAACATTTAATTAAACCGAAACTCTAACACAGCTAAAAAACAGAAAATGAGATACAATAAGCTGACCAAGAATAAAAATGCATATATACAAACAGAATGATTACAGTATAAGAAAAAGAGAAACAGGTTACTACAACCAAACAGTAAGTAGACACAAATTTGATTATGACCCATGTTGTAATTTACCATATAAAAACGGGCTACTTTACATCGTCTAATTCCTTACCTATGCATCTCATTTCATGTAATAGTCGATGATTTCTTCTAATATTTAGAGCTTCTATAGAGCGACGGACATTAGGATGCTTCATATTTCTATCCAGCAATTTCCATTTCACGGGTAAATTACTAGACTTAGGGTTAACATCATGACTAGCTAGATGACGAAAAATCGCAGACTTTATATCAAATAAATGTTCTTTGAAACGCATAGCAAAAGTCCTACAAGTTTCACCGATATACATTCTATCACAATTCTAGTTACAAGTAATTTCATATAACAACAAATTTAGTATAACACATCTTTGGCTTGCTGGGCATAACCATCTTCGAAATACAATTGGAGAACATACTCACGATTGTGCCCTTAATGGCTGCAAAGACTGAGACAAAGGTAAATTATTTCTAAAAACAATTTGCATGTTAGAGCTCAAGACCATTCGATTTCACTATTTTGCGAGCTTGAGATACCAATCGTTCACCTAAGTAAGGCAGAAATAATTTTACACTTTTGTTATGGTTCAAATTACTCTTCTTATGAATGGGACGAAACAAATATCGCTTGACAACTCCTTTCGGATACCCATTGTCCAGAAACCGATGTGACAAAATGTTAATAGTTGCATCATTACCACTTTGTTTATCAGAACAAATATTTGATACCCCGATTTCTCTCACCAGTGATGACACTTATTTTGCTGGGATCTTGGGTACAAATGATGACCATGGTATGATACATTACCACTATGACATTCCTCCTTTAACATTCAGGCCTGTACGAATATTTGGGCGCGAGTAGAAGTATCAAATCTCTTTACATCAAAGGGAAAACGTTATGCAAAACCACCGTCAGTAAGGACTTCTCAATAAGTAAATTTGATGTGTGTGAGAGATTCTGTTGGTGATTCCAATAGTTGTGTTCCACAGATCCAGGTGACATTGTATCAAAAATATCGTCAATAAGTATATCGGTACCAAAAATATTATGTCCGGGAGTAATTCTTTGATTTGGGACTCAATATACCTCATGTAGACAATAGCTAAGCGTGGCGAGGCACTACCTGCCCATGAGTCATAAACCACTGTCTTGACGAATAATTTTGTCCTCAACAAGCAATAATTATCACGCTCATAGGTAAAGGGTGAGCAATCCATCAGATGGTTTGGTGAAAGCTGTGGAAATGAAGAGGATTCACGATGATTAATATAAAACTCTGTTGCAATATTGATGATGGAATCATGGGGTACGAAACCCGAGACAAAAGTGGGAATCGAACCGTAAAGGTTTATAACATCCAATGATCCCATTAAGTACTCATCCGGCAAGTCAATCGTTTGTAGTAGAGAGACAAAATGAAACAGTAAAAAAAAAGTAAGTGAACAGGTACATAAAGTAATAACTGATAAAATAAATCAGATAAGAATTTTGAAAGATTTTTGGCTGCTCCATCCATCGCGGAAATAATTGGACGTCCTTTGATTGCACCTGGTTTGTGATCTTTGATTGTTAAATAGATTGACCCAGGTAAAGGCTCACTACATCGTAAGTCATACAATGTATCAGCGATATGTGTCCCATGATAACAACGAGCAATATCCGAAATTTTCTTATTAAATTTGGCCTGTAAAGTAGTTGGTATGGGGCAAGACGAAATTTCTGTATATTTATCACTTTCTTCAGTAACTAAATTACTATATTCATCACGATTCATAATTATCAGCCGTTTCGTTTTGTCACTTGGTAGGATAGCAATCCTAGAATCCCGTTTAAGAGAAGAAATATCTCTACTCACATTAGAGGTCATCGTTGTATTGCGTGAAGATAATATATTACCAATTTACTATATACAGTATACATTATCAATTTACTGTAGTCCAATACTGCTTGACCGATAAAGATTGGCTTGTTAAGACAGACTTTGTACTTGTGTATTTCAACACCAACTGAATTTTCTTCAAATATAGTATGCTGAAGGTAAAGTGGATGACATGCAAATTTTTGAAATTCGTTTTCATTTACAACAAACCGGTAATCAATTCTTACCATGACGTTTTCCATACATTTCCATAAATGGAGTTTGACTTCAGTTTAAAATATTCACGCAGGAAAGAATTTGTACTGCTCTTTCGCTTTTGTGTGTTGTGTGTAATGTATGGCTCCAACCATTTTGATTGTTTGAATTTCACTCCTCGGTGTACAGCTTTTATTTTCAGACCCATTTTCAGATGGAACTGGAGAATCGCGAAATGCACATTGTAGTTTTCTTTGTCACACTGATCCATGACCAATTTTTGTTGCGTGGGGAATCTGACAGTTTTCTGAGCTCGATCTTTGCAAATTTTTTCAAACATTGTTTTCATATGTGGACTGAACATGGTCCAGTCAATCGTAGCATGTTGCGGTGCTAACGGAAACTCGACCGTTTTCTCGTGAATGCATGTTGGATAGTGCAAATCCAATTCAAAGACATAGCCCACTTACCCTCTGGGTCGATTGATATAATATTTTCTGATTTACTGAAATATTCCAATTCTTCTTTATCAATCCATGAGAAGTCTGATTGTGGGAGTGGCATTGACAAGCACAGTCCATAGAGATTTATGAAGTCATAGTACATCAAATGTCTATCGTAAATGTCTATCACCTGCTGTAGACCTAGAGACTTGATGGAAATTGGTAAAAGTTAGTCCTCCCCTGATACCATTACTAAACATTTCATACATGTGACTATCTGTTAGTAGCGACACAGTTTGTCCCGTCATTTTAAAAGCTGAATCATAACTTAATTGTGGAAGGCTTACATAATGAATTTGGTCTAAGCCATCGTCAGCTTTACAAGTATTTCGAAATAGTTCAAACACATCCGCAAGCAAGTATGTATCGAGAATCATGTATTGCATCAAATAGTCTTTCAGTGTTTTGCAATTCAGCACCATCCACATCTTTTTAGGGAAGTTGTAATCATTATCAGAGATTTCTTCCCCTGTCAAATCTGATGTAAATTCTTTCTTTTCAGGCAGTTCTGTTTCTTGCAGTTTTGTTTCACTTGTTGCGTATGAATAGGGAAAAATGCCTTTGGTCTTAATAAATTCGTTATCTTGACATTTCATCTTTCTGGCGTGCTTGATCTCTGGCAGCGTCTCAACTAACTGCGAGAGAGATGTGGGCAAAAATTTGAATGAATCAATGAATCGGATTGTCATGCAGATGTCCTTGTTTGTAGCAGTGTTTGTTGCAACTTTTAATCGAGCAGAAAGCGTTAAGTATTTCTCACGTGTGGGAGGTATTATCCTTATTTTCCAGTCTTTCATAAATCCAATTGCACGCCTGCAGACAAAGTGACTATCAAAGCCACTGCAGTTTGTTACATGTGTAAATTTAAAGGTAGCGTGTGCTGGTTCATACAATTTATTTCTGAAAGTTTTCTTTAACACACTACAAAATAGCCAACGTATAATTGTTAGCTCATTTAAAGAAGTCACGAAAAATTAACATTCACATAGTTCGTTCACAACACCCCTCCCTCCTAGTCGCGGAAGCGATGGGGTTTTCCACAATGTCTTTCCGGATTCTTCCTTGTAGGTGCCGGAAGGTGACCGTCCTCCGGTGGCACTTCACGTGAACTCGTCCGTTCGCCATCTCCGTTCTCTCGAACCGGTCCGCCGTCGTTCGTGGCCTCCAAATCGATCAAATCTTCTCCATTGTTAGCCGTGTCACGAAGCCGGCGATCAGAATCAGTCTCTCTTTCTCCCATTTGTCGTGGGGAGTCCTCTACAATACGCCAGAGTCGATCGACGTTCTCCTTCGGTAACGTTTGTTCGTCTTCCTCGGTACTCTCGAACTTCTTGATAGCTTACCAGTGTCTCGTGACAACACTGCCACTAGCCAGCTGGATCTCGTACTTGAAACGACCGATTTTGGCTGTCACTGTTCCTTTACGCCACTTGCTCGTCGCCCCTAGGATGAAATTCCTGACTAAAACTTGATCACCTACTTCGTACTGTACTGAGCGTGACTCTAGGTCTGGAGAGCGGGCTCGATGTGGCTCTGGCAACGCTAAGACTAATTTCGTCCTCATTTCTCTCCCGAACATCAACGACGCTGGTGTGCATCCTGTGGTCTCTTGGACTGTTGTTCGTTAGCGAAACAGAAACTGTGTCAATCTTTGCTCAACACTACCGTCAAGCTTTTTCATCTTGTTCTTGAAAATCTGTACAGCTCTTTCAGCGAGACCATTCGTCCTAGGACTGTAAGCTGGACTGGTCGTGTGCTTCACCCCGCACATTTTTGCAAAATGATCGAAATCTGAAGAAGTGAAAGCACTCCCATTATCAGAGTGAATTTGGCGAGGAATACCATAAGTTACAAAGAACTTTTTCAAGTTACATACCGTCTCGTCAGTTGTCAGGTTCCTCTGCTGTACCACTTCTATCCACTTGGAATGAGCATCGATGATAATCAAGAAGTGTGTTCCTAAGAAATTCTCCGCAAAATCCACGTGCAATCGTTCGAGCGGCTTGGAAGCTTGAAGCCAGACATGTCCTTTCTCTATATCCGGCGCGTTGCAATTCAACTGACATCTTTGGCAAGATTTAGCCAATCCTTCTATGTCTTTGTCGATACCATGCCAGTAAACGAAACTCCTACTCAATGCTTTCATCTTAGCTATACCAACGTGACCGTCATGAAGTAACTTCAGGATCTTACTTCTTAAAACCTGTGGGATTATAACTCGCTGGCCCCAAGGGATGCAACCTTCCTGGATTGATAACTCGAGCCTCTTGCTATGGAACGGTCTCAAGTCTTGCGAAATACCCGCATCAGGCCAGACGTCCTTGTATAATGCATGAGATTTCTCAATGTGGAATCCTTGCTACTGGCTTCTTTTATCATGTGGAAATCGACCGGGGTTGTTTCAAACATCTCAATCAAATGGATCGTCTCGATTGGTAACGGACTGGTTTTGGGGGCATTGGAGACAGGGAATCTACTCAAAGTATCAGCTTGGCGTATCTCGGATCCCGGTTTGTAAATCATCTCGTAATCAAACTGGTTTAAATAAACACACCAACGTGTAATTCTACCAGCCGCTATCTATGAAGTGGCATAACCCTTACTGAACAATCCTATCAGTGGTCTATGGTCGGTTTCAATGGTGAAGCGGTGGCCATAAAGAAATTGCTGAATAGCGAAAATAATAGCGAGTGCCTCCTTTTCAGTCTGTGAGTAGTTCATTTCGGAGGTATTCAAAGAGCATGAAGCATAACCTATTGGACGTTCAGTTGAGTCAAAACGATGAGAAAGTATAGCACTTATGCCGACTGGGCTAGCATCTGTCGTAAGAAAAAGGGGTTTTTCCGGATCAAAAGGACTAAGGACTTTGTCGGACGACAGTAAGTGCTTGATTTCGCGAAAAGCGTTCACTTGGGCCTCTTTCCATTCCCAAACAGCTGCCTTTTTTAAAAGCTGGTGCAGCGGATGCAAAATGGTTGCGGGATCTCTCATGAGCTTTCGGTGGTATCCTATAATGCCCAAGAAAGTTCTCAGCTCGGAAACGTTTGTGGGCGCTTTCATGTCCTGAATCGCTTTGACTTTAGCTGGCATTGCTCTTATCCCTTCAGCATCGATGATATATCCCAGAAAAGTTATAGTCGATCTGTTCCACTCACACTTCGCAGATTTCACAACTAGTCCGACATCTAAGAATCTTTGGAGAACCTTTCTAACAATTTCATCATGTTCCTCTTTAGTCTTACCGAAACAGATCATCTCATCGATGTAGACGACGACATTTTCGATTCCCTTCAGTACATTCTCTATCGTGCGTTAGAAAATCGCGGGACTGGAGCTTACATCATACGGAAGCGTATTTATTTGGAACAAGACGAAAGGCGTGTTAAGAGTACACATCTGACTGGACTCCTCATCTAATGGAAGTTTCAAATAGGCCTTCGCCAGATCTATCTTGGAAAAAGTGGTGGCTGCGGCTAATTTTGCCAGTATTTCTTTGAGCTTGGGCATCGGATAAACATTACAGGCACTGTTCCTATTAACAGTGTGTCTAAAATCTCCACAAATTCGAATTGAGTTGTCCTTCTTCCTAATCGCAACGATTGGAGTAGCCCATTCACTGTTCTCAATGGGAGTGATGATCCCCTCTTCAACCATCTTGTCTAGTTTAGTCTTAACTGGCTCTTTCATAGCTAATGGCAATGTACACTCTCGGATGAACACGGGTTTGCAGTCAGGTAACTTGTGGATGTGCGCTTTTTGGCCTTTGTACTTTCCTAACTTTTCATTAAAGATCTCGGGAAACTCTTCGCACCAGACTGGACCTTTCTCAGTGGGAGTAGCCACAGTCAAATGAAAAGCACTTTCCCAATCAATCCGAAGGACCTGCAACCAGTCCCTCCCCAGCAAATTATTGCGACCTTGTGTAGTGATCAAAACTGGTAAGCATGCTTCTTGGTCTTTCAACCGAACTGGAATCCTAGCTTGTCCTAGAAGGGCGACAGGGTTGCCATTGTAGTCACGCAATTTCATGCTACATTTGGAAACCTCGGTTGACCTATCCTCAATTGTGTCCCATGTTGATTTTGTTAACAAACTCACTGCCGCACCGGTGTCCACCTCCATCTGTGTGGCCTTTTTGTTCATTTCAACTGACACAACTATGGCTGCGTTGTTCGTCTGCTTGCAGTTAATGCTCATAATCTGGTACTCTAAACAATCGTCATCGTCAGAGGAAATATCGACATGTTTGACCCTTCTTGATGAGTCACCTGCACGCTTCTTTGTCATACACGCAGATTCCTTGTGGCCTCGTTTTTTGCAAAAATTACAGTTCTTATTTCTGTAAAAACAATTGTCTGGGAGGTGATTTGTACCTTCACAACGATAACATAAGTTATCATCCTTGCTAACCTCTGCATTAGTAGGCCTAAACCTATGTTTGGTTTTGGAAACGTAATCGACTTCATTTTCAACCGCCACTAATTTTTTAGTGTCCTCTCTGTTCTGTTCTAGTTGCAAACAAATGTCACATGATTTTTGGAAAGTCAGAGAATCACCCTCGGATAACAAACGGTTGATCATTTTATTATCATTCAAACCACTAACGAGTTTGTCGCGCAGACGCTCTTCTAACGACGCACCGAACTTACACTTTTCGGCCACGTGCCGCAAAGTGTTGATATAGTCACCTACAGTTTCATGTTCCCCACGCATGGTTTTGTCAAACTTATAACGGTGGACTATTACAGAAGATTGTGGCTCTAAATGATCCTTGAGGGCCTTGCCTATTTCAGACAAACTTTTATCGGCTATCTTTGAAGGTCTCAATAAGTCTTTGATCAAGCGGAACGTGCTTTCGCCTACCACACTTAATAAAACAGCTTTTGCTTTCGACTCCTCGATATCATTTGCCTCATCAAAACGTTCCAAGTAATCACTAAGATTTTCTTTTTTATCATAAGGTCCAATATCACCTATTCGATGTGCCATATCAAACAAATATGTTAGTAAAACGTGGAATTTATATGCACATATGCAAACAATATTTGTAGCCGTAACTCAATGTTCGTCGCCAGTGTTAAATGTGTAAATTTAAAGGTAACGTGTGCTGGCTCATACAATTTATTTCTGAAATTTTTCTTTAACACACTACAAAATAGCCAACGTATAATTGTTAGCTCATTTAAAGAAGTCACGAAAAATTAACATTCATATAGTTCGTTCATAACAAAGTTGTGAGTAACAACTGTGATGACATTTCGTGTCAGCTTCTAGCGAAAGTTACATAATCCACATAGGGCGCTGCGATATTTTCCAGTTATGTGACAATGGTCCCGGACTTTGGAAACCTTTATTCCTGAAAAGTCTATCTTACAACGAGAACAGTTTGTCTGAGACAGCCATTCATTTGCTTCGGTTACAGATAATGTCATTTTACTTCGTGCGGTGTCTTGAATCTCGGAATACGAAGTTTTGGCTAAATTATTAAGGTGTTCTAAAAATTCAAGCACACAGTATCTTCCAAACCAGGTAAGTGCCTTTTCCTTATTATTTCTCTCTTGAAAGTGGTCATGCCATACAGTGTAGCATGAAGCAGATATGGGTTGATGAATCCTGTTTTCAGGTTCCATGATGCTTTCAAAGTCAGCGTAGCAAACAAGAATCGGTGATAGCTCACTTTGGAAATTTACGAAATTATACGAGTCTGTCTTAGGCATGATCGGTATTTGCAATTTTCCTTTAGAACAATGATAATAATGCACTTCCAGAAGTTTCTTTGTTGAAAAATGACGAATGCATCGTTCACAAAAAAATCGAGTGTTGAAATTTTGTTTTTCATAATATAATGCACTCAATTTGCGAATGTAACAATAGTGCCAATGTCCATTATTATTTACTAGGAGAAGATTAACGGTTCGTTTTCCAACAAAACATGGATCATTGTACCGTTCACCCAGAAGTTTCTTATCATAAACGTGAATGTTTACTTTTATATCGCTCTGCTTCTCAAATTTACTGATGTCGCTTATCTTCACCGGAAACGTTATGTTTTTAAATTTCAATTCGTTGTAATGCTTCTTATATTTACTGAGTCGATGGCCGTTATTTGATGACCGTCGGTGGCTGCTATTTGATCATAATGAATAATGGATAGCACTGCATATCGGAAACACTCATTGTCAGTACAATGCACATTGATCACTGAGGAGCTTCGCTTCAATTTCTGTGGAAGCCGATAACAGGAACCACCACTCTGATCCGGAATGACGCATATAGGAAATTCTACTTCAATGACGCTGAGAATCACCCAATTACTACATCGTTGGTAAAAGTTGTCTATATTATCTATTAGTGATGTCATATGCTGATCAAACCATGTGTCGAAGTCATAAATGAAGTCACTAGGTAGTGATGAGAAATAGAAATCATCTAATTTGTCTTCATCACTATTCTCTAAATTTTGACAAATTGCAGATGAGCTATCATTCTTCCACGGACTCGTGCTTCATCCAATAATGCTGCGAAATGTGTTCGCATTTGTTCGCGATTATCTGTCAAGAAGTCCATGAGATTCACTTGCCAAGAGGTTGGGGTTAGAGAGAGAACTCTCGCCATACCTCCGAACGCCGTTCCTGTATCGTTCAATGTCATGTTTTAGTGAATCGACTAGCTGTTTTCAACGGCTTATATACCCCTTGGAGGACTATAAAATCAATCAATCAGTTTCTATGGAGATATTAGTGTTTATGTTATGTAACTAAAAAGAACAAAGTATTATTCATTATTAGTTATGAACAGATTGCTTTATTAATTTTAGAATTTTAAGTTAAGTAACAATAATGAGAAGTATTCATCCCAAGATAAACCATTATTTCATTAGAGTGCAATTTACTTATGGCCACTCTGAACGCAAAGCCAAAACAAGAAATCCGATAAAAAAGTTATAATTCAAAAGTGCAAAATTAAAATTTTGCGGCTGATATGTGGCCGATATGCTCTACCTATGTCGGCACACATCTGCTGGACAAGAAAAAGTATTATTCATCATGGAGGACTGGCAAGTGGGTTTAGATATAATTTTGTTGTGTTTTTATCGATGGGTATGTGTATGACTGTGTGTTTGATGTTGTTTTTTAGATTGTGTAAGTCTCGTTGGAAAGCCGTCATTTCCATCTTGAAATGGGTGGCATCTGTATAATGTTTTTGTGAGTGTTTCTTATATTTTACCATTTCTTCTATTGCATCGCTGTGTTCTTGTTGAAGTGCTGTGAGTTGTTGTTGCATGTGTGTTATGGTAGAGGTAGATGTCTCGTCTGTGTTGTGTGGTGTGTTCACTTCAGATTTCTTATTCAGTTCCTCCCTGGCACAGTTCAATTCAACACATACGCTTGATAGGCGTGATCTAAGAGTGTCATTTTCTATGTTGGATCGTTTCAATTGTTTCTCAAGTGAAGCGACTTTCTTGCATTGGGAAGACATTCCTCTTCCTTTCGCTGTTGGCTCAGAGCATCCGGAGTACTTGTAATTTGTAGGCGCCGCTCATAATCGTCAATTGTCGCCCTGAGGATATTGATGGTATTGTTGTGGTCCTTCTTCTCTAACCTCTTTTTCCTTGTCATTCTACTCCGCTTTCTGAGCAACTTAGCGGTGACGGAAATGGGCGGTTTGATAAGGGGTCGCCTGAAGATACCCATCTTTTGCTTAACGGGTGTTCTGTCCAAGTCGACTTCATGTTCAATGACTGGCGTAGTGACTGGAGTCGACCAGGAAGGTTGAGGGATACGTGGATTCTTCGGAGTGCTGGAGAAGGGCAGAAAGTTTGAGCTCTCCTGCGTAAGCCGTATGTGACGTGTCCGCTTGAGACTCAAGCGTTCTCGCAGGTTCGAGGCTGTCGACACTGACGACAAGGAGGAGACGTCACCTGAAAGACAGGAATATGCAGTTATTAGAGATCATTATTATATGTTAACTTTTTAACATGTAACATCAGCAGGTTTGTTGAATATACTCACTTTGCTTCGGGACTTCGATTGACTTATCCAGAGAGAGTCCCATCAGTTTTTCCTGAAGCATGCGTCGATAAGGACGACAAGGAAGAGAGGTCACCTGAAAGACAGGAATGTGCAGTTATTAGAGATTCATTATTATGTGACAATGTGTTTAGCATATGACATTAGCAGGAGTGGTAAATATACTCACTTTGCATCGGCTTCGGTCGACTTCATCATATGGAGAGTCGCAGCAGTTTTTTCTGAAATATGTAATGCGAAATCTTAAAGTATGACCATGAATGATCACACAATCGTTGATCATGTACTCACCTAGCAATGCAACTAAATTGGTTGGCGCAATTTTGATGGGAGTTGTGGGAGGACTTGGTGGAGGGCGTGGGAGGATAGCTTGGACAGCAGCCTCGACCTCTGACGTACGCTCATGTGCTGTAAGGAAAATATATTCATGATAACAAAGTTGATGAAACCAAAGTTGCAAAGACTATTTTTATTTTATAGAATAAGATACTTACTAGGTACACACGGTCGCATGTTTGTGGTTGAACCCATTTCCTTATCACTAGCTCGAGAGAAGAGCATGGTATGAATTGTGTTCTTGTGTTGAGGCCTTGAAATCAAGTTAATGTTATCAGAAGTCATCCTCTCAACACACTGTCCATGTTGAGCCAACAAGGTAGAGGTTGGGTTCCACTCTGTGTTACCATCAACTAGGCAGAACCCAAGAACATCTTTCAGGAAAGTACATGTACCTTTCTTCTTATGTACTGACATATTGGATCTTCGGATTGCTTGATAGCATGAGGTACACCATTCATAAGAAAGCTTTGAGCGAATGTCCAGTGAACGATCCATGGTAGAAAGTTGGATGGAGTTGAGAGAGAGAAAGAGGTGTTGCGATGTAGACGTTAGAAACACGAATGATGGGAACGTTGCATCAGTTTGCCTTATATATATATAATTCCAAACAAAGAAATTATGTAACATCCTGCTCTCAGCGAATCAGAGATGTATCAATTGTTTAACTTATGATATCACATGATATACATATGACATACCGTATGATATATATGATCACATTTGCCATAACACTATGAAATTGCTTGTTTAAATTATGGCCATGATAGTTGTCATTCCCATGTGATAATCAGCGTGCTACATCAGATGTATTTTCAATAGTTATAATGCTGTGCGTGTGTAAGAAGGGAGGGAAAGAAAAGGGAGAGAAGAAAAAGATGAAAAAGAGACATTAAGTAAGCAGCAATAATTCGAAAAATTTTCCAAGTTTTTTTCAACCACAGGTCGCATGCGCGATGGCCGCGCGAATTCGAAATTATTGCTGCATGGTTAGTACACTGTAGTGATGAATATTCATGTCACAACCGAATGCTGTGTACATGAGTGTTATGTAGACACATCTATCTGAAAACTACGTTTCAATTATGAACCCAATGAGAGATGAACAGATAAAATACAACATGAGTTTTGAATAAATATATTTATTAATCAAATTTCAGTTTCCGAACATTGCTCAGAGAGCACATTGGTATAGGACGCTCTCTTTTCAATGGAGCATTGGGACAGTCAGGAGTGTAACTTATTGGCCTGGTGGCCTCACCGCCTTCTACCGGGAACTTCAGTGGGATCACCTTCTTCGGTGCACTAGGCACCGTCGGACATGCGCCCGCTTCTGCTGCCAATGCTGCTCTCTCCATTCTTGTCTTCTTTCTTGCTGCTGATGGTACGTTCTTGCATGGTACGGATATGGGTGATGAAGACATGGCGAATTTGAATGGAGGTAATGTAGCCAACACATACTGGGAGCGTTATGTACACATATTGGGGTAGATGACAAATATATACAGTGGAACCTCCTATTGCGGACATTCTATACAGCGGACACCTCCGTATTACGGACAGTTAAGCTCAGTCCCGAATAATGTTCGTATCATCACCGGTAACTCCATATTGCGGACACCTCTAAAATGCGGACACTAAGGCGCAGTCCCGACGGTGTCCGTAATATGGAGGTTCTACTGTATATATATATATATACAGTTGATTGCGCAATGACTCTAATCGACCAATCACATCAACGAATGATGACTCATCATCTATCACATGTCCCATCTCTGTATTATGTGACATGGGATTATGTGACATGGAATTATGTGACATGGGATTATGGGACATGGGTTATGTGACATGGGATTATGGGACATGGGTATGGGACATGTGACATGGGAAAGTGAAGCCGGCAGATCAAAAATATAACTACTGGTATAAGAACACCTGAACTAGTTGCTTCGGTATAGGATGTACTCGATTCACCTGAGGCACTCTGGGGCATCTGAGGAACGGGATGCAACTGATGAGAAGACAGTGGGGACTTCACAACGCCAGCAAATGACCGCTCATTTCTAGAAGTACCTGAGGAAAGCAGGGAATTGGCTATTTTATATATTTAATCTCTATTTTATTTTCTAGTTCAGTGAGGCGAGCAGGGAGAAATTGGTTGATCTTCTTCGACAAGGCATCTATCGATTTACGTGGAATTGAGAGTGATTTCTCGAGAGGTTCATGTTCCGGATATGAAACTACGGTTTCCACATTGGCGTCAGAATTGACAAATTGTGAGCGAAACGAAGAAGACAAGAAACTTCAAGAGCCATTGACAAATAATGCATGATTCAAGATATCATAAACGCTCTGGTCGAAGCAAAGTACAGCTGCAGATGACTGTGCAGCTTGACGATCTGTCTTTATTTGCTTCGAGTCTTCAGTGGACTGACTGACACAGGTTTTAAAGAGATACATACATTGATGCTATATACCAAAAATCAAAGGTCTACCTACCTATTGAAAGTTTGCGTCCCTTTTTTGTGAAGTCTGTTGACCACAATGAGCTCGCAACTTAAAATTGAATTGCAAGCTTAAATAATCTATGGAATATAATGATTCAAAAAATGCTTATTAAAATTGAACCCCAACTTTAACACGGGAATTGTGCTTGAAAATATGGAGACTCAAAGTTGAACAAATAAATCTGCTGTCTATGAATCGATTAAATGGATTTGTTTCAATTCAATCTCATTTCATGATCATGATTGAACAACATCTTTGATGTTTCAAAATATCCAACTTCTACATGAATATTTCACATGCAAAACTTCGCTATCCATTTCTTTCATCAGAATATCGATGACAGAGAATCACACATAGCATCTTGTTTCAAATAATCACTCGTTATTTGTTCTCTTAAAAGCCGAAATCTCAATTCCGCAAAGCACTCTGGGGATGCACTTGGCATCAAATTACAATGACTGGAACATAACACTCACTTTTACAGCCGCTAGTATCCTGAGATGGATGTGTTGTAAATCATTAACGAGCGCTTGGTGCAAATCTGGAGAAATGAAGAGAAAGACTCAAAATGCAATGGAGAAAGTCTTTTAGATCAACACTGCGAACTTAGACTTGTGTTCAGTGGGTCAAGTATCGTGGCAAATAGGTAAAAATTATGATGAATTTGACAGTGAATCAAAAGCAGGTTGGCTAGAACGGAAATTGATTCAAGGTCACGGTACAGCCGGGGGAACTAAGTTGGGGCATGAATCACCAATGAAGGGCTTAAATTTACACATGTGGCTGATTCTAACCCAATGATGCAGTCGTTGACAAGTGTATCTGAGAGAAACGTGTGCGATTTTGGTGCCCTGTGTATAGTATGAAGCTTAACTTCCATTCTAGTGATTACTATTGTTGTCACTCAACAATTGTATTTTCTATATTCTAGTTGTATTTCTACGACCAAGAGTGCTGTACAGTCAAGGCTGTGATGCACAGACCAAAAAGTATTTAAAAAGCATTGACAAAATATACGAGTATGCATGATATATTTCTGAATACTGGAGGAGATATATTGATGATATCTTCTTTGTTTCTTCATCACCAATTGATACTGGTTCAATATTTAGTAATGCAACGTTTGTGTCGACCAGAAAATTGTCACAATTCGAAATACACGCTAGTTTTTGTTATCGTCATGTAGGATGCAGTTATACACGCTGGGATTTGTGATTGAGTGGCCAAAATTGTTCGCATGCTTTTAGCAAGTTATTTGAATTTCCTCTATATTGACTATATAGTAAAATTTACGCTTATATTATATGTGTTAAGTTATCATTATATTTACATAAGTCAGTCACTTCCATCCATTGTACATGATTTAACAATTCAATGCCTCCGTATAAAGGGTTCAAAAGAAAAGATTCTTCGGGTACTTCCAAGCGATTATTATTGCGTGTGCGACGTTTCGCCCCAAAGGCTTAATTAAGCCTTTATTATGGAACCGGGTACGTGGAGGACTCGGCCTCAGGGCCATATCACTATCAATGCCTCCGGCTTTTGCGAGATCGAAATGATATTTCAATGCGCCTTGCTCTTGGCACCACCATGAAAAATGGCTTACCGGCTGGGAATCAAACCCATTCCTCGAACTGCTAACGCGGCAGAATCGATTCTCCGAGGTCGCCTTGCTATTGTTATGAAAACAAACCAGGAGAATGACGTCATAATGCGCACGGAAAGTTTTGCTTGCTCCTGGCGCAATCATTGACAAGGTGAGCTTCGCTGGTATTGGTGATCCTCACGCCGCGTTAGTAGTTCGAGAGTTATGTTCGATTCCCAGCCGCAAGCCATTTTACATGGTGGTGTAAGGTGCAAGACGCATTGCAATATCATTTCGATCTCGCAAAAGCCGGAAGCACTAAATTTTTAAATCGATTCTCCCAGGTCGCTTGGAAGAGAGACCAATTATTCTGCATGTTCATGATTTCACTAAGAATATTGAATTGCTGTGCGATATAAATGGAAAACACATGCAACTCTTGAATAGCCTGCAATAAAAATTCAAAATTCGCCATTGTTCTTCTGAAAAGAAAGCAAGCGTCGATGAGGAAAACATGCACCGGTTGCGACGTTGCAGAAAACATTGAACTAATCGCTGAAATAATCCTTTTTTTCAGAAGTCTAACACTGTTTAGCGTGTCCTGATGGACACAAACTTTTATGGTACCCCAGAAGAAGAAATCACACGGGTTGATATCCAGGGAACGTGGTGGCCATTTGACATCAAAACCACGTTCAAGCGTCATGAAATTTCTGGTACTATTTGAATTTTTTGATTGCTTGCATTGTTCCTATTGTAGAACATGCAGCTTTGGCAGTCAAAAGATTTGTATTTACGGTTTGACTTTCAAATGCACAGATACATGCACTGAAGTCTATTTTAACAACTAACCAATGCACAGTGCATAATAACATAGCAACAATTACGTGACAATGACATCGGTCGCTACACTATACACTAAAAATTCACGACTTGCCCTATCTAAAGCTCAAAGCACTTCATGTTTATAACTCCGCATTGACTCTCAGATCCTTCCACATCAATATTTTGAAGAAATAGTGAAATTCAGCTAATAATGCCAAGCCTTCAGGCTGCTTTTTCAGAATATCATCCAATGATTGTCGTCTTCTTTGACCGGATACATGTGCAACAAATTGAAAACGCTGATCGGGCGGTAGTTGCCTATTGTCCTGGGATTTACTATTTCATGGTTATTTTACTTAACCTTTTTCAACGAAAGGTACTAACCAGGGATTCGGAATCGGAGTCGGAGTCCCGGAGTCCTATCATTTTTCCTGTAGTCGGAGTTGGAATCCTATCAAATGATAGGACTCCGGACTCCGGCCTATAACTAGACCCGAAATATAATACAAAAAAATTATTCATTCTCTTGTATATTGCGACAAATTGTTGAAAAGAAAACCGAAAGGAAGCAGAACATAGATATGGGCTTTGTTGACCTAGAGAAAGCGTACGATCTGGTTCCGAGACAGCTAGTATTTTCGACACTCCGGTGGATGGAAGTAGAAGAAACGGAGGTGTGTATGATCGAGGGTATGTACGAGACCACCAAGGCTAAAGTAATGCTGAGCGCCGACTTTTCGAGCGAATTCGAAGTCAAGGTTGGATTGAGACAAAGAAGTGTACTTGGCCCAGTACTTTTCAATGCAATCATGGAGCTCATAAGTAGGAAGATAGGTGGAGACGCACTGGGGAAGATCATGTATGCGGACGACTTAGCAGTGATGGCAGAGGACGAAATGGTATTGGAGGACAGTTTGAGACAGTGGCAGGAAGAGTTTAAAAGGCATGGCCTAAAGGTGAATGCTGATAAGACAGAGACCATGTGGATTGGAGAAGGGACAAACCTGGAAGTAAGGATGGATGGTCACGTACTGAGGAAAGTCGAAAACTTTGTCTACCTAGGAGGTGCAATCCAGAATGACGGAGGGGCGGAATCACAGGTGCGGAGGCGAATTCGAGCAGGTGCGAATGCGTGGAGACGAGTGGAAGGAGTGATAACAGACAGACGGACCTCAAAGAAGCTGAAGGGAAAAGTCCTTGATGTATGTGTGATCCCAGCATGCACATATGGATTAGAAACAGTGGCGCTCAAACAAGAACAGTTGAGAAGACTTAAGGTGTGTGAGAATAACTGGATAAGACGAATTGCGGGTGCAAAGTTGTTGGATCGAAGAAGATTGAGTGATCTGAGGAAAGAGCTGGATCTGAAAAGAACGTTGAGACAAAGAGTGGTGCGGAGCATATTGAAGTGGGCAGGCCATGTGGCACGTATGCCGACAGAGAGACTACCATTACGAGCAATGGAAATGAATTGTGAAGGAAGAAGACAAAGAGGAAGGCCAAAGACGAGGTGGAAGGACTGTATTGTAAAAGACGTGAGAATGGATGGAGATGATGAAGAATAGCAAACAGCAGCGCAGGATCGAGCGGAATGGAGAAGAAAGGTGCAGAAGATCAGTCTGAAAGTGTGACTTTGTTTGTGTTTGTCTTACGAACCTTACCCGTTTTCTTTTGTAAATGGAAATAAAAAAGGAGTTGCAAAAAAATATAGCTGCCACTGTCTTGATATCAACTTTCTCCGTCAAACAAAAGTGCAGATACAGCAGTGCAATCAATCTTGAAATAGGTGAGGGAATGACCGGTGATAATGAAAAAGGGATTGTCTCTTCACTCGGTGATTTAGTAGAGAAGACAAGCCTTCCTAGCCTCGATCACTCATACGCACCAGAGGTCACATCAGAGACAAAAATGAAATGCTAGCTTCTTTGAGAACATTACCTCTTACCCTCACGTTAATCGTGTGTGATGGGTCCTCTAAAGCGCATATTAAAATCGAAAGTGTACTCATTTTCCTGAGAAGGATGGGGATTTTCCGGCCTGGTAGAGACTGGAGAAAAACCGTGTGAAGCACACATCAACAAGATGGGAGGAGCCGAGTCGTATGCATCCAACTGAAAGAGAAATTTGATCAACTTTCATCGAAAGTGATTGATAATTGATACAGCAATGATCCCTAAAAATAGGTTCAGGTCAGCCTATAATGATCTATGATGTAGGTTACCAGTTAATTTTTCAAAAAAAACTAGGCTTTATATATTGGCCACCCGGAGTCGGAGTCGGAGTTCTATCAAAATGATAGGACTCCGCATCTCTGGTAATAACTAAGCCGTTTTAGCAAGTTATAAAGTATACCAGATTATTACATAGTTGTAGAATCGTATTCAGAATCCCTTCTATATTCGATACTTTGTTCCCGGGGAACTTTATATAACATAGAAATGTGAGTACAAGAACATTTAACCCATAGAAATATAAAATATAGATAAATAGTCAAGAAAGGAAGCAAGTTAAAATTCAACTGATGCACTACTGCCATCTCTAAAGTCTGGCACGCTTGCACTAGCTCTGCACTGAAGGAGCTACTTGAGTTTGTGCGCATGCCAACTTGTATACTGGTGCAGGCCTCATTTGCGATGGATCCAGTAAGAATGTTGGATGCAACTCTCAAGCGCTTATCACTTACGCCGTTGTAAGATGTTACACAGTCTGATCGATGACCGGTGATCTTTTTCGCAAGATCTTTATCCCCAGTCGCATTGATGATGCGAGTTACCGCCGTGCGACGACCACTCTGGAGCCGGTGTCATAAAGCTCTGTTATTGTTGACAACTGTTGTTACTGTATAATTCACGGTCAATATCAAAAAATTTAACAACAACTGTAAGTTCTCTGTCTAATTTGCTGACAATAACGTTCTGTATACTTAACAGCGAAGAAAAACTTCTGACAGATATCGTCTGACAGAAGGAGCAAATCAGTCGAATTTGATTCTAGAATTCTCTTGTTACGTTCTTTTATCCAAGACTTAAAGGTGTTCCTTGTCCAATTAGCGCTCAGTCTTGTTTTCACTGGTATTTGCTTTGTTATAGAATTCTGGATCTCATTACTGGTCATTGGCTCTCCGTGTCTGAAGTCTATATTGAAATCTTCACTAAGTAATTCATCCAATTCATAATTGAAATCATCGATAACATTGTGGAACGAATTCATTGTACCACAACTTAAGAGGTAAGGATTATAGAATTGTCCCTTATCGTAAAGCATGAATTTAAAATTCAAAAGTATTACAGGGCAAATTCTTGTAAAGAGGGATTTTATCACGGATATCTAGAGTCCTACTTCATGGGTAATAATCTGGCATACTTTATAACGGATAGAGGATGGCTGCACGATATCTCTAGGACATAGCTCGTGAAATTACTTGATGAATCCCTCGGGCTAAAGCCCTCGGGATTTATCAATTAATTTCCCTCTCTATATCCCAGAGAATCGTACAGCCATCCTCTATCCATTACATGTGTAGTGCACTGTCAACTGTCACCAGATCAGGTGAATGAAACATGGCAAGAGTGGTGCACCTCCCCACATGGTTGCATTCGAGCAATGGAGCTTCTGAGCTTCCATTCCGAAGTGCAGTCCTCTATCAGCTGAGCTATCCCACCACATCCGAGAAAGATGGCCAAAAGATTATCAGTTTCATAAAGCATGTACGAGACGTGTATGCATCCATTGGCTATACAGTATGAATTTGTCTTCTGTAAATTTATTGCATTTTACAACTTCATCGCATGTTATTCATTGCACTTGGGTCCTAGTGATAAGTTGACGGAGTTTCTTTTTTCCCAGCAATTAACATCAACAAATGCAACAGTTGCAGCATTGCAAAATGACATTTATTTTGTCCTTTTGCCACTGAACTTTGCTCAAGATACATGTGACGACATGATTTGACGCCAACTGACTTTAATCGAATTGAATACTCTTAGTTCTACTAGCATGAGCGCAAATTCCTTAAGAGATGAATTTGAATAATGTTGAATTGTTGAAATCAGTCCTCAAAGTAAGTTCGACATCCGCTCCTTCTCCAGAAATCCGATTTCCTGAAATAGATCTCATTAATTCAGACATTTCTATGCTTATCGGAATGCATCCCATGTTTAGATCTATTTATCAGAAAAGAACATAAGCCTCTTATGGATGATATATAGAAACTGAGGGAATTTGTAGACGTTGATTTCTAAGCATTGCTAGTAATAACAAATTCTTCATTCAAAGTATCCTATGTATGTAGCATGCGATGATAGGAAAAATAAATTAGCCATGTCGTAATATGGAAACGTTTTGAATGACAACATAGTTTTCGAGAGATATCTTGAGAATAAATGAAGCATGTATGAACTGAAAGCACTTTGGCTTGAAACTGACATTCCTCAGTTAATTATCAAGCAAGTTTCCCGCATATAAGAAGGGACAGATGGGGTGCGAACTACACACTTCATGTAATCTAAATGCTTCGGTTCAATGAGAACAAATTGAAAAATTCTTCAAATTTCCGGGTCGCATTTTTCATCTAAAATTAGAATACACTAAAATACCCTGATCTTCTAATTTAAGTTGATGCACATTCATTCATATTATGACCTGAACAATTAGGTCAAATTACATGAGGATATCGGTTGCCTACAGAATATTGACATTCAATGCAATTCTTATGATATTCTGAATATTATCCTACTCGAAACTGTATGGGTTTTGGACTATTGAGAGAAACGAGTGCAATCGTGGATACCGGCATGGTAAATGTCCGGACAGTCATTCAATAAGCTCACCCAAATAATGCAGATTATCATTCGCGAGTCTCCAACATGTGCTCAAAGTACATTTCATCTCCACTTTATAGTATGTAGCCTATGTAGATTTGACGAGATAAGAAAACGGCTCAATTCATAGCGTGAGTATTTATTTGGGTAGAGTAATAATGTAATAATAATAATGAGGTGTATATTTTTCAAAAAATTAGGAATCGAAGTTACAAGTGATTTGGTATAAGTGAATGCAATTACAAGCTAGCATTGGTCAAGCGACATAAAAAAGGAAAAAACATATTGTTGGTTTGTAATAAATCGTTACAAAACACATTATCAATGTGATAGCAGTTTTGACCTCCTTTGGATATCATGACAGGAAAATGTTATATTTTACAAATCCTTTGAATCACTGACATCGCTAGTTTGGACACGTTATGTCTTTTTTAATTAGCAAGGCTCAGCCTCGTCAATAATATTTTTCCATTTTTTAAGCTTTATTTATTGACAAAAGGCAACAGAAATGCTGATGTAGCATACTACAAGACAAATGGAACAAAAGTCAAAAGCATAGCTTAATGTTGGTGTGAACAGAAGTACGAAAGAAGTCTGGGGTTGAAACCATAAGGATCAGATATCTCGCACAATGAGAGGGGGAAACTTTTCCATAGAGAAATGGCAGATGGCAAGACTGATCTTTCATATTGATGAGATGATCGAGGACCAGCTGGAACAGCAGACATAAGGTGATGTATTGATGAGGCAAATCTGGATGAGCGTGCATGCTCAAGTTCATTATAACAAAGCATAAAGCTCATCTTCAAAAGTGTGGCTTTAAATCATTTTTGAAAGCAATGTCTTGAAACAATGTACAAAAAGCACGGTTACAAAATCAGCTTCAGAATGTTGAATTGACAGTGATATTGCGTTGAAGCGTTATTTTTGTCCCTTTGGCAAACAGTCTTATTTAATAATAGAAACCTGATTTTAGTAAAGCGCTACATGCCTTATAATTGCATTCATTTTTAATCAGCATCAGTATAGACCTAAATGATCAATTTCAATCAAAATTACTGCATTCCAGCAACCACAAAGCATAAACTAAAGCATCATGGATATTGATTTCTGCAAGTATAAGTTAATCACAGCATTGCATTGCAAGGAATATGTATTTATGGTCATTTATTGCATGAGAAATGAAAGCTGGGCCATTTTCCGAGCAGAAGATACGGCCTTATCTCATCAAAAGAATTGTCTTAGCTTTAAAAATTGCGTATCACTTATCTTTACATTCCTTCAACTAAAATGTTGTTGCTTAGACGGAAAAAGTCGTCATTTTTTGAAATGTCGTGTTATCACAATTCGAACACAAGCTACCTGCAGTGTTGGAACCGGTCGGGGCTGGGCCGGCGTTCAGAGTAGTCGGCGGGCCCTAAGCCGGCGGCTGGCGTCTTCTGAAACGGCCGGCCGTCGTATTCAAAGCCAGGCGGTCGGTTGTCGGCTCATTAAAAACCGGCCGGTCGGGGCTGGAACGACGGCTGGCGTCTATGTACCGGTTGGGTATGTCTTTGATCTTCAGACTTTACAAGGTCAGCTTATGCCACAAGACAATTATTCAATTTCCCCATAGCATACATGAAATGCATGAATGGGTAGATCATCCGGTACTCCGGGGTTACCCATTACAATACAATATCATACACTGCAATTATTCGCACTTTGATAACATGTTTCTGCGATAAGCAGAAATACGCTTAATGACTTATTTGCTAATCTAATGAGTTGTAGGCATGCCTTTTTAATTTGTGATAATGCCAACATTTTCAAAGTCAATCAAACACAAACAAATTGAAAACAGATCGTCATAATAATGACCCAAACGGGCATTTAAAAAATAAAAATACGATACGTTACTCAATCTCGCCAGCTGCCGGTTCCATTCCTGCTGTCTGGAATATTTATGTCAGTCAACTTTCCCACCGCTTGAACTTTGACAGGCTATACTAACCTGACTAGTCACAGTGCTTCTCCATGGAATTTCATGAATAATGTAGAGTCAACATACTCTCCTCAAACATCGATGAAGCAATTCTGCAGTAAATCGATAACAACGCTTTATAGCATGGCATGTATCTAACATACTGACTGTGCCCAGTGACGATAAAAAGTGTCACTGTGCGGCACTTTTTATATTTCGGCCGTCGGTAGGAAAACCAACGTATATTTCGAAAGACGTTGTTTTTGCTGCCAGTGCCTAGAATTAAGCTTGGTGGCACAGCACAGAGAACATGGTTTAGCTGCTGAATTTATACCTTTCAAACCACAAGATGAAATTCTATGTCATAGGAGTCCTGATGCGTATACCGAAATGTTGTCTATTGTAGGCGCCGCAGAGCAAAAGCCAAAATACAGATTGTTTCATAAAAAATGGATCACCCTTAAACATCGCCTTAACTTCAACTTTGTCTAACTCCGCCAAACTTGAACGAATTTCTCTGAAATTTGGAAGATATGTCAGTTGTGCTTACTAATATCATTGTTGGAAATTTCAAGCATGAATATTGAGTTGTTTTCCTGTTATAGATAAAAAAAGTAGTAGATAATTTGATCTTCATTTAGCAATGTTGCACAAAATCATACCTCACTCTTATAAAATTACATTTCTTTCCTTTGTTATGTAATATGTTGTTCTACAAGCCAAAAGCTATCAAGCAAAACAAAAATAAAGAAAATCGGTCAATCAGAGCCAGTATAGCACCATTATTCATCAACAATAATGTAACTGCTACATGTGATTAACTGGACTTCATGTTCCATAGCTTCCTGACTTCGTTGCGGTGGTGTTGGCAGCACTCCTGATTGCTTTCAGCTAGAAATCTATCTCTTACCGGTTGAAAACAATACAAAGCACAAATGAACAATAACGAGATCGCATTCACAAAAGGCAAAGTGTCAGCCTTGCTAGAACTAGTGTTTTCTTTGCGAGCTACAAGCAAGCGACTAAATGTCCGTTACACAAATGTGCATCGATGGCATAATGATGATTTTCGACTCTGTCGTAAAGAGGGCTCTGGCCGTCCACGCAAAACATCCAAACGTAGAGACCGCCTAATTTTGAGATTTGTTAAAGTTGATCCAAGTCTCTCGTTAACTGAGATGGCTGCACTAGACTCGTCTATTTCTAAGTCCACTATTCGTAGAAGACTTATTGAGTCGAATTTCAAGAGTTGTAAGAGGCCCTCTCAGATCGAATTATCAGATCAGCATACAAAAAGACGTCTCAGATGGGCAATGAGTCATTGTCACTGGCGAAATCAATGGGATCGGGTTGTCTGGTCTGATGAGGCATCAGTCCGTCTGAAGGATAGTGATGGTCGATTGAGATTATGGATAAAATCTGATCAGGAGATTCCGAGACATTTACATCGTCCCCGGGTACAAGGTGGTGCGACTCTACTGATTTGGGCTGCCATTTGGACCAATGGCCGCTCTGAACTTCACATATAGCAAGGAACCATGAATTCTGAACGCTATGTGAATGTTTTACGAATGAACATTGGCCAAATGACAGATCAACTTGGTGATCCATCGACTTGGTTATTTATGGATGATACAGTAGTAGTAGAGTCAACTTATGCAAGTCTCAATTAGAGCTTAGGACATTATCTTGGCCAGCTCGTTCTCCTGATCTGAATCCGATAGAAAATGTATGGAGTATTCTAAAACGTAACGTTCGTCGTTCACTGCTATCTACAGATGGCGTATCACAACTTACGTCACTGTTAAAAAGAGAGTGGAGAAAGTTAGATCAGTCAAAAATCAACGATATCATCGAATCAATGCCTAGACGAATTGGTAATGTCATTGACAATAAGGGTAGGGCCACAAAATATTAGCTTCTTAAGAACCGTTACTGTATCATAGTTTATCAGATTATATAAGGACATTTAAATATATTAGGGACATGAAATAGCATGGAAAATGCTTTCTGTATCATACTTATGTTTTATTTAGTCAAATTTTAGGATGATCCACTTTTTATGAAACGGACTGTAGCTATTCATGATAGTCTTTGCTGATAAGTCCGTTGACAAGTAGCTTACAGTATCGATAGCATTTATATCATGGTCAGCTACATGGACCCTAAAAACTTATCAATGAGAATGAAGTTTCTTGGTGAATGTCACAGTTCTATTCGTCGTGCTGAGGATGTTTTTACCGCATTGATCGACAGACTCGCAGAATGTGAGTTATTAAAATTATCTAAAGAAAAATTGGCTGGGCTGACTACAGATGTCGAAAACGAGAACACTGGAAAAAATGGCGGTCTGTGGGTCAAATTATCCAGTTATCTTGAACAAGGTCTGCCAACGTATTGGTGTGTGGCTAATCGCGCAGATTTGGCTTTTGAGAGCATCGAGAAGACAGTTGTTGAATTTCGATATTGATTGTCTGACGTTAAAAGTCCTGCAAGGTATTACTAGAGCTCCAGTCGCAAAGAGGAGGAATTGCGACGCGTTGAAATTTGCTACGGAAGAAGAAAATAAAACTGTCCATCACTTTCCTGCTCACCATGCGGTTGGACTTGCGGAACGCCTGCTCAATTTAGTTCTTGTAGTGATCAACAACTTAACAGCAATGAGAAGTCATTGAACGGAGGCTGTGACAGACAACAGGCCTACTCGCGATGTTTTGAAGAGAAAGCAGTTGAAAACGCACCTGAGCCTATGGTGTATGGACTCTTTCAAAGTGAAGTTCTCCGATATACTGCCTGTGTGGAGTTGTTGCGACATACTCCGCTTTTGTCAAGAACTTCAGAAAGAGAGTGAACGCACATTCATTGCACTACCAGATCTTCTGCTTTCTAGAAATCGTGTATTAAAACGTTTAGAATTCATGTTAATATCTTGCTACCCAAGAGGCAAGGAGGAAGAGCTCAATAATACCAATTTGTAAGAAACGGATGGAACAACTTGTGAAGACGTGCGCCCTCATCGAACCACACAACAGGCTTCTGCTACGAAGTTGGGATGGTCTTTCCAAGCAATACAAGCAGAATCAGTGTTAGAAGCAAAACACTTTCTGGAATAGCGGCCAAATGACGAGAAAGAAGAAAATGTTCAAGACAAGCGATAATCAAACTTGCCGATAAAATTGATGGTGGCACACGGGAAGTTCTTCATTTCAAGTTTTGTTTCACAAAATTAAAACTGCGCTCCCTTTCTTTTTAAACCGAAGTTATATTTATTGATTTAAAAGAAATACAGATGAGACGGGTCGACCGGTTTCTGCACTCAGTGCCTTTCTCAAGACCCAACACTTAAAAACTTGCAATGGATCATGCATTACATTTAAATACCGAAGACATGATCACTCACATCAGTTCATCTTTCCGATTGATTTTAGGCTTCACTTTGCGTATCAATTCACTCTCAGCTAACCGAGTTTTTATTGGATTATTCTGAATATCTATGAATGAAAAAGTGAAGGCATCTATGGAAGAAGTATTGGTGTGGTCAAAGTGTACCGAAGACATATGAACCGATAGAGCACTTTTACCATCTCTATTGTCAATGCTACGACAATGTTCTTGGAAACGATATCTAAAAGGACGGTTCGTAGAAGTCACCACGCAAAGAACACGTGAATTATTTATATACAACATACCGTTTCTCACAAGCATGATCATTATTCAAAGATTCGCAGATTTTACAGCTACAATTAGTAGAAGAATTTAGAGAATTGAACATATTGAAAGTGCTTCGTATTTGTTTTCCAGGTTTTTGAACTATTCTAAAGGGCACGTCATATTTTTTCACTAACTTATTTAGTTTTCTGTGTGTAGCGTCATTTATAAAATCCAGTTGTAGGATGCTATTTGCATTATTTTCGTCCCAGCTATGTTGCTTTGGGCGTTTTAGCTGGGACGAAAATAATGCAAATAGCATAGTGTTGTAGCATAGTGTTGGGTCTTGAGAAAGGCACTGAGTGCAGAAACCGGTCGACCCGTCTCATCTGTATTTCTTTTAAATCAATAAATATAACTTCGGTTTAAAAAGAAAGGGAGCGCAGTTTTAATTTTGTGAAACAAAACTTGGCGATGCCAGCAATGCCGATGAAATGATTGATGCAGCTAGATGTATTGTGGAACAAATGTCTGGCTCCGACAAAGTGGCAAAATTTGCAGATGATTCTATTGGTTATTTTTGTTCATTTGAAACATGTTCATTTTTAGCGACTGATAATACAACTGAAAAGTTGTACGAACTGTTAAGAAATTCCGATGGCACAAATTATTACAGACAATTTTGTGTACACCGCCACATAGCCTGCAAATTGATCGTTCAATTTGGTGTCATACTCAACTGAAACGAGACACTCAATCATCGATGAGTCGCAAATTCATGAATGACAGCTTACATGTTGCCTTAAATGCTTCTGGAACAGCTCATTTTGATCCTCGCAAGGCAGTCGCTGCTTTCCTTCAATTAATGGAAAGGCGAAGAAGGCTCCCGGACACCAGCGTGTACTCAAATCGTGACTTTGTTCGCAAGTTCTTTAACTCTGATAACAGCTGTTTACATGTAATTGAGTGCAATTTTAAAACGCTTGTGTAGTTGCTTAATACAATTTAATGTTTGATAGTATATTTCAATAACTCTTCAAACCAAAGTGTTTGCTTCAAACATACTGATAATGTAGATATTTAAAATAATCTTTGATCACTATATAAAAATTTGTAGAGCAACAAATTTAATTTTGAACTGTATTGTTTTTATTTGGATCCATGACACCCACTGTTCTCATTAATTTTATTTGAATAGCAACTAATAATTATATTGTAAATACATAACTTTATAACTAATAATCTATTGATATTCATATTTAAAGCTTATGTAAAACTTAAACTTGCGGTATGCATTCCGTGGTAAACATTTCTTAAACGAGGCTAAGCTTTATAGGGAGTGTGCCTTATTAAGTCCCGGGTTTTGTATAGGACAACTTATGGTCCTATTGTGATGGTGATTCGGTCGCTGTCACATTTTTCCTATTGACTATTTAACCCTCATCAACCCGGCTAATCAATCTGCCTATTCCGCCCACCACACTCAATACAGTCAAAACTCGATATAGCGACCGCGCTCGGTTCCACTAGAAACGGTCGCATTAGCGCGACGGTCGCGATACCAAGGGATTATCGTTTACGCTATTTGATGAGTAGTATGAAAATCAGATAAGTAGTTGTGGGTTGCCTAATGCTACCACTCTCAGATCACACTGTCATATACTGTCATATGAAAAATATCCATCTTTATCACAATATTTTATTAATTTCCCAACGTATAGCTGTTAAGTGTAATGAACATCTGACCACTTGCTTTAGGCACTGCTTAAGTCATTTATAGACTCTCCTATCTTTGCTGAGGAAATGGTCAATAGTTAATTGACTAAGTCTAGCTGCGGATTCCTGTTTGCAAGAGGTCCACAATAAAAATAGCAACAATATACAGGGTGGATGCCATACCTTGTCCGATTTCTCTGATATGAATAATGAAATGTCTTAATAAAATTCAATGCTTATAGTTGTATACTATGTTTACAGTTGAATTTAAAATTTCTTGCGGTTCGCAATCATCCAATGATGTTTGCGGTTTAAATTTTGCAAAGTTTATTCAAAGTTTCAAATTGCATGTACGAGTTTATTATATACACCGCTCAATACAAGTGCTTTGAAGGAATGGAAAACGTCGAATGAAATGTTAGAATGGTTGCTTACTGTATCACTTGCGGAAACAGCGAACAAGCAAGAAGATGCTTCTTTGAGGAATATGGAGAATGCAAAGGATGTCGGAGTTTCACATAGGAAAGTCGGGAAAACTCTGAAGGAGAATAGATATAAACCATACAGGGTTCATCAGATGCAGCAAATTTCGACTATGACAAAGAGGCAAGACTTGTTTTTTTTGTCAAACAATCCTTCGAAAGAACAGTGAAGAGAGTTCATGGTCTAGCAAAATCATCTTCTCCGATGAGTGCACATTTAGCTTGTCCGGTCGAGTAAATCATCATAATGATTTCTACTACGCGACAGACAATGTTTATGACGAGATACCCATAAGAACAAAGAGCCTGATCGAATTCGTCGCGATATCATTTAATGGCATTATAGCAGTGGACAGCAGTGAAGAAACCATGATCGCTACACTGTGACATTCTGACCGAGAAAGTGCTCCCTGTTCTTGCTCGCGAGTCTCACCACATCTCTGTGTTTCAACAAGATGGCGCTCCACTCCATTTTAGTACCCAGACAAGGAACTTGCTTAACGATCAGTTGAACAACCGATGGATTGGAAGGGGTGGTCCAATTCCGTAGCCCGCCAGATCTCCCGACCTCACCATCTGTGATTTCTCCAGAATAAAGTGTATTCATTCAGCTTGGAATGCAATGAACAACTCAAACTGTAAATTGAAAGGGAACTCGAGGACATTCCTATATCTGTGATAAGAAAATCATATAGATATTTCATTCATCGATGTTAACTTTGTGTGGGACAAAATGGCGGTCATTTAGAAAAGTTATTGTAAGTATTATTGTAACATGATTTTTCTGATACCTATGATGCATGTTGTTTAACCAAATACAATTAATATTAGTTGGAAAACGTGTAGTTTTTTCTGAAAAGGTCGGAAGAAAGTCACAAACTAATGCAGCACAAGTGAGGCAGAAGTCTGGATCTCTGGAAAGTTGCAGACAATGGCAGGAAACTTTCATTGATAAGATTTTAGATCTGGTTAGCAGCAACTTATGAATGATCAAATGATTCTCTTCACTTATCGGACACCTTATCATGAAAATTGTGATAAACAAACTTTCAAATAGACTCTTGACATCAACGATAGTGAGGTGGTCATGAATGTACCTTGAATGAATAGCCGATAAAAGACGGCAATTTGCAAAGGAGTCAAATATTTTTAAAGGACAATCGCTATATCGAGGGGTTACTTTATCGAGACCTCAATACATGGGATTCTACTACGCGACAGACAATGTTTATGACGAGATACCCATAAGAACAAAGAGCCTGATCGAATTCGATTCCCTATCTAATCGTTCGGTTCCTACAAAGACCGGTCGTTAAAGCACGATGGTCGCTAACCGAGGTTTGCCTGTATGTAGTTTTGGCATATTTTCATTGGTTCTTAATTGATTAAATGTCTTAATGCACAAACCTTGATTTTATTGATATATCAGCTTAGATTCTTTTCATGAAATGCTCACTTGGAAATTGGTACTTGCAGAACTTACTTTTGTAACGTCGGCTTAGGGGTATAACGAATGCCCCATTATACGAAATTTATGAAAAATTGCAAATTCAAAAGCAAAGTTTTATTGAGTCGTACGAGAGAGCAATTCACTATTTGAATTACTATAAGTCCAGGCAAAAGTACTTTAAATGGAAATTTCGATTTTTGAAATTTTGAAATTCGGTGTGCCGTTGTCATTTGGCCTCTATTTAGCATTCATGTAATGACTGATAGTAAGTAAGTAAGTAAGTAAGTAATCGTTTATTGTTCCACTACAATGATTCGGTGGACACTTACAATAGAACAGTAACAGTAACATCGATGTCAAAATACATTAATACACAGAATGAGAAGCCAATGGTTAATGAGGTACATAAAAAGGAAAAAGGATAAAGAATTTAAAAAATGTAATAATAGAAGAATGAAGCGTACTGTTCTAGCGAGCGAGAGTGAGAAAGAGACACGCACAACTGCGTGAAGACATTCTCTCACACTGGGCGATCAAAACAAATCTCTGAGGGGTGGGTGATGGGGATCTTCTTATAGTGTCAAAATATTTTCTCACAGTACAGTTCGCAGATTGATGAAGAAGAGAGTTCACAACAGGGACATCCAATAAATTGCGATATATACGCGACGCTCATAGCAAATAATCATTTCAACAAGTTTGGGGTGCATTGGCAGAAGCATGGCATAGGCATACTCATGATGGAACGTAAAAAAGCCCTTGTAACATCATCATTAATGCTGGCAGAACAGCCAGCACGACGCAGATTGCGAATAATAAAAATGCGCTGTGAAGCCTTCCTCACAATGTATTGAAAGTGCAAAGTCCACTTCAGGTCATCAGAAAAAATAACACCAAGGTAAGCAAACGAGTAGCGAAATCATGCTAATCAGTGTTTCAATTGTAATTAATATCTGAGCACACATCCATTTAGCAATAATGGGAGTATCTGTATCTCAATGTTTTGTATCAAGAGGATTATGCTTGGCATTTTCGAGTTCCATTTGGTGTAGATCGACTCACATCATTTTTAAACAACTTGTTTCTGATGTCATTGGTGAAAGTCTGCACTAGGCTATGTATAAATTTATTTAGTGTCTGCAACCTCAACCAACAATTGTGTAAAACATGGTTCACATAACCACTATTAGCAATGTGCGTTGACTTAGGTCGCTACTAGAGGGCGCCTCACAACTCGGTGCACGGCCGATACTAGTGACGCACGTTGACACTCAAAGCTAGATGCGATCAATATCACCGTCAATAAGCCGCCAACAACTTACAAGCTGCGTTCTATTTTGTAAAACGCACACAACTGAATTCTCCATTCGACATGGGAAGTGCAGTAGATGAGTTATTGATTGACAATGCTACCAAGACGAAGATACTCTATGAAACTGCCAGTCGAAGATTCAAGGACATCCAAAGCAAACAATTGGGTTGGACGGGTGTAGCGGAGGAATTTGGGCAACCGATCGATTGGTGCATCAAACGATTTCGCAGCCTTAAAAGAGCATATTTTTCTATTTAAGAACAGTGGTAGCGTCGTGAAACCAACAAAAGCGCGATTGGATTTGCATTCAGGAATTGCATTTCTTGATGAGCCTAACGAGCCGAAGGTGACAATGTCAGATATTCCATCCACTGAAAATGCGTCGGAAGTGTCGCCTATGATGAGAGCATCGCTAATTCCAATGAACAAACTTCTAATGCCGATGGAGACTTTTCTGGTTTTACTGACGAATCACATGGTAACATAGATGCGATACAACACCGAAATCATGTACACGAAAACGTAGGTCTTCTGATAATGCCCTTCTTGAAACACTTGTCGAGAAGAATTGAAGAACAATGCGACGAATATACCGCTTTCTGAAAGGCAATCGGAGATGGTATTCGAAGATTGAATTTTCAAAGTAAGAAGGACTATGCTATGGCACACTTAAGGTTCGAGCTATATAAGCTACAAACTCTTACAGGGAAATTCAAAATCCGCATGGACGTTATGATGATTGCTATTCATGCACAAAATCATTCATGGGTCAGTTATATTCTGATTTGTGATTGAACCGTGATTCTTAATAACGGAAAACAATAAAATGGATAACTACATTATGTACGTAACGGATAATGAATACGAAAAGCATACGTCCTCGCAAATAGCTGTTTGCTTTTTTGTGAATGCTATATAACCGGTTGAAATCGATGCTAGCGATGATCGGTCGCTTAAAGCTAAGTGCAGCCGCACAGTTGTATGCTCTAATACTAGCAGCGTTGTTGTTCACTAATAGCGGTTATGTGAACCGGCCTTAACAATTCGACTCTAAGGATCTGTTCACTTCCATTTTAGAAGACGATCCACTGGAAGCCTAACGCACTAATTCCATTGAATATTATTCGGGGACATAGAAATTGATACAAAGAGATAAAAAATTATGTCAGATTCGTACTCGTACGTTGATGGTTGATATTGATGTTTAAATTCGGCTACCATCTGAATTTTTCATCAATTTACGCCATTTAGATGATAAAATTCATATGTACGAGTAGTTTGGTGTGCAGAATGAAATTGTATTCAAAGTTGTTTAAATTGACATAATCGGTTGGAAATGCTCATAAAAAATGGCAATAATGTGAGTGTACTGGACATGAAATTTTATTGAAATTGAAGCTGCGCATCCAGATTTATATTGAAATGAAAATCAGAAAACTACATGTAGGCCTAGTACGGTTGGCCTGATGAGGGTTTAACATAACTGAGTAACATTATCTTTCTTGACTTTCAGCTTCAGAGAATATTCAAACTTCTCCGTAAATGTCTTTGGATTTTGGACACTAGAATGAATATGCTCGCTCCAAGCATCGATTCTTTAGTTTATCGATAATAAAGTTTCCTAGAGAGTAGGCCTTATTAAGTGCTGTGCTTTGTATGGGACAGCTACTACGTATCAAACCTATACATTTGTGCTTCTGGATATTCTTGAAATGTGTGATGAATTCACAATTAGTTATTATTTAGATGCCATCTTATGAATACAATGACTGGTGTAAAAGGACTGCCGCTTTTACTCTTTGAATTTTGAAATCACAGAAATCATAAGCTGCTTTCATTTTCAACCTTATCAAGTAAAAGACAGGAAATAACATGTGTACGTCTCAGTTCAACTACCAAAGAAAAGAAAAGTTTCTTGAAGGTTTGTTGTAGATGCGCAGGTATCTGGTGAGTTCGTCTTAGACAGGACCTTGGTCGGTATGCACTTATTCACGTCATCTATAACGGGAAAATAAACTATGTATATCTACATATTTGATAGCTGCTAAAATCCATATCAGGGATATATGGAGGTTAAGGGATTCATAGCTCCTTTCACGCTCCTTCCACACAGAACTGAGTTGCTGACAAGTGGAGGGCTACTCTTCAAATGATGATACTTATCTACTCTACTAACATCTTTCCTTAACTAATTTTCGTTTTATGAATCATATGTCGATTACATCTTTTGTCGGCGAACTTCGCAAGCGATTATGCTGCAATGTTTAGGCTACTGAACTGTATAATGATGTTATGTAGCTGACATCTACCAGCTTTTCGCAAGATTCGTTGCCCCAGGGTGCTCTGTACAATAAACGTTTGGGTCTATTTTGTCTTCTAAAGATATGTGACCTTGACCTTGGACTGACCTTTGAACTGCGCTGTGATGTGATCGTTTTCATAATTACTGACATACACATGCTTAGAATGTTTTGATTCATAACTGCAACTTAATACTCTAATTTCATGCTGCACAGTGTTTAGGATTTTAACCCTCCACTTGTCAGTAGCATTTTGGGGTTATCAATCCCCTACCTCTATACATCCCTGATTCAGATTTTACAAAAATGATAATTTTCATAAATTTCATTAATCAAAATACATAGTTATCAACAATGGTTCGGAAAGGATCACAACAATCTTAACTGCCATTTTACACGTAGGCCTACTTGTCAATGAATCACTATATATTCATGCATGCAGGTCTATGCATCACACAGTAATTCGTATTTAGTGTAGGCTCATCGCATTGACACTGGAGTCCCTTACGTTTTTAGTACAGATCTACATCTTATCAATGATTTTAGAGCAGTCGTGTTGAGCAATGGGTATTGGGTTACAGGCGAACTTGCTGAGAGGAAGCGCTGACAATTTTCTCACTTCGTGTCCGGGAGACCTGGTCGGATCATGCCTAAGATTAATACAATGGGCACACTTAGTACAAGCGAATGAGAATGGGATAATTAAAACTCAACCACAAGGAAGAAAGGCGCCAGACTACGCACTTCCGAGTAATAAACAAGGTTTACTTATTGACAATGTTGATAACTGTTGATGAGGCTTTGTGTCAGCACTTGGAAACAACATGCAAGCAACTCTTGGCATAAATGTGATTGTTTGAAATTATTGAGGTTGGAATGTGAATGTACCAGTAATTCCAAACAGAGATTGGGTCATCTGTAGTTACAATCAAAAAGTGGAAGGACCCAGATGTGAGTGATGCTTCTTTTTTTATTTCACTAGACGTTACAAAAAGCTATCGAACGTTTTCGGCTAGGGTCCACCAGCCATGATCACGACAAATTAACAAAGACCTAGCTATGTCTTCGCTATCGAGGCGCGATCGCTGATGGACTTCACATAAAATATATGCAAAAAGAGGCCATTATTAGACCTGCAAAAATATATTTTTCAAAGTTGGTCATAAATTTGACCTTCTTGTATACACTTACACGACGATTTCTGGTAAAAAGTTTGAAAATAAAGTAAGTCTCAAAAAGCAGACGAAAACAAAAGAAGCAGTGTCGGAAACAAAATCAAGCCTACAAAATGCCCATACATTATTTTGAAAGATTCTAAATCAGAATTTTGCGCTACTTGCAACGAGAACAAAATGAAGATCTTTTACAAGGGATTACGAGATAATTGACATAATCGCTTTTATCAATCAGTGAATATGTTTGACATTTGTGTGAAAAAAGATTTTCAAAAAATCCATTATTAAAATTAACTGGTTTTAAATCATTGATTTGATGCATCAATTTTTTGATCATTTTCTTATCACTGATTTGATGCTCTTTTCAATGAGAGCAACAAGAATGACGGAAAGATATTTCACTGAGGGATTCTTGAGATAATCGATATATTGATTTATTGATTTGATCGACAATTCCGTTGAAAAATGATGAAATTGTGCATTGATTACGTTCATAATAATCCGATCAAGTGTATCATAATCAATAATTATCTTCGGTGTGTAGTGATATTTTCATGAAATATAATACACTTCATTCACAAAACACGTGATGATGCTTTTGTAAGTGCTATTTTGTATACGGAAATTGCATCCAATGTTTATGTATAAGATTTAAAATATTTTTCATTTTGCTATTGCACCACATTACGAAGGAACCTGATGTGGTGATTCTGCTGCCTGCTCACTGTAAGTTCCAAATCCTGACTGGTTCATTTTACAGACATCGGGTAAGTGGTGCTCTAATGCCGTATCATCGATTTATAGGGGTTCGTAAATCGTCGAAGAAATTTTGAATTCCATGGTTTTGTTTCTCAAATTTGGATCATAGTAATGAAAATAGGGAGAAGCGACTTCACGTATCCGGTATTATATCGATAGAGAGTAAAAAACCAAGTTTCAACGGATACAAAAGAGAAGAGATATTATATTATACGACGTTTCGCCTTGCAGGCTTGGTCACGTATGAATGTACGGAAAGACACATGAGAGATGAAGTAATACACAATGATATAAGTTCACGCGTATTTACAGTAAAAACAAGTGTTCCATACCTCAGTAAGATATGGAATAATTAAAATACTACTACCTAAAATACAAACAGCATGCGAAAACTGAAAATAGGACCTAAAGAAGAAATTACATACACATAGACCTTAACTTTCATAAACAATACTGCGACCAGTACAACCATTCATCAAAGTATAAGGTTCTTCTTTGGAGATGTACATACCTTCAAGTGTCTTTCTTCTATTGAAATGGCTTAGGCCAGTATGTAAAATCTCCCAATTAATGTTAAATGCCGGTTGTAGACCACAATGTTCTTCATCGAAGTGAGCTTGTACTGCTGAGTAGGATTTCTTGTAAAGATGCTCTTTTATTTCTATTTTCATTATCATGATTGATTAAATCGGACTTCAATCGTGGACGGAAACTTGTGAGAATCAGAAGTAATATTATGTTTTTAAGAAGATGTAGAAGTAATGGTTTTATCCCAAATGGCTTGATGGCAAAAAATCCTCTGCGGAATACTATTAACTGTCCTGAAGCTGAACGTTTAGTTATGAAACAGAGTTATCAGTGGCTTAAGCTAGCCCTGGATGTTGAGTATAAAAGGAGAGACCATTTTCATCGATGTGTTTTCCCACTTCCTTGTGATGAAAGTATGAGAATGGATGGCTTACGTAGACAGTTACGAGCTACGAAGGATAAGAAATTTAATTCTTTATCCATGGATGCATCTCAAAAGAAATCTAACATTCCAAGAAAACGAGTCGAAGGTTTCTCTAATCATACTCCAATTGATATTTCAAATGATCTCCAACAATTGTTGAGTTATGGTCCATCTCTTACCATACCTAATGATTCTTCTATCAAAAAGAAAGAACTTTTGGAGTTTCATGCGGATTTGGAAATATGTATGGATAAATTATCACATTGTGGTGCTTTACGTGAGTCCATTAACGAGTTTTCCGGTGGCATGATCTCGCTTTCTAAACAAATGATGGATATCAAACCTGTTTCTTCTATTGATTATTCGAAAGTTAAAAGTGAAATCAATTCTATTCGAGAAGAAGGTGCTGTTATAGTTCCTACAGATAAATCCTCTCGCCTTATCGCAATATCCAATGATTTATACAATGACATTCATCGTAGTGCCACTATTGGAACTAACAATTTTCGTAAAGTGAGGGGGATACTTCCTACTACACGACAAACGAAATTCAATAAGGAACTTTCTACCATTGCTAATCGTTATAAGGATCATCAGCAGAATGTCTATAAGTGGATTATTTCATGCAGATGTTCAGAACCGTCGTTAAACTCTACGTACGTACTACCGAAAGATCACAAGGAGGGTACTCTTAAAGGCCGACCTATTTCAGCCTCTGTTGATGGGCCCAGTGCCACCCTATCTCGTGAACTATCTAAACATCTACATGGTTTGCTTTCTTCAGTGAAATCTCACTTACCTGATGCCATTGCATTTGTTTCATGGTTAAAGGGATTGGACGGAAGTCAGGTTGCTGGATATTGCTCACTGGACGTGGTTAATCTTTACAATAGTATTCCGCGATATGATGACGGTAATGAACTGGGCCTTTATTCAATATTGGAAAATTTCTTATCGCAGTTTTCAATTTTGGATTCTATGCTGGCTCAATTAAGTATCCCAGACATTGTTGAGTTGGTAAGACTAGCACTGGAAAATGACTTTATTCTTTTCGAGGGTGATACTTATCAGCAGGTAAATGGTTTATCTATGGGAAATGCTATTGCACCTGTTGTGGCCATCATTTACATGGACTATTTCGATCGCGAAATACAGAGTCATTTCCTTGGGAAACTACACCTCAAGAGATACATTGATGATATATTTCTTACATGGTCGCAGGATGTGACAGCTGATGATATTTTGACGTTATGCAACACTTTGAGTAGTCGAATTCAATTTACGATTGAATTACCAGATGAAGATGGATTCCTTCCTTTCCTGGACTGTCATGTGATTCTGTTGAATAATGAATTTCACTCCAGGTTATATTTCAAACCGATACATAGTGGCTCTATCCTACCTTGGATTTCAAATGTACCGATTTCGCAGAAACGAGCTGTGGTGACAGGTGAATTATACAGGGCGACTACTCGATCGACAAATGAAATATTTTTGAGATATTCTATTGATATGGTGGTGAATAGATTTCTGCGAAATGGATATGATGGTAATTTCTTAAATAATTGTGTGAGATATTTCAAAAGGAATAAAAATGATGACAGAGTCTCTAGAACAGACAGAAGGCAAAACGATGATAACATCATTTACCTGAGAGTCCCTTTCGTAAATGAGCAGTTCAAAAGGCAGATGATTAATCTGACAAGACGAAGTGGGCTAGCAAATATGGTACGCTTGACTTTCAGTGGTGGTACTTCTCTACTGAGGCGTTTTCATCCTCCGAAAGAGAAGCCTGAATGCAGAAATTGTGACCTATGCTCAATGACAAGTAAACCCAATCGGTGTTATTTAAAGGGAGTGGTGTATAAAATCGTTTTCAATATATGCGAAAAAACTTACATTGGGGAAACGGGGCGTTCGATAGGAACAAGAATAAAAGAGCATCTTTACAAGAAATCCTACTCAGCAGTACAAGCTCACTTCGATGAAGAACATTGTGGTCTACAACCGGCATTTAACATTAATTGGGAGATTTTACATACTGGCCTAAGCCATTTCAATAGAAGAAAGACACTTGAAGGTATGTACATCTCCAAAGAAGAACCTTATACTTTGATGAATGGTTGTACTGGTCGCAGTATTGTTTATGAAAGTTAAGGTCTATGTGTATGTAATTTCTTCTTTAGGTCCTATTTTCAGTTTTCGCATGCTGTTTGTATTTTAGGTAGTAGTATTTTAATTATTCCATATCTTACTGAGGTATGGAACACTTGTTTTTACTGTAAATACGCGTGAACTTATATCATTGTGTATTACTTCATCTCTCATGTGTCTTTCCGTACATTCATACGTGACCAAGCCTGCAAGGCGAAACGTCGTATAATATAATATCTCTTCTCTTTTGTATCCGTTGAAACTTGGTTTTTTACTCTCTATCGGGATCATAGTAATTTCAAAAGCAAGAATCTACAACTTGCTTTAGTTCAAAGAACGCAGCGCACGAACATTGATGTAAAGGGAAATTTTTACTCATTGACTGGAGTACATCACCGGATGGCAGCAATATTCTTGCAAAATTTCCAGAGAAGCATCCACAGTTGAGACTCCTTTGTCACCGATGCTATTGTCCAACTATACTTCTCAGCAGGGCATGATGCTGTTCATATCACTGATGATGTTTTTCATCAGATGTAACTTATAGGGAGGTACTCTAAGAGAAACAGTATCAGATTGAAAACTATCAGCGACAGATTCTTAAACAGGTTGGCTTGAGGCTTCGTCTGACAATTTCCGTTATATTTCCAAAATTATTCTTTGATATTCTTGAATATTTTTGAGCTGGCCATTTTTTCAAAGATCTTCTTTCTAAGTGTCACTCCAGCAGCATGCACAAGCGCTTCCATCAGCCATGGCGCCAATTATTATGCTATCGTATTTCAAGTCCCTCATAAGAAAGAAATCTCGTAACAATTCATTCAGTTTTGGTAGTAGGCCTATCCATTTTCGTTGCTGCATTTAATCTGAATATCGGGAATACAAGCCGACGAGAAATTCTTTTCACAACAGAATATTTGAAGCAGCTGGTCAACGAATGCGTTACATGCACTATACATTTATCATTTCGTTCATCTGATTCAATTTTGACATCATTGCGGTTAATGGTAAAAATGGAAAATTACCATTCGCAATGTCATTTGGCTCATTGTTGCCAAAAAACTCTTCTGTTCCGACCGGTACTCAATAGATTAAATAGCCTGCAATCTTTGCAACGATTTCTATTTTGGCCCACGGAATCCTCTAATATTACGTGAGCTACAATGAACCCAAGCGAGATCGAAATTAAGAATAATAGAAATGCAATATGCGAGCACAATATAAAAGTCCAGACCTATGATAGTGTCACCATTTCAAACTAAATAGTCGATATCATCGATTACCAGAACAGCGTAGATTGCAGATTCACCGAAGCTCGCCTGATTAAGTTAGTACGCCTAAGCATCAACCGCAAACACTAGCTCCCAAGCATTTGAATACCTTCTATAAACAACTCCGTTTCATTGCACATATTTAACCATCTAAGTCCTTTTTATCACAGTCAATCAGAAGGTACCAGTTGCTTTTAATCGCTATACATTGTTTCACAAACTACTCAATAAATCGAAGCAGAGAAAACATAAGAATTTTCTTTGATTTGTACACAAATCCCAAAACAAACAAATTCTTCATCCACTTCTTGTATTGCTAAGTTAAATAAAACAAAAGAAATACTGTACAAAAGTTAAAAGGATTACGATGACATGTCCAGAGGCCTTTCAGCGGTTCACTTCAGTGGAACACACCGGATTACGGAATGGCAAGTTGCGATGTCTGACAGAGAGCGGTTACGAGAGTGAGCTAGTAAACATGAATATTAATCTGCTACCACGCAAGGTGAAGTTGATACGTTTCTTTCTGTACACAAAGAACCGGCATCATAGCTTTAATAATGAGCGACTCTAGAATTTGTAGATAGCGGAAATTGTTACTACTACCGATGATAGAAAAGTAAGATGACGGACTACGATTTTTGTCAAAAGTTCTGCAAGATATAATGTGGCTAGTAACAGAGCTGGCAGGAGCATTTCTGGATCTTGGTCTTATACCCACAGTAATAGCCCATTTCGGGAGATGTTCAGCATGAATAGTAAGTAATATAACGGCTTCATTTCAGTGAGTGATTATCTCAAGTCACCATTCTTTAAGAAGGCTGTTAGGCTCATCTTGGAGGATATAGCACCAAATGAACATTTTTTCGAACATCAAAGAAGGTATATAACGCCATCCAGTCATTAAAGAACACTTTGTAGGGCTAACGCAATGCTTTAACGTGTAAATTGATGTATCCTTTTTGTTTGTCGTGTCAGACATAGGATTGATTTTTGAAGGATTTTTCATTATGAACATCATTTCAATTTTTGCTATGAGATAGTTGCAGAGTGAAGGACTGGTTTCTTATCAAAACAGACTGATCTCAAGGAAAATCATCAAATCTAAACGCATGTTCATAATTTAAGAATGAACATATCAAAATTGATTATCCCTGAAAACAGTATCAGAACTAGAAATCAAATTGGAAAAATTAAGATTTAATTTCAGTTAAAAACTAACAAAAGCGGTACGATGACAGCAGAGCAAGTCTGAGGATGATGGCACTGCACATCCAGCGATAAAGCTAATTCGACTAGATATCCAGATGCAATAGATAATATATCTGTGTTGCGTTAAACTAGAAATTTTCATGTCTTCAGTGTGATCGCTCTTCCGAAATCTACAAGTTCTAAAATTTCCATGATAGCTTCGAAAACTAGAATTTTCAGCTCCATAGTGCGATTATGGTTTCCATTGCCAGCGTATACATTGACTTCCATGTAGGCCTACTTGTATGGAGGAGTCCCTGTTTAAACAGCATCAGCCTCAGTCTGAGGACTGCTCTGTCCACTCGGTTGAACATATGGAATGAAATGTTTCTCTCCCACTAGTGACACTATTATTGCGCCTTATTGATCAAAGCTTCTCGGATTGAAAGAAAAACAGGAGAGCATCACCCATTTATGTTCTATGCGTGGAATGCCAAGTTTAGCGGCAAGGCATATTGAAGCAAACCAGTTACACCAATTGGAGCCATCTCGGTGCGAGGATTTAGGAGAAGTGCGGTTTGGCCCACTTCCGATCAAACTGGACCGGTCATAGGAAAGCTTGGCTAGGATGGAAGTGGTCTGAAAAAATATGCCATGCTATATTCCCATACTAAGTTTAATTTTATGAAGCCTCGATTTTCCAACTTAGAAGCGCTTTTCAGGGAGGAGGCCGGCAAGTATATTTTTTACCAAAAGATGAGTTTTAGATCAACGTGCGCCAGGATAGAACGGAAAACTCAGAGACGAATGGCACCGGTCTGGTAGCCATACGAGGCCGGGAACAGTGTCAAAATTGGTTCTGTCCTACATCGGCACTATTAACACTACTTGCATGCCATTATTTTGATCCCATTATTGTGAAATACATGAACAACGGGATCAGATTCGTTATCAATTATCATATTTCTGTACTTTTATTTAGCTGAAGTGTTCTAGCGTCTGCTCTCGACAGTATAAAAGGCTCTTCCATGCACAGCGAGTGCACTAAGATTGCCTATATGAAATCAATCCGATAAACTGCGCGAAACTAACAGTCTTTCTTTTAGATGAGAAACTCATGCATACTCTTTCAACTACCTACACACAGCTTTAAGGCATCTCGCCTATTCTCGTGCAGCTTTCCTCCTTTGCATCTTTCTTGAGAAGACGAGACAAAGGACAATCGATTTATGGAAAATAAAATTCTGCATATTTATTTGCTCAAAGATCTGGAACAACTCAGATATTACAGAAAAATGTGTCATCTGATGCATTGTCATTTCAGAGGGGATTCAAAGAATGTGTTCTTTCTTTTTGCACCTTATCACGAAATTCAAAATTTGTCGGTTTACAATGCTTTTGAAGTCATAAATCCAGCTGCCAGGTAATGAGTTTACTGTCATAGAAAAGTGAGGGACCATATGAAAATCTCATTGCATCATAATTGTAAAAGGATGTCAAAAATGGCATACCGAGCTACCTTTGCTCATCAGGGATCATTCTTTATCCACATGAAATATACAATGGTAAGAAGTTCCAAAGCCATGACCTAACATTTGTCAATCAGTTTCACAAAATTTGTTTCTCCACATGGGATGTGCTTGCAGGATGCAGGTATGTTGTTTAAATCTTCGACCTCTTTATTCAATTTTTGATTTGGGAATCACTTTAGCTTTAGAAATGATTGTATTTTCTGAACTTAGGACAATGACAACCTGGAGTCTCTCTTATCTGACCAATAGCAAAATTCATATAATATCATACGTGAATATAACTTGAATATTTACATTAATTGGTCATTGACATCAATCAGTACAATGTCAATTACTGATATTTTAATTAATTATTAGCACTAATCATTGATTTCTGTATTAATGTTGCACTATGTAATTGCATTATTATGTGTTTGTGTACATGGATGTGTGCATGTTAGCAATCATTAGCAATTAAGGATTAATTTCAAGCTATAATAAGAAATCCAAAATAAAATGATGATATATTTTAACTCCCTTCTCTCATTGCATCAAAATGTAACCTGTCATGGAGCAAAAAATTCACAACATCACATTAGCGGCGTTTGGATAATGATTAATGATGTAGACTATACAGTGGCACTTTCATTATATACGAGTAGACCTACCAGTAGCAATGTGATGGTTAAAAGACCGCAGCTTGGATTTGCATATCGCTACGATGATGCGATCGAAATGAGAAAAAAATCAAGATTGCAAACACAATTTATTGCTGTATAATTTCCGGTAGCTGTGATAGCACGCGCACAAATTTTTATTCACTTTCATTTGAACAAACATTTGAAAAAAGGGGTAAGGGGAAATGTCAGGCACATAAAAAAGTAGCTACATGCATACGATATTCAAAAATAGTACAAGAGCGTATTTACTTCATGCCTTCGTCATCACACAATTTTCCGCATCCTTGACAATATGCCGCTATTTCAATCTGTCCTTCGCGTGCTCCTTCCATGCTCTCCAGTCATCGTCTACGCTTTTCAGGTCTCTTTTGATACAGTCTTTCCAGCGAATCCTTGGCCGTCCCCTTCTTCTTGTCATTGTGTCATCCATCTCTTCCATTTGTTTCACTACCCTTACGTCTGTCATCCTTGCCAATGTCCGGTCCACCTCAGTCTCTTTTCCACCACTTTCTGTGTCACCGTTTTCTTCAATCCTACTTCCTCCCTCAGATCCGCTATTCTTCGTTTCTCCACCAACCTTTGATCACATATGCGCCTTAACCGTTAAACGGCGTTGCCTTTTTTTACTAGGATAACGGCGTTGTGGGGTGTTATTCACCCCATTATTATATTTTCATTTTTTCATGTTTTATGGGATAGGTAAAATTGTCTGATGCTATCAAATAGTAATCGAACGACCTTCTTATGTCATAGGCTACTATATGAAAACATGTTACTAACGGATATATGACCCGAATGTATATAAAAAAGCGTCTATTCCGTTAGTACGCTCCGTCTATAATTGTCATCAATACATGTATTTTTGTCCCAGTGTTGAAACCTTATCTTAGCTTCAAGTTCATATAAAACAATCAACAAAGTGTATACGAAATAAACAAACCGATTATAATTTGACGTCACAGATAGGTCTATAGTGAAAAAATAATCAATCCAAACGTCACGAGCAGTCAGGACACAAAACGGAGGCGTGGTCTTTGCAAACGGAAACAGTACACATGCTGCAACGCATGCGAGTTTTTCTGTCTTGCTGACGGGTACAGTATCGGCATCTCGTAGCCGGGAGAGGAGCGACGATCGATTCATTTCTTGGTAATGAAAAAGTCACACCCACGAGCCGCATGGAATCTTTGATGCTTCGTTTTAGATTAGAAAGAGTTGCTCTATGACGAACAAGAGGCATCGCCAACTGGAAGCCCAGTTCACATTTGAAATTGAAATGTGAAACGATCTCTTGTTCATTTTGCTGCATGGTCCTCATAGCCGCCACGACACCAACATCAACAAGCGCCATGAAAACGGAAAATGACCAACGGCGAGACTTGCGTTGGCATCGATACGAGCGGCAGAGTTTATCAAGAGTGTCCACTCCTCCTTTATTTCTGTTATAAAAATCTATTATTTCGGGTTTTTGGTTTTCACAATGAATGGCGGATGAGTGCATGGTGGAAAGCACGAGAACCGGGACCCTTTTCTTGTCCCAAAATGAGCAAAGGACCCTTGCCCCAGACAAATAGTGTACATAGTCCCTTTTCCTTCGCCCGGCAATTGATTTGGCGGCAGGAGGTATCGAGCGATTGTTTCGGCGCATGGTTCCTACTATTGTGGTCCTTTCCTTCAGGAGTCGGTCAGCCAACTGAGTCGTTGTGAACCAACTGTCGGCAGTGATGTTGCGGCCTTTGTTCAACCAGTTCTCCGCCAATTTCATGACAACAGCTTCTCCAATAGAATGGCTTGCATTTCTCTCCTCGTCAGACAAAGTATCGGCACCAATGTACACCAAACATTTCAGGGGAAAGGAATTTTCCTGATCCACGAGCCAGAATACCTTGATACCAGATTTGCCGGGTTTCGATGGTATGTACTGTCTAAATGAGACACGTCCGTGAAACTCGACTAGCTGTTCGTCGACGCATAAAAACGGCCCCGCGATGTAATTCCGTGCAAGCGATGCATTGAGCATGAGTGTCATTCCGGTCACGGCGCAATTTGTTATCGAATCGCATACATTTTCGTATTTGTGAAAACCGCATGTAGCTCATTGTAGCTCGAAATATACAATGTCCTCGAATAGGATGCCACATTTCCTGGATATCACGGCGACCTGCCTTGAACGAACCTGAAACAGAAAGATCCCGCATGTGAATGCAAATAATTAAAATCTTCATAATAGCCTACATAATTTCTTATCAATGAACATCATCATAGGCGTAAATGTATGTATTATATTACTAGCCTATCAATAAGGACGTAAAAATAGAGTAAAATTCGTCTCTCCTGTATTTTTCTCTACGAACCCATCAAAAAGTCCCAAATGGAATTCTCCTTTTATAACGAAACTCATAAAGACGATCTTTTTATAAAACGCATTATTTTTTATTCCTTATGAGATAATATGTCATAGATAGATTTTACTGTAGTAATTTTGAATAGTACTCGTACTTATATAGACAGAAAGAATAGTAAATTGAATTTTGAATAGTTGCCCAGAAATAAGAACATGACTTACCTGCTATAATAAGAAGCCCGATAAAAGCTTTGATTTCGACGAGTGTGACTGGCTTCCAGGCGACTCCACTTGCTGAAGCAACTCTTCGTCCTTCCAAATTTGTGAATAACACGACTTCTGCGAGTATATCCTCAAAATACACGAGGAAAGATTCTTCATTTGATTGTGGGTGCAGTCCAGCTCGTAAGACTTGATTTCCGACATTGAAAACATTTCTAGATGACGCACGCCCAACACCATGGCCTGGTTGAATTATTTCCCGTGGTTCCATTCGCACTGATCATTGCTCCACCACCTACAGATGAGGCGGCTGATAAGAGATTGTCCGACGAGTTTGAGTCACTTTCACTTGAATTATTTGATTCAGGACTACTGTCAACAATTCTCTCAAGTTGTTCGACATCCAATATATCATCGTCGCTATAATGATCTCCAGTTGGAAGATCTACGGTAGCGTCATCAACTTCGGCTGCTGCAGCATCATCAGATTCTATGCTCTCAGGAAATTCTTCTTCTTTAGCCAGAATTCGGTTCGCAATTAATCGAGCTTGTCTTTCCGGAAGAGACCTTCTTGATGCAGACATCTCGACAGAATGTGCAACCACATAAGAAACGCACTGAATTTATTGGCGTATTCGAGAGGAGGGCGCTTTGTCTTGGAAATCGATCACGTCGTGAGACAACTCCACTGCAAGCTTCGCAGGGTGCAATTTCTTGGAAATCAGAGAATAGAATTTCTTGGAAATAGGAGGACAGAATTTCTTGGAAAGCGATCACGTGAACGCTTGCTAAGTCAATAACATCAGAATTGTAACTCTAAACAACTTGGCAGCGATAAATTTCGTTTAGATGAAAAGAAAATGAACAAAAGTATCATTTTTTGAATGGGGTAGAAAACACCCTGCAACACCGGAATCTATAAAATCACTCCTAAATCATAAACCATGTGGAATATAAATTCAATTTTTCTACTGAAAAAATATTATAATTATCCAAGAAAAGTCATGAGATTTCAGCAATCGAACTAGAGTATAACAGAAGTTGTGTGTATTTAAATATCACTTGGGGTGGAAAACACCCCGCAACGCCGTTTAACGGTTAATCAGCTATTTTTGCACACTTGCAGCAATTTTTCCTACTGCTCAGTTAGTGCATCGTTTCCAGTCAATTAATTAGCGTACAAATTATGTATGTGAAAAAATTCAAAATTCTCTAAAATTTCCAAAAACTATCCACTCAGAATAGAATATTTTCCTCCAAATAATCTGATGCAAAATTTTTCCAAAATTATCCACCCCGCTGTGGCCAGGAGGTCCCCGGACTCACCTCGAGCTTCTTAACCGACTTCAATTCATTAACCCGTTTTGTAATTCATAGTGTACAACTACCATCACCCGAAGAGCGCTGCAACACAGATTCTCCAGTGCTCTTGCTCTGAGCAGCGATGGGAACTGCTCCGCAACCAGTGTCCTTCCGGAGTTCGCGGACTCAGAACAACGCGAGCCAACGACAATTTCCAACAGCTCACCCTGTGTGTCCCGAAATCCCGAAATGTGCAGCTCTCCAACACCTTCATCCCTAGAACAGTGGTGCAGTGGAAGGTTTTGCCATCAAATTCGCTCACTTGTAGACTCCAAGGCCTAAAGTAGTACCTCCAGAAAACGCATAGTATGACTTTTCATTCTACTGCTCTTCATTTTTCTGCGTACAATTGTTTTCTCTCCCCTGTATATGCATCCGGTCTCGTTGCCTGGTGAGCGACTTCATTCGTAAATAAAGCAATAGAATATTTTCCGCTAAATAATCTGATTCAAAATTTTTCAGAAAACTTTGATCACTGCATTTTACCAGTTCTGCAATCGTTGATAAAACATTATTTATCGCAATATTAGGTACACGGTTACTTATGAAGAGACCTTTATATATCATAACGCAATGCCTCAAATTTTCAAAAATCACTTTGCTGATGAAAAGTTCAATCTAATCATTTTTGTCTTTGATGTCCATTTGCAATTCCTTTCAAAGGGATAGAGCATAAGTTTGTGCTAAATTTGAATAAATATTTGATATTGTTTCAAAGATAAGCAGCAGCAATTTGCTATGGGACGTCAGTTTACCGTAACCTCATCTCATCGATTGCTTGTGCGAGAGGATCTCGGTTATGCAAACTGCTCTGTCTTCTCTTTCATTTGCTGTCAGTTTCTTCAACATTTCTCAACCTTTCGCTTGTCAATCATCCATTGAAACTTTCTTTCACATAAAATACAACATCTTGAAATGATGGGAAGATATAAATATTACCTGATGATGAATTATCTTCGGGCTATTCAAGAATCGTCGCAAATGTTGCAGATTTGTTTCTCTGCTAGATAAACTGACGTCAATTTGACAACTAAAATGTCATACTAAACTCCATTCAAATGAAAATCTATCATCTTGTCTTAAGTTCAATGTGCAGGGTAGAGATTGAGGAAGCATTTGCAACGAAAGGAATTTTTTTAAGGATTCAATTATTCATTTCTATCAGTCTTCCCCCTTCCTCTCCCCTTAGTCCTTTCCTCCCCCTTCCTCCCCAGACCGCATAAGCTTTATAACCGTCCATCACTATCTTCAACTGTTTGCAAGCCATTGGAATCCTCTTTTGTCTCGAAAATCAGTTAGTGTAATATATGAATATTCGTACTTGACATGGTCTACATTATTTTTAGACCTTATCAATATCCGTCTTGTCGCAATTTTGATTTGTGTTCTAAATATCAGCCGTGTTATCATCCATTCTTTATGCAATTCGTGTTATAAAGAGTTGAGAATCATAACTCAAAATCAGTTTCCAGTCTCAGCGGCAACCTTTGAAATTTATCATTCTTCAGAAAGAACTATACAAAACTTTGCGAATTCGGTAGTGAAGTCAAACTAGCATAGCCTGTGAAATTTTGTAGTTTGATATTACTTCAGCATGATTATATGTTAAAAACTAATTGATGAATGGTTCCTAAATTCGTTGAAGAAGATTAATTGACTAGACAAGTGATTTTGACACCAACAACGTGTACGCTGTGTGCGATTACCGTAAATAATCGATTGCAATCAACCAAATGATTCTTCAGTATATCCAGAGTTCTAAATATTCTAAAAATCCAGCATCATAGACTGCATTTGCAGTGGTGTTGAGCATGCCTTCTCCAATTCATTTATGCAACCTCTAAACTCAATAGGCGCAAACTCAGGTCAATAATGCGATCAGATCATTAATACGAACTTGTCAAGCAATAATACGCGTCCCTCAAATTGTTATTGCAGAACTCAGCATAGACGGACAGATAGATATCTTGAAATAAGCTGATCAACATCTAAAAGTATCAAATTAAATGCCGTACTCAAAACTCATTAATAACTGCACGAGTTACATGAGATATGGTCATATAGAGAAAATAAAGAAGACAGCATGTTTGGTCAAACAGCTATGCTTTAATGACACATTAGAGACTAACACATAGTTCATAGATGTACAAATAACATTCATCATAGATGTCATTCATAACCATAGAGTGCATACAAACATGGATATCGATATATCAAGCAAAGCATCAATACAGAAGATATCATGCATCCTCATTCCTCCCCTCCAAAACAACATCATGAAGATTCACTTTTCTCCTATCAGATAAAATTACTGAATTAGGAAGACGCTTCTCAACTTTATGGCTTCCTACAAAGCGGGGTGTTAACGAACTCTTTGGATTTCGATCACGTAATGCGACATAATTATTTACTTGAGGACCACTTTTAGGAGGTATTTGCTCAAGAAAATCTCGTGAGTCAGGCCAATCTTTCGAAGGTGTCGCTGACCTATGAAACACATTTGTGAAAGATCAACTCAGTCGGTTACAATTATACGTAGCTTCCGCTAGGTTTAACAACCATCTGCCAGGCATTTTCCTCAGACTGTCCTTAAGAGTTCTGTGACACCGTTCGATACATGAATTGCCATTGGGATGATAAATAGAAGAGTAAGAGCTCTTGATTCCATGCTTGTTTAATAAAGATCTGAAAATGTTACTTACAAATTGAGTATTGAGTCCCCTGGTCCGAATGTACTTTAGCAGGTGGACCAAACTTGAAAATCCAATTCTTCAGAAATGATGAAGCAACATTATCGGCTGATTTATTTGTCATAGGTACTGTAACAAGCCACTTTGTACATGAGTCCACCATGGTAAGTATGGAATTATAACCAGCATCACTTTTCATGTCAACAATGTCCATGGCAATCACTTCAAATGGTCTAGTAGAGGGAGTCTTTGACGGAGAAGGTTTGTGTCCATATGATTTCGCAACTCCGCAACCACAGTCATAGATAACGTTCGATATCACAGGACGTAGTTTTGGAGCCCAAAATCTTTCCAGAATGGCTTCACGCGTTTTATTACATGAGAAATGACCATCATAATGATAGCGTTTTACGACATCACAAACAACTGAGGAGGGAATAACTAGTCGGTTCTCATGAAACAAGTAATTGTCTTTCACAGAAAATGAATCCAACGACAAACCATGACATTTACGCACTGATTCAGCAATACATCCTCGAGATGAAGGTAATAACTTGTGCTTTAAAGCATCAATACAGTCAAGAATTTCATCGCATAATTTTTGATTATTACGAACCATCTGATTTATTGAACTGTCCACTGAAGTGACACAGGAAGAAATAATTGCTTCTGAATTATTGTGCTGCCGAGTTAATGCATCAGCTGCAACATTATCTTTGCCAATCTTATACTGAATGTTAAAAGTGTATTCTTGCAATGCCATTTGCCAACGAGATTGTCTAGGATTATGAGACTTTCCGTAAACCAGAGAAGTCAGAGGCTTGTGGTCAGTATGAACGTTAAATCGGTGTCCGAGTAAGTATGGCCGAAATCTCATTATTGATTCATAAAGAGCTAAGAATTCTTTATCTGTAGTACTGTAATTTAATTCTGAGCTTCGTAATTTACGACTGTAATAGGAAACTGGACCACTCACTTGATATAATACACCAGCAATTGCATGATTACTCGCATCAACGTCTAATGAGAATGAGGAATTCAAATCTGGCAAGCGTAAAACTCGTGGAGAAATGAGAGCCTGCTTGAGATTTTCGAAGGCAATTACCAACTGCGTTTCATCCTTGCTCCAGATTCGTTGAAAATTCTTGGCTGGTGAATTCTGTATTTTTGTCAAAGGAGATGTCAATTCCGCGAAATTAGGAATGAATCGAGAAAAGAAATTACACAGTCCTAAAAACCTCTGTAAATGTTTCGTCGATGACGGCACAGGAAATTGCTTTATTGCAGCTACTTTCATTGGATCTGGGAATAACTTTCCTTCATGAACAACAAATACAAAATACTTGATTCGATTTGAAAAAATATACATTTCGCTGGCTTTACTTTGAACTTAGCAAGCCGTAAACGCTCAAAAACCTTTCTCAGAATATCAAGCTGTTCAAAGTCAATTTTCGTCGGGATAATAAGGTCATCAATGTATGGCGTTGTAGATAGGTCTTTCATTGCCTTTTGTATAATGCGCTGGAAACTCAAGGGAGAATTACAAAGTCCAAATGGCATAACCTTGAATTGGTATTGATTGTTCATTGTCGTAAAAGCAGTTTTCGTTTTAGCATCATCAGTTAGTGGTACCTGCCAAAATCCAGAAGTCAAATCAAGCAAGGAGAAAGTGCGATGCATTGATAAATTATCCAAAAGCTCGTCAATATTTGGTAAAGGCATTCGGGCCTTGATTGTATTCGAATTTAAGTTTCGATAATCCACCACGAAGCGCTTTGTTCCATCGCTTTTGTTCACTAAAATGAATGGTGAAGAATATGGTGATTGTGCCTCCTCAATTATATCATGTTCAAGCATTTCATTGATCATTCGATCAACC
>CAJQUW010005600.1:0-14400 GCA_907163375.1 Prostheceraeus crozeri | reverse complement strand
TTGCAGTCTGCGGTAGTGGATGCGGATGTTGAAGTCTGTGGGAGTTGATGCGGATGTTGAAGTGTGCGGGAGTTGATGCGGATGTTGAAGTCTGCGGGAGTAGATGCGGATGTTGCAGTCTGCGGAAGTAGATGTGGATGTTGAAGTCTGCGGGAGTAGATGCGGATTCTGAAGGCCGATGGGCATCTTCATTGAATCAACGAAGTCAACTGATTGGAAAATAGAAAACAACCAATGTTTTAGTTAGTATCAAACTATTTTTGAAGTGTCGGAAAGTTCAGTTCTGCGTTGGATAGATGAATAGAACTTGATATTTTGAATATGAGGAGATTTGAAATTTATTGAAAATGAAGTTGCTTGAGGAATTTCTTTTCTTTTTCAGGTGTCAAGTTATATGTTGAGTTCAAAATGGGCTTCGTTGTCGACACGAGGAACAGCCACGTGGAGAATGTTGAAAACAATTTTTGGGTGAGAGTAAATGACATTGACTTGGTGCCCGGACTGAACAAATTCTCCGATGTTGCCGACAAACTCCGCCCGATTTTCTCGGGGAAGAATATCACAACGATCGGGCAGGTGCGAGGAAAGGCAAATGTACGCGGGAAAGAGGTCGTCTGGGTGACGAACATGGCAAATGACGGTTCGCCGAGGAAGTATTGTGACGTTGACGGCAATGAATACTCTCCTTCGGATGTTGTTAATAAGAGTCATATCGGGTACTCCGAAGGTGATTACATCATGATCGCTGGAGGGCAGAGGCGGACGGACATGTGGATCGTAGACTAGCAGCATACCTAGCCAGTGTACACCTAATCATCTCCTGCGTCACCTGCTGTGTCTTCCATAACTTGACTTCATCTTCATGACATTTCTATCCAAACGTCGGTGTCGGTTCTCCCTCCCAAACATTGCGAATTCGTCCCTCACCCTCACCTCATTGAACTTGTCATTAAATTTTCATTCTCAAATACTTGTTGCTCTTCCTCTGGGAAAATAATCATTGGTCTAAAGATTGGATACCTAACCTTGTGTTAATGATGAAAATCGGACAGATACCTGGGTGGGTGTAAAGTAGATAGTGAAAATTAGCTGTAATTTTTCTAATTTTCATCGAATTGCAATGCCAGTTTGTCTGCATGTACTCCATAAAGTAGGAAGATGCATGGAATAAGTTTAACTCCCTCAGAACAGATTCCTTTTTTCTAGAATTTTTTAAAACTTGATATGTTTTTGTCGTCTAGAGATAAAATAAAAATCAGCTAGGCAGCGGAAATTAATTTCAATTCTTTCATTAGTGATATATATTAACCAATACAAAATATCATATAAGATGCTCAGATAGTCAATCTTCGACATGTGTATCGGAACTGCTGATTAACTTGCTCCAACGAACTGGCATGGAATCCACTGACTTCTGCAAGAAATCCCGAGGAACGTTCGTTACAACCTAATCGTTCTTGCAGCTGCTTTATTGTTCGTGGCTTCCTGTTGTAGACTTTTCCTTTGCCCTACCCCAGAGGAAAAAGTCACACGGCGTAAGGTCGGGACTCCGAGCTGGCCACTCATGTAGTCCTCTTCTTCCAAGTTATCTTCGAGGAAAATGGTCGTCCAACCAAGAACACTGCAAAAAAGTTCTGTAAAAAAAGTCCCGGGTCCGGGAAACAAAATATCGGACCCGACACATGTATTTTGCTGGACGGACCCGGATCCGTTTTCAAGTTTTACGTAGTATAGCACGTAATAACACATGCTATAGTCAGTTTGTTGACGGATGCTCTGCAAATTAACAAACTAAAACGCGTGATAGTACTTTGCTAGAGTCCGTTAGGTGACGGCAGGTATTGTAGATTGACTTACTACTCTCGGTGTTTTTACGAAGACTAATCCCTTCTTTTACATACAATAATACTTTTACATACAATAATAAATTCATTGACAGCACTTGTCCTTAAAATTACTTCTTCTCGTTTTACTACGACCTATAGCCATTTCTTTAACATGCGAAATTATGTGTTTTGACGACTTTTTCTGTAATTTACGTTATTTTGTCAGTAGATCTATTTAATTTGAAAATCATCTTCTCGCATTTTGTTGTAGGTCTTACAAGACTTTTGTGACTTTATTGCGTACAAAAATCAGAAGTAAATCAGGTTACAATACAGCCACGTCTAATTTCAATGAAAAGAATCACGTCATCCAATATCTTTATTGACATAAAACATTTTCGCACACATATTTCCCAAAAGTTTCTTTTCATGAGCTCATGGGTTAGTATAATTTTGAATTCACACATCGTCCTTTCTTGAATGAGACTTTCGACACCGCGTTGAGGAAAAAGATTACCCTGAAAGATAAAAAATGCATTATAATATTCTTTGTAGAATGTAAGGATGTCATGTTATCTATCTCCGCATCAATTAATAGTCAACAAAGTTTAGCCTCAAACAATCGCTATTTTTACTTTGAATAATTTACGTGATTTATCTTGAATATTTCAAACGTTCGAATTATGCTTGGTAGGCTAAATAGTTATACAAATACAAGCTCAGTTTTGCACTTGAATGCATAAACAAAGAAGTAAATGCATAATTTGAAGATAATTATTACATAGAAAATTATTGCTTTTAATTAAATAATGAATTTTCCTCATCTAGGCTATACATGTGATGGCCGCAATTCACACGAAACAGAATAGAACAGAAATTTCATTCAAGATTACCTCAGTGTCAGGTATTTCAAATCCCAAATGAATTAAAAAATTTAGCACCTTAACAATGTATCATTAGCATTTCCATATGATTATAATAAATTGCCATAGATTGTAATTAATTCGGCATCCAGCATATTTTTAAAATCCTAATAAATCAAAATTCAAAAACACTTCATCATCATTTGCATTTCTGCATGATTTCTGTATTATTTTTGGAATTTATCACAATGGGTAATTTATTACCTGTTTGGAATTTAACTTTGTGGGTATGGCAAGAACCAAGTAAACTGATGTTCAAAATATGAATATTTTCCTTTTTGCAATGTATTTTTATCTATGTAGCCTACTCATAGATAATCTTCAAACAAGTGAATCATATTTTAGGTAAACAATAAATTCATGAACATGTAAACTATAGTAACATATGGATGTTAGGGATAGCTCAAGTAATGAGATGAATAACATTGTAAAAATTGAAACAGATTGTATAGGATTACACTTCACCGGTAGTTAGACTATAAACTCCAGTCCGAGTGGACAGTTAACAAAGTTAACAATTTTAAATAAAAAGGAAGTCAGTGAAAAACCATCCCAAAATGTTTGGTTCAAGTTCTCTTCTATGTCACTTATTAGTTTGCATGTTTGAATTTATTGTCTACCTAAACTACGATTCACTTGTCTGACGATGATCTCGAAAGATATTATAAAAGCAAAATATTGTAACTTTGAACAGAACATCAGTTTGCTTGGCTTTTCTGACAACATACCTACATGTCAAACTAACCCTCAGAGACCTGAGCTTTTTCACACCCTCTGAGACCTGAGGGGGGTCCAGTGGACCCCTTTAACATATTCTTAGTTTACCTGCTTAAATCGATATCAAAACATTAGGAAAGTTGATTTTAAGTAAAACAATGATGTTTGCGTGTAGCAGGTCGGTATAACGAATCCCTTGAGTGACTTTCAGCCTTCTCAGTAAACACGTGCGAAAATATGGTGTTTTTGTAAGTCAACCACATACAGCATCATTTGTAGGAGGCGGCTTTACGTTATTTTGTGTCACCATAAAACCTCAGATAGTTGATTTTGATGAAATTGATTTAATTCATGCAGCTAATCCTTTCCATTTGTACATTCCTTCCTACCGAGATCATGTGCGAAAGCAAAATATTCACATTTTGCGATCTTCCAACACACTGCACATCTACGAGCATGATGCAAACAATGAATAAATGACTTTCACTCTTTATACACCATCGTGGACATGTTCGAAATCATTTTTCATCTAATTACAAAAATTTTGTGATGGAATTTCTACACCCTCTGAGACCTGGGGGGGTCCAGTGGACCCCCTTGGCCTATCTGGCATACTTCTACTGATTCAATTGAAATGAAACAACACATGCAGATTCACTGTCAGAAATGATGATTTTGTATGGACTTGAGTGGTTGATATATCGTCAGCGTAAAAAATGAAATAGAAAAATGTGGCTCCGGGGTCCACTGAACCCCCCCTGAGGTCTGTGAGGGCTAAGGCATCTTCACCCTAATGAAACTCTATTTAGCAATAATGAGCTCATGCAATGACTGTTGTAATGATCAAAATATACATATCACTTGTAGCGGGTCCAAATCTTTGATCAAGTTTTGCAATCTCTTTGACTTTACAGCAATAATCAATATCACATGAATTTAATGGTTTTCAGCGAAAATATAATGACAATGTAGTAAATACTTCACTGAGTCTGCAATTAAATGCGAATCAAGACGTGTCCTGTAGATGAAGATATACCAGAAATTATTTCCAAAATGTAGGCATAATCGAATTATGACAGAATTCCTATGAATGTCCAAAACACAGAGTGCTCACTGGAAGCGTCGTTAAATGTTTTATAAATTCGCAAGTTTTATACTGAAGATATCACAATATGTTGATGCCGGTGAGTTTACTGACTTCTATGCGTACAGCCACATAACACGATGCAGTGGGAGTCGACTAGGAAATAAATGACGCCTCCTTGATCAACATTACCGGCTCGCCTCCTCTGTGTCATGTGACTCATGGAATGAAGGTCGGTTCAGCAGGCGAGCGACGCGCGGGGAAATTATCTCATATAGTGAATTGCTGTGCGCAGACGAGTCTTACGTAATTGTAGGAGCAACAGGCATCTGAACAGCATTCTGAGTTTCCATATGTTCCAGCTAGGACAATTTAAGATCAGTTCCTGAATGAATAAAGAAGATGCAAGAAAATGAATAAATGAATTAAGAGAGAGAGAGAGAGAAAGTGATTGAGAGAAGAGAAGAGCGGCCTGCTTCGTGCATTGTGCCGACTGCCGTCCTATCAAAAACGAATAATTAAGAGACGGAGTAGATTGAACTAAATATTCCTGTTGCAGGTGTATATATCACGTGACCGCAATTAATTTCCCAATTTTCTATCTATTAATGAATCTTATGTCTTATCTCTTCTTAGATGAATTTATTCTCAATTTCAGTTGAGGAAGCTCCTATTCGCGATGTCGCTTGATTTTCGGGAAACGCTCGCTAATTGGTCAATAGCGTGCTTCGGCTTTCAGGTGTAAACATGAGAATCAACAGTGACTCGCGTCCCCCTCGGTCCCAGAGAAATAACCAAGTTAACATTCTGCAGAGCATCAGTCATGGGAAAAATTTGCCCTGCCTGCGGTTGTATGAACGGCTACTCAGCTGCCAAAATTGATGGAGATATATCATTACATTCATTTCCTTTGAATAACCCAGCTTTAATTTTCCGAGATGCAAGAAATAAAATAAAACTCTCCCTCAATTTATAGACGATTTTTATTTAACAAAATAAAGATCCCCGACGCGTTTCGTCACGGTGGACAGTCTCAAGGGTCCAAATTACAGGTAGCATCATTGGTTTTCTGATCTGTGGAATATTGGATCCATCGGTATTACAGATAGTCCAATTTCATCTGATGATGATACAGCGTTCGATAATTTTCAAAATACTGTTGATCTCCTTGAGACTGTCCACCGTGACGAAACGCGTCGAGATCTATAATTTGATGAATAAAAAATCGTCTCTAAATTGAGGGAGAGTTATATTTTATTTCTTGCATCGCGGAAAATCGAGTAAAGAACATCCCGCATAAGACAACAAAAATATCTGATCTGACCCAACTTTATTGAAAGAATGGGTGCACAGAACAAGTTCAAAGTCTGGGACATTTACACCATCGCACCTAACATTCGACACTCAATTATCCAAAAGCGGAGACATCTCGATCGGTTTCGCGTTTGTATGAGCATACAGCTTCATTAGCACCCCATGAGGTGGCTTCCTTCTGCGAGAGATTGTAGTCACCGAGCACTGTCTTCATGAAAGACGGAGGAAGTTCAGTTCGTGACCGGTGGATTTCCTGTAATACAAGGCCGAAATTACTTGCAGTAATTCGACCTCGAAAAAAAGAGATGCCAATATCGACAATTACGCTGTTCAATAGTAAGCAAATCTGTTCATTGAATATCCACAGGTGACACGTTAATCGCAGAGAAGAAGAATGCTTCGTCCATTAAGTTGCCGCCAAGGCCTTTATGATAGAAGACTCTTTTTTTATAGCGTAGATGAAGAGGGCAGCCATGTGGCTGTATTTATACATGCCATTGCGACATTCACATGTAGAGGAATTTTGGGACCCCTGCTCATCAAGTCCAACGTCACCTGGTAGGTCCGATCTTTCATTGACGCCTGTTCGTGTCCAATGATGTCATAGTCAACTATTTTAAAGTCAATGTTTCCTGCTTCGTATGACAATTCACCTCGTTTAATAACTTTGGTGACGCAATGAGTATACAGAAAATTTGTTCATGTAAGATTATCACAGTCTCAAAGGTAAGTGATTCTCACTGACTTGGTCGGGTGACTTTGTTTACGCCACTCATGCTGTCTTAGGGAATTAGGGAAAAACCGATAGCGAGCGGCATCACGAATTGACTGACCATTTCAATTACTTTGAAAGGATAAGAAGAGTATTCATTCAATCAATGATAATCATCAATGTATGCTTATGCAATGTAAATATAAGCAATACACATAAAAATTATAATACATACCTATTATACCATGAAATATATGAATATTAATTAATGCTGTATTACAAATGCACTTAATATGAAGTATTCTAGAAATATGCAAAATAAATGAAAAATTACCTTGATCGGTGTTACAATTATTCAAATCACATAATCAGAAATACGCTTGTGTCGAAAATTTGTTGATTTCTATTGTGCATCAATCTGCTTCTCATCCACAGAGGATGAGAGTGCTACACCTTTTGTGTTTGTCTCCATGCGTTGCTTTTATTCATGTATGTTGAAAAAATGAACTTTTGCTCTCTTGGTCTTCATGCGCAGCTGCTCATGCGAACATAGGTGGAGTAGAAGTGTGGCGGAGACGCCGCGACGGACGCCTTAGAAACGCTGCCATTGCATTGCGGGACATTATGGCTTCTACCAGGAGAAGAGCAGCTTTAACTTCAATATAGTAAACTGGAGCTTCTTCTTCGCACATATAACGGATGTCAAAGTGGTATCAAGCAGTTAAAACTTTTACATCGCGTGTATTTGGAACCTGTGCGACATCATAACGCGATCAACGCCATTCCCACGCTAATCAGTCAAGCTACGTGGCTCAACGCCAGCGTGACACCAAATGATTTTACACTGAGATGTCTTAAATGCTATTACAAAATTCAAAGACCCATCACAGGGTAGGCCCTTAGTAAATTAAAATCCCATTTTATAAAAGGCAATAGAAATGACGTTGACTAACCTACAGCATTGCATTGGCTGTGAAAAATATTTGATGGCACGCACGATTATGTCAAAAGCAAGTTCCAGACCACAATGTGACTTCCAGATCACATGAGAATCACTCACACTCAAATTTCCTGTTCTTGAGATAGAAATATCATTATTTTAAACTCGCTCCTATTAATAATTAATAATGATCTTTCTATCTCAAGAACAGGAAATTTGAGTGTGAGTGATTCTCATCGCGTCGCTATTTTCTGACACGACAAGCTATTATTGTTTGGAGATTGTAGCCTGATTTGGATTTATCAGTAAGCTTTAGTTTAAAATTAACAATATTAATATTAATAGGAGCGAATAATGATTTTAAATACTTTAGTAAGGATACTTTAGTTTGAAAAATCTAACTACTAATAGGCGCTAATTTGGATTTCATTATCACTATCATCTATTTTAAAAGATTAACGTTTAAATATGCTTAAAATCTGTTGATCAGTAGATCTATTAACTAGTTGTAAAAAATTAAAAATTTTATTCCGTTGGGATTTGAATCCTTTATCTTCACCTCAGCACGCCGCATCGCTACAGATGAGCCACGGCGGCAGCTGCTGTGTTGACTGCGTTCGCTCAGTGTGTAGCTGAATAGATTTATGACTTAACTAATTTGATTAAATTCTGCATGCCGCTTAATCAATTGATCAAAGCATTTGTACTGAGTATTTATTGATTTCAGATGGCCTGTTCGACGAAGAGTGGACCTGACGTACATCTGCTTGGCAAAGGAACACCAACTATCTATCACTGGCGCTCGTTTACACAAAACGCAAAGTATTACTTAAGTTCCTGTACCACCACTATGAAGACCTGTCTGTATCAGAGAGTTGCAAACGAACACTAGAGGAAGTTCTGATATTTTGGGAAAAAGTTGGAATTCCTATCATGGCATATACTAGCATGGTACGTAAACTAAAGAAATTGTATGAACAATATCAGGGTCTGAAAAAGAGTCGTATGAAAGTGGATGACTGTTATCGCGCGAAGGAAATAGTTTTTACTGCAGATGTAGACGAATTGTTTAACAGCAGCCACCAAGATGCCTTTCAACTGATAAAGAATGAAGAAGATAAAGAATTCCTAAAGCGACAAATGGAGTGTCATGAAGAAGCTAGTTTGGGAAAAATAAACACGACTTTGATGAAAAAAGAAGAGAGAGCAATGCAAAGGGCAAAAAGTTTCGAAAAATTCAAAGAAATTGAAAAGCAAAGGCAAGAATTTCAGAATGTTACTGTTCAGTCTGTTGACTCTGCTTCTGAAGGGGAAGAAAGTGAAGATGAAAATGATTATTACATTCCATCTACGTCTACACTCAAACGTCAGGAAAAGAGAAAATCACATGACAAAAAAGAATGAATGGGCCGATTTGAAATTGCCAAAAAGAATTCTTCTTTCTGAAAAGACAGAACAGATTCAGACAGACTTGATCTTTCTCGAAGTCAAACATTTTCAACAGTCGCATCCGTAATACAGTCATCTACTACAGCCAGTATTGAAGACTTTGTCATCAGTCCAAGTACAGCCAGACGGTCAAGAAATATCAATCGAGAGAAGAGAGCTCATTCTATTGATGAAAGTTTCAAACTGTCAGTTTCAAATAAGTGCGTCGTTCACTGGGATAGCAAATTAGTTAAAGACCCTGTGGGAACGAATCTTGCGAAAAGCTGGCGAATGTCAGCTGCAGAATATCATGCTAAAGTTCAGTCATATTTGCGGGATATTCGCTGGCGAAGTTCGCCGGCGACAATTCGCGCTCTATACGTCACCTTTTACTTTTGACTTTCTCTCTTATTTTCTTTAGTAATCCGCCTCTACAGCCGAGGCTCTATTTTCTCCCTCACCTCCTCACTATCCCCACATATGGCTAATCTATCTAAGAAATAAGTGCAGACTATCATTCTTTGATAATGATAAGAATATAGAGAATCCGCATAAATCAATTTTCATAACATCTCTTGACATTCAATAATTTACAACAATGACAAATATTTGAATAATATAATAGTATTTACTGCGACATTTATGGAAGATAAATACTTTTTTTAGTTTAAGCCTTCGTGAATTACAAAAATATCCCTTTTTATCAGATCAGACTGAGTATACAATATATTTTCATGTGAAGGTAATATACGAACATTACTACTTACCACTAATTAGTTGCTACAATATCCACGATTTCGCCGGTAGGCGAAAAATCAGCTCGCATTAGTAAACAAATATCTACCAACTAATTATAGCAACTTTTTCGCCACCTGTCGTTTTTTAATTTTACACATGTTTTTGGATAAATGATGACCATTTTCACATACGGAGATAGTTTTTACACGAAAATGAACCTTTAAAAAAATTATCCACAAAATCGCTACCTCGCCAGATAATCTGTTGATATTAGCAAGATGCGTTCCCACAGGGGACTTTCTGGAAAAAGAAGACAGACTTGCTGTTCTAGTCAGTGATTATTCTGGTGCAGCTGAAGGCAAGATTCTTGAAATTCCCGTCATGAAAACTAGCAGCGGTGTGGAACAAGCAAATGGTGTTATTCAAGCGCTACGGAAGTAGGATCTAGAAGAGCATGTCATTGGACAATGCTTTGACACAACCGCAAGCAACACCGGACATGAAAATGGGGCTGCCTTGATTGTGGAACGATTTATGAAGAAAAAGCTGCTTTGTTTCGCATGTCGGCACCACGTCTACGAAGTGATTTTGAAACAAGTCATCTCAGAAATATTTGGCTGCACTTCAGCACCAGTAAATGCTAAGTTCGTGGCGTTTCAGAGGGAATGGAACACTATAGACAAGAGTTTAGAACTGAAATCATTGCCCATTACATGTTCTTGGCTTCAAATACGCCGTGATCAGGTTATCGCCGTTATCAGCGAGATGGTATCTTATAAGAAGTCTTTTCTTCGTGATGACTACAAGGAATTAGCCCAGCTCTCTATCATTTTGTTGGGTGGAGAAACAAATGGTGTAAGTAATGGGCAAAAGACCGTTCCAGGACATCATAAAATTCAAAAAATTGGTATCTTTAAAAACGACATAAATTCATGAATTTAGACCCTTTTTCAGGTTTTTAAGACCTAAATACATGAATTTAGACCGTTCCAGGACACCATAAAATTCAAAAAATTGGTATCTTTAAAAACGACATAAATTCATGAATTTAGACCCTTTTTCAGGTTTTTAAGACCTAAATACATGAATTTAGACCGTTCCAGGACACCATAAAATTCAAAAAAATAGTATCTTTAAAAACGACATAAATTCATGAATTTAGACCCTTTTTCAGGTTTTTAAGACCTAAATACATGAATTTAGTCCATTCAAAAAGTACCATTTTTTCAAAAAATGGCATTTTTAAAAACGACATAAATTCATGAATTTGAACCCTTTTTCAGGTTATGAAGACCTAAATTCATAAATCGGCTAAAGCCAGAGGAGCTTCGCTCCGATTTGGGCGTTTTTAAAAATACCCAATTTTTCAAATTTTTCAAAATCTCAAATTTGAGAATTACAATTTTCATTGCTCAAATCATGACCGTTCTAGGACACCGAAAATTAGTATTTTTAAAAACGTCTTTTAAATCCATTTTTCAGGTTTTTAAAATATATCATGTGACTAATAATATTTCTTTAAAAATGGAAGAAACAAAAGTGGATGAAACAAAAGTGGAAGGAACTTCAGAAATGGAAGAAACCGCAAGAATATATCCTTCGTTATCATATGAACGTAGTTCTACTTTAATGGACATTGAAAAGATTAACATTGAAAAAATGAACAAAGAAAAACACAAAGATAGAGTTAGGTATATGAAAGATAAGGAATCTCAATTATTACTTAGACAAGAACATTATAAAAAATTAAGAAAGAGATGGACTAATGTTAAGAATGTAACACAAGGAATTGGCATATTCTTAACAATAAGTTTAGGCGCTCTCACTATTGTTATATCTTCAGGTGTTTTAGTAATTCCAGTAGTTGCTACAGCTTTAACAGGTACGGGCGTTTTTGCAACTTCACTTGTTACAATGTTAGATAAATCTTTAATAACTAAGAAACGAAAATCATTAAAAACTAAGCATTTACATATTAAAGAAGTCTATGATAAACTACATTACTACTTTCAAAGAGTATGTGATGATAATGTTATTACGTTAGATGAGATTGAAAAATTTGATCAAATAGCTAATAAAGCTAATAAAACGCCATTTCATTTGAAGTCCGAAAAAGTTGATGATAAGAATAAACAGGATGGCAAAATTTCTAGTGATGGCAAAATTTCTAATGAAGAAAATGACAAAATTTTTTTAGAAGAGCTAAAAACTTTAAGCGAAAATTTAAGCAAAACTTTATTAAACAAAACTTAAAGCGAAAAGATGTCAAACAACAAAGCAATAAAAAAATAATTTGTTCAGTAAAATGTTTTTGCTGTATTCCAATGTTACCACAAAATTCAAATATTATATTTTAAAAATGGATAAAATTAGAGCTGATAATTTTAAAAGAATAAAACAATTAGAAGAGTTAATAAAACAAAGAAATATTATGAAAGAAAATCATCTTCAACATAGAATGATAAAAGCTGGTATTCAATCTGATATGTTTGAAAAAATGCAGCAAACCGAGCAAGTAAAAACTGATTTTGAGAAAACTATGAAACCATTTAAAACTCTTGAAAAAGAAAGTACAAATAATGATAAACAAATTGATATAACAGATCCAGAGCACAAAACTGTATTAGATGACTATGGATTACTAGAATCAAACATTAATAAGAAATTACCAAAATCTATGCAATTTGAACATTCTATTTCATTTATAGATGGAAAAACAATACCTAGATTTTATCTCGGACAAAAAGAAATATTTCCACAACCTTTTCGAGGTATAATTTTTTCACCAGATAAATCTCCTTTTAATTTAGATAGAAATTTTGTTAATCTTTTAAGAGGAGCAGATTTAAATAATTATGCTGTAGAAGATCTCATAAAATATAAAGCTATGTTAGACAGAGTTGGTGCAGTAAAATCTCTTAGACGTTATAAGCAATTAGAAAATTTATTATCAACGGGAGTTAAAGTAGGGAAAGGTTTATCTGAAAAACAGAAAACTGAAACAACTGTATTTTTACCAGATGATCCACAAGAATTACTAAATAGATTAAATATTTTAATATCTGCAATAAAAGAAGGACATAATTCTAGTTTCAATGAAATTCATGCTATATTGAAAAGACTGTTAGAAAAGAAGATTCTAAATGAAGAGGATTATAAAAGTATAACCGGACATCTCTGATGTCCTCCAGGGCTTCGCCCGAACCGGACATCTCTGATGTCCTCCAGGGCTTCGCCCGTAGCTGAAATATGTTGTTGTTTTTAATTTTTTATAAAAAAAATATTTCATAAAAAAATATTTATTTAATTTTTTTAGTTTAAAAATGTGTTCAGCAGATTTAGACAAAATTAATAATCATTTAGAAAATTTGATAGAGATTTTGGGTTCATCAAAATTTAGTACGACGTTAAAAATTATAACAACTACTTCATCACACACTTGTAATTTAGAACCCATTCTACATTTGGAACAAAATAAAAATTATCAAATTGCATTGACTAGTTTCTCTACATTTAACACTATTCAAAACGTTATCAAAGATGTGAATGATCAATTTAGATATTCTACTGATAAAGGTGAAACATGGAAAATATTAACTTTTCTTCCTGGTTCTTACGAAGTTGAAACAATATCAAATGAAATTAAGAGACATTTAGGTATATCATTTAAAGATAAGAAACAATTACATTTTGCAGTTGAACCGGCAGTTAATAAATTTTCTCTTACTTTAGACGAAAATCATCAAGTTGATTTTAATCATGATGGATCATTGTCAAAGCTATTAGGATTTAATAAACAAACCTATAGTCAAGGTTATCATTTAGGTGAGAAGATTCCAAAAATAACTGAAATAAATTCAATTGTTGTACATTGTGACATTATTGAAGGAGGATATATAAATGGTAAATTATCAAATTTAATATTCAGTTTTCCAGCTTTTACTGTACCCATTGGTTATAGATTAAATGTAATTCCACAAACATTAATATATTTTCCTATTACAAGAAAAACTATTAACAACATTGGCATTAGAATCACTGATGAGAAAGGACAAGAAATAAATTTTGGAGGTGAAGAGATTATGATAGATCTTTTGGTTCGGGAGGTATAAACCCCCGTTCGGGAGGTATAAACTCCCACGCGAAGCTAGAGAAGTTTAATTTTCTTCTTCTTCTTTAAAAACAAAATAAAATAAAAATAAATTTTTTTATTAAAAAATGAGTGAAGTACTACCATTAAATAAAAAAAAACTTAAATTTAATCATCATCCAAATTTATCTAATAAAGTTTTGTCAGTTATTTGTGGAAGATCAGGTTGCGGAAAAACGTATCTATTATTTAAAATTTTAACGACTCCAAATTTTTTGGATTATAACAATCTTATAATTTATACAACAACGGCAGAACAACCCGTCTATCAATTTTTAAAATATGGATTTGAAAATAATCTTAAAAAAACAGCAATTGCTTCATTATTCAAAGAATATGAAAATCTGAAGATGAAGAAGAAATAAGTTCGTGGTGTGAAGAAGCAGCAAAAAATAATCAGTTAGTAGAATCTAATAAAAATAACCATATAAAGATACAATTAATAGATGATAGTGGTAATATGCAAGATCCTAGTAAACTAGATAAAACAATGAAACATTGTGTAATTTTTGATGATTGTGTTAATGATAGAAATCAGTCAGTTCAGAGAAATTATTTCACAAGAGGT
>CAJQUW010005599.1:0-115577 GCA_907163375.1 Prostheceraeus crozeri | reverse complement strand
CCATTCACCTTCTAAATGCAGTGGGCGATTTAATTCTACTCGATAGTCTGATGGTTTATTTTTGGGGAAAAAAAAAAAAAAAAAATTACTTCATAGAAGCAATTACTGGGTAAGTAGAATTTAGAAACGAGTCCTTATTTTCACTTTCCATATTATTCACATTGGAAAAATATATTAGCATACGTTTGCATTAACTCTTCATTCGGAAATGGAGTGTGATACTTGTCACAGCATCTTTATGAAAAGGAATCAACGCACCAGCATCGTCATAAATGGCAATATCAATATGTGGGATGTAGTTTGATTTCAGCTTTGTATAATGCACTTTCTTGAAAGTATGCTCAGATAAAATACTGCAGCTTTTTGGCTGGTATGGTATCATTGCTAGCAATGGAGCTTCAACATCTCCCACACGTACATCTTCACCAATATTGGAATATATCTGAAAAATAGTTAATACGACGCGATAGCGACATGTCTGCGCTAGCTTTGGTTACAGTACCACTTTTTAAGATATTTTGGTCAAAACCCAAAATGTCCATTAGAGTTTTATCCATAATTAGTTCAATACCTTTTCCACTTATAGTGAGAGACAAAGTACCTTCTTTTTCAGAAAATGAAATATGTTGCTCATTAATCACTTCATTTAAATAATCTACAACCCAATTTAACTGAAGTAATAATGCGAGGCATCAACACTCTTGTTTCATGTAAGATACCCCTAAAAGGCTCTACACACTTTCTGTACAAAGATACGGTCCATTCTGTATCAAATTGATTTGATCTTTCACATGGCAAATGTTGCATTCAAATTTTCTATGAACAGCTGCAGAACGATGTCGTAAGAAACTGATGAAAATCTTTTTGAACAAAACTAATACTAGATCATCATCATATTTAATTTACTTATTGCAATATGATTAGATGATTTGATATAAGTCAATGTTGCCACTTGTTTACCATCAACTCGAAGGAGATAATTAAATTTCTTCAATAATGTTTCAGGAGTCATGTTTGTCTTTCTTGGCTTAATCACAATCTTCTTCACCAACGTCTTTGTCTTCCATTTCTTGGAAATCTATCTACATAATAAGCTTCCTCTCGATATATTAGCTGTTTATGACCACTGGGTGGTAATTGACGTTATAATTATCATAGCTTGTTAAGGCGCTAGCGATGGTAACCTAAATCATTTCTTAAACTTGGACTTAAACCAACAATCCAATTTTCTCAACTACATGAGTACATAATTATGATCATCATTGTGCGGAGTAAATTGGACAATATGTTTTACCACGCTTTATTCAGGAAATTATATATAAACGATTACATGATAAGAGATATTTCTTTGGCCACAGTGGAATGTATACTCGGCAGCCCCTTTCACATTGGTAAGCAGCTGTGCGTCTCATATTAATAGTCATCAATCACCTCATGATCAAAAGTATAGACACAGTTGCTATGAACAAGTTGAGAGACACCACTTCCCCCCACTTTCCATTTAGCTGTTGTGTATGATCAATGGGAGTAGAAAAGAGTGCGGCTCGATTACTAGCAACTCTATTTGCGGCCGCATTGCTAAGCAAAATATGATAAAACGACATTTGTATATTGCTGATCTGCGGCTTTGCATAACATCATGAAGACTTGGATTTTGAACGCTCTAAAATATATCAGAGTTGATCGTGATGGTAACGTACATTTCAAAAATTCTCATGGTCATACATCAAGAGGTATTACATTAAACATGGCGACAATTTGTCAACCTCAATGATATCATTGAGGGATTTGGAATATTTTGAAACATTAAGATTCATCTCCTTGGGGGATCAAGTTTGGCTTCAACGTTGCAACAATGAAATTCAAATCTGCCATTCTCATTCCGCAAACTATTTCTCATTTCGCAAATACAATTGGGAGAAGTATAGAAGATACATACATCGCTCCATCATGACAATTTATTCGTCGTGAGTTCATCGCCCTTCTATTCAAATCTGAATCAGTCATGACTACCACGCACGATGAGTTGGATTTTAGATTCCCTACTTCGTACTGATACGGATCATGTTCGAAACGTCTATTTCAAAGATTCATCTGGAAATGTGATAGGAGTGTTTGCTTTATCTTATCGTCATTTTCAATCTCTACATCATATCATGAAGGATTTGAAATACTTCTATATGAAAAGACATTCACGTATTGGAAATCGCATATGGTTGCGGTCAACAAAAGGCGAAATTCTCACAAAAACTCTATCATTCCCAACTCCATACTAACTTCACATTTCATCAAGTAGTTGGGAAAAGTATAAAAAGGAGTACATCGCTCAATTTACTCATTTTGTGTTTCATCATGAAGCGCCATCGCTACACCATCGTCAACATTCTCCGTCGCTTCAGACTCTACACCAAAATCTATCTCACAACATTACACCAACAGCTTCCAAACAGCAAGTATTACCCGGGTCGACCTCAAATGTTAGTGGTGAAGATCAACAATTCACGGAATCTTCAACTCTTCCCAAATGGAAACTGATAATGTCCCTGATATTGACGCGTATGTTTTCTCAACCACTGTACAGATTCTCGGCGCCCTTTCTCATTCATCGGCGCAGTCAATGCGCTTAGACCTACAGAGACTACTACGTCGGATATGGAAGAGGGAGAGGTGTGTGATGTCGAATCTGACTGTGGACAATATGGTGATCTCTACTCAATTGAGTGACAGTCTATCATTTTGAAGATTCGTACCAGCACGTTACAATTTGTGTTAGAACCCACTTTTTCCTGCAGCTCTCATTAGTTGTTGGTTACCTGTGCATGCTGCAATCTTTCATAATGTAAGTGTTCTTACTGGACTAAAATATCATGTACAAGCAAATGTAATCCTAGACTATCTCATCGGAGTATGTACGTACCCAGCGGATTGTAAATAGAAAAAACAATTTTTTTCCAACATGATGTTTTTATTTCAAATTCATGATAGAACTTACAAATCATTTTTTCATTAGAGGATGGATTACATGAAAAGTTTTGAATAACAGATACAAATCGAGATACATGTAAACGTTTTAAGATGAAGTACAGTACAAAAGCACCACACGTTGATGAAAGTGGATGTTGTAGTATGCGTTCATTTCGCTGATATTGACGCGTATGTTTTCTCAACCACTGCTGTGTTGATATATTTGGGAGGTTGAGCAAGAGAGTCAAATAGTTCACCACGTCGGTCTTCTCCAATAAAGATCGCTTTCCAATGCTCACCGCCTAAATTCTGCGAATGAGTGTTTAGCACAATAAAGATGGGATAGTGATTTACTGCAGGTGGTAAGGTATCGAGTGAATAGACTTTATCGAAAGCTTTCAACGTCGTTTCATCTGCATTACGCTGCACTTTAGTCTTAATATCGTCAGCAGTCAACCAACTCATTAATGATTATACTGAAGAATCACGTCACGATACTTTGTAATTTCAATGTTTGAATCGAAGACTGCATAAATTAATACATTGATCGTCTCAGGTAGTGTTCTTTTGAACGTCAAATCCAAACGAATATTATGAGGCACGTTCGCTTGACGATAGGGTGCACTAATATCGCTGTCAGCAGTCAAATCAAATGCATAAATAGCATATCCACTCTTAAACTCTTTCATAGTCAGTCCGTTGGTGTCATCAATATTGTAAAAGCCAAAGACATTCATGTAGTCAACATAACTGCGCATAAATTGATCCGCAGCAAAATCTGGTTTGTAGGGTGGACCAGGATGACTCACACCATTTACACGTAAAGCAATTTCACTTAACTGATTGTGATTAAAATTGAAAGGATTCTTCTTTATATTACCATTAAATGCATCATTTTCAACCATTGCCACCATGAGGAGCTTCGGTGCTTCCGATGGAAAGAGGCCATCTTTCATGAAACTCTTTTGATCTTTCGGAATTGTAAAGGTGAGAAGCTTTGTATGCTGAACGGGGTAAATGGCATTTTGGGCAGTTAAGACCTTCAGCATGTCCTGTAATGACACTTGGATTCGGTACTACTCGACGAATGTAAAGTGCAATATCTTCCACATGAATTCTAAAATTGTCAACTTTACCAAATGCATTCAGCGCAAATTCAGGCTTATTCAATGTCAGCTTGAGTCGCATGCTGGTATTACAGAGTAAAAACTTTGACTGTCTAAAGAAGTCTAAATTCAGCGGACCATATAGCTGACATACTCTACTATCTTTAATCATAGCAGATCGCTTTACAAAGCCACTGTTTGTTTCAACATCAAATTTTCCTGCTTCATCTCTGTACATCCCATGGCTTCCATATGACTTTTTTGTGCTGCTGGATGAAACTGTGATACATGTTGAAATATGATTTATAGGGATAGTCGCTTTGACCACCTTCCACTGCTGCTGCTCTCCAATCGTTAGAGAAACATCGCGAAGTAATGTAGTCAATGGTAAATTGTTCAGTCCAACTTTATGTGTATCGTCAATAGCAGTTCCATCTGCTTGCTGAATTCTAAACCTCAAATCAACCATCGCATAACTCAAATCTATGTAGTCATCACTACCACAGGAATAACAAATTCAATGGGGCCAGCATTCTCAGCTGCTCCAGGATGATAATCTACAATACTTGAACTAAGAATATCTGTCTGTATGGCTTGTTGATCAAACAAACAAAACTCGGAAGTTTTACACTCCATGATATAACAGCGTCGTCGTTTAGCGCCTGATGAATGATTAGAGCCTCTGCGACGTTTGCGTGAATGCCTTTTGACTGAAGATCGCACCTTACCAGCTCCGCGATGTTTCCTTCTTCCTTTATTCATTCGTTTAGGCGATTTCTTTCCTTGAGTAACACCAGCAAAGGTCTGCTTCAATGTTTTTAAACCGCGTTCCTTCCCACGATTCAACAAACTGTTCTTAAAACTTCTACCTCTGGAAAGATCACTAGCAACATCACCAGCAAAGCCAACGGCATTACTTAAAACATTTCGTTTTAAAGATCTTCCGACATTGGATATGAGAGGTGCTACAACAGATTTCAGTGCACCAAGTATGCTACCTCCACGTTGGCGGCGAGCGCCGATGTAAATTTGTCCTCCACCACTTACATAGGAGGGTCGTGAATAAAATGAGGCAGTTGGATTCATAGCTCAAACCCTAAACATTGTTAGTACAACTTTGCATGAATCTCTGTCGATCACTTAGATGAAAGATGTCGGCACGACGCATCCAAGAGTTCATACTTGAAGGATAACCAGTCCATTTAACAAGACACCATTCTTCACCTTGCCGTTTTTTACATCGAATGATTTTCTCTACCAAATATGTTTCACTTTCAGTGACTACCTCTATCTCATCGCGGTAAAAGCTACCCTCAATTTCTTCATTATCGTAATCTTTCAACTTGTAGGTGGTGGGAGAGTCTTTTTGATTAATCCTTGATACTGTAAATACCTCCTCTGTCCAATTCGGAAGGTACCCTTTAGCAAAAACACTCTTCACTTTTGAGATACGAATTTTATCACCAATTTTCACATCACTTTTCACATGAGTGCGTTTACGTTGGAATGATTCGCGCACTTTATCTACATTGTCAGCATTTACATCTACTGGTCTGAGTCCAATAGAACGATGGATAGAGTGATTGTAGGCATGGAGTGTATCTTGTAGAACCTTTGTCCAATTTTGTGTCAAGTTGGCAGTAAAATGTCGCCACTAGCGATTTTTTAATGTGCGATTAAAACGTTTAACGAGTGCAGCTTTATAAGCACTCTTTACACTAAACAACTCAATGTCATGACTCTCAAATAATCTTCTCACATGCTGATTTTCAAACTCTTTTCCTTGATCACTCTGAATTCATTTTGGAATGCGACCTTCTCGAAAAATTGTTTGGAATGCTTTTGCTACTCTTTTCACTTCTTTAGTTTTTAAAGGTTGAGCCCACGCATAACGCGAGAAAATATCAATGACGGTTAAAATAAAATTATTGCCCGAGTTATGTTTTGAAATGGAGGCGACATCACACAAATCTGCTTGCCACTGTTCATCAATGTCATGAACAATATAATGGCGGGTGCGGTACTTCTTTTTCGCTTGTTTGTGGAGTGTATAGGTAGCCTGACCCTTTAACCATCGTTTCACTTGTGATTGTGGAAAGCCACTCGCTTTTGATAATTTCTTGATCGATGCAAATCCTGCTGGATGTTTTACATCATAATAGATTGACTTCAAACGTTCAGTCGATGACGACTGACTCTTTTTCCTCCTTCTCATCTTTGTGCTTTCTTGCCTTTCTACATTTACAACAACTGCAGCATTTAGCTTTAGCGGTTTTGCGATCATGTTCACATTGCTTAGGGGTCTCATTGTGAGAGCTGGCGCAGCAAGTGCAAGTGACAACGACACTCACCTTCGGCGGCTCATTACATGGCAAGCAACACATCTGCTTCATATTAATAGTCTGAGAACATGTATTTCTTGGGAGGAGCTGTTTTACGTTTTCTTTTTTTTCCAGTTTTAGTGGTGGCGTAGATCTACGTCGAGTTCTTCCTCTTGTTTGCTTAGCGAGTGTGGGAGGGATGTAGCAGGTGACGTCTTAAACCAATTTGTTGGCATTTTCATCGTCCGAAGCATTGGAGCAGTAGCCACTGTTGAATCAAGTTCTTTCAATGTCTCATTATTCAAAGCAAATTTTGGCACATTATGCTTTTTCAATAGTTTAAGAAAGTATGTCCAACCAGGTGGAACATAGCCCTGACGGCGCTTTCTACGTGTCGCATACTGAATCAAGTCTTCATAACGTGAAGCATCAATCACTTTATTTTCATCTGTAATGATTTCTCCTCTATCATTTACATTGAGATGGGGTTCAATACTATTGAAAAGAGATATGGCATTTGCGCGAGATGCTAAAGGTGTAGCAGTCGATACAGAGTCGCGCATCTTATTCTTCAAGTTTTTCAATTGCTCAACAGTTTCCGATTGTAATAATACAGCACGATGTGGATCTTTGATGTGAACATTTTGCTGATAATCGATTTCTTTCCTATACATTTGATTTGCAAGAGGTTGCTTTACTTGTTGTATAGCAGTCAATTGTACATATTCATCCTGAGGAATAACAATCATGCGAGAATAAGAACTCATAGTTTGTAGATAATCATGGGAGTTTTCAAAATATCAATTCGAAATCTAAATTCTTCCGGACACTCTTGCGTAAAGTCAATTAATAAGTAACCGTGTGGTTTTTCAGTAGCTGCTTCAAAAATTTCAATTAAGGCTTTTGATCCTCTTGGTGCAACTTGTCGCGCTAAAATTTCAAATTGGCTTTCATCTCGCGGATTCTTGAAAATAGCATAATAGTGTGTATTCAGGTTTCGTGTACGAGCTTCTTTTCCATCAGGAAACAAATTTTGTGTGATATAGATGATAAAGCACCTTTTATGATGTGCTGCGCGAGTGAACATATCTGTAACATCTTTGGAATTCTTACTTTCTTTTAATAGATCATCCAATACAACAACATCATTAGACTGAAGTTTATCCACTGGAATAATTCCTTCATGTCGAATAAAGTTGCGACTTTGCAATTCCTGAAACAGCGACGGTTGATAAATACCATAACACCAAATCACTCGATTGATAGGTTCCTTAAACAACTCCCTTCTTTTATCCAAAAAATTCAGCGTGAAAACAGTTTTACCTGCATGAGATGGACCTGATACAGTCAGAACTTTATCCGATTGAAGTCTGAAATCCATTATAATACTTTGAGATTCAACATTTGCATAATTAACGTTTAGAGCCAAAGATATTACCCAATACATTGCCCACGATAGGAGCTAGCATCGGTAGTATCGCTGGAAGGAAACCGCCCTTTTGTGTTAGAGTTTCCCTCTTTCTTTGAAGGGTGACTTTAGGATTGGAGATGAAACGCAATTTCGTAGCATATCGCTTAAGTAACTTTCGTTGTTTTGGTGCTAATTTCTTTGTCCTCAACTTTCTCACATGAGAAATAATTTCACGAATGAATTTATCGTTAGCATGTCGTATAGCATTGTATCGCTGATTTGCTTTCATTCGTCGGAGAGCTTGAATGGCTGAAGAAAACTTTGAAGACTTTTGACTTTTACGTTTCGTCATTTTACGTTTCGCCATTTTCCCTGTTAGTCTTTGCTAAAACCTGTCTTTACCACATTTGCATAGGTACTAACTATTGCGGCATAAGTGACATTCGAAATGAGCTATATCACAGTGGTTACACTTGCAAAGTTGAATGTACTTACGTATGAAACAGCGCTGACAAAAAGCATGCTTACATCTCTTGAAGATGAGCTTTTCATTTCCATCCTTTCGCCTACATACATCACAACACATAGTTTCACCGTTACTGATGTCTATAGCAAGTCTTTTTGAAGATATGAATTTGCTAGCCTTCTCTAAATAATAGACGCATGTACAGAAGGAATATACTTCGAGAGTGAGGAGGCATAGCTCGAAAACTAGTTGTGCTACAATCAAGTACCACTGCATTTTCAATTTTTCTTTATAGAAAGTTGAATGTGAATATCTGAAATCGCTTCAATCACTAGACTGCTGCCATGATGGTTAAATGCGTTAAGACGTTCAGCAATTTTTATCATGTCTTTTAAAAAATTCTTCGGGGTGATCTACCACTTCCATTGAATAAGAAGCAAAATGGAAAGAGCGACTTTCCACCTCTTCATTTCCAAAATGACTAAACTTAATTTTCGCAACTAATCGCGCCATGACAATGCTATCAGAGAATGTATTCATTAACTCTAGAAATAGAGTGCTAGCATCATCGACCACTGCTTCGATGTTGGTCTCATCTTTATGAAAATTTATCACATAATCTTGAACAGCTCCTTTTAAACTTTGCCTATGAAAATGTAATGTTCCGCAGTCGTTTGAGAAAGACATGATAGCCCTTTATCTAACACATCCATTGCATGAAAACAACAACTCTTCTCATAGTAACATTTATTGAATAACTGTAACAAGCATGCATTATAAATCAATGGTTTGAAACAGATAAAATAGATACAGCTGGTAACTATCATACAGCGAGCAATGATAACCATACAGGACTTTGGCAGTGTTGAGGTAAGGAGGAAAGAAGCATTGGTTATGAACGTAGCTACTACAACGAACAGACAAAATAGGAACAGACAAATCCTTAAAACGTTTCGTGATTTCATGATAATGTTGATTCACTCTACTATCCCAAGGCGGGAGCAAAAGGTCATCAATGATTAGATTGGGAAATACTTTCCTCTCCTTACCAGGATTATTACAAAAGATGCGCATAACATTGAAAGCAGCTAACCATCGTTTAAAGTCAATAAGAAGAGCACTGTCACAAGAAAAGCCATAGTCTTGCAAATATTTCAGATTAAGTCCATGAATGTGTTTTCTCGCCCATCTATCAACATTGGGATCGCAGTTGACATGTTGATGATAGACACTAACAATCTGATATGTCCAATTGTTCATAGCAATAGCACTGAGCTCCTGTACAGGTGCACCCTCACAATCCATAAAATGATGATAGAAGCCTAAAACGGAAATTTACACATCTAAGGAAACGTTCCATAACATGTTACAAAATGAAGAATTACATCGATGCTTTTCACGACAAAATACACAAATGATATGATGGCAACGAAGAAGTAAAATGTATCTAATAAGACCACTCTACGACACTCAAAGCACATAAGCGAATTGTCATAGGGTAGAGTTAGGAAAGGACTAGTAATTCTCCTTCTTTGATTTGCGTTTTGAGGCAGCATTCTTCTCCGACTTGCGCTTCGTACCACTGCTGTTGAGGATTTGATCAATTATGTCATCCACGTTGGGTGGTTTTGGAATATATAGGATGGATTCCATATGCATGGAGAGAGAGGCTATTTTATTATCCTTGTGCCGACCATAATATAGCCCATTCACTTTGAAAAGGATATCCCAAGTACCTTCTCCGAGCTCGTCGCATGTGATGGATGTTGAATGATCTCCCTCCTTCTTATAGTAAGTACACCAATGTGATACCGGTAGGTAAATTTGATTACCATCCCAAATCTTTCTATAGGGAGTATCCTTGTCATCTCTCGCCTTCCACTCTTGAGCAAGAGGAGTAGGAATGTCCATATTTAATGTAAGTAAGTAAGTAAGTAAGCGTTTATTGACAAAAAAATACATCTACCTCCGAATGGGAATCGTGGAGGCATTTTCTAATCACTGACATAAATCCGTGAGTGCTAAACGTTACACTGTATCATTGTACATTGCTGAGCAAGAAAACACAAAACTGTTCACTCTACGAGTAGTTCTAGCAGCAGGCAAGATTAACCGGTTACTACGCACAGATGTTGAGGGTAACAGATTGTGGAGAACATGGCAATCATCAATCTTGATGGCGTTGAAAAGTCGCATAGCGTTAATCTTCCGTCTTTCAAAAATGTCCGTTATGTCACAAAAGTTACAGTGTCGCACATTTCTTCCGTGTATGATGTAAAAAGCACGTTTGCAAAATCTTAAAAGTCGCAGGTCTAAACCTTTACCAGGATGCAGAAAAACTGGAGATGCATATTCTAAAACTGATCGAATAATTGCATTGAAAACATCAACCAATTCGTCATGAGATAACAATGGCTTTAAAACTCGTAGAGCGTACAAGCGACTGGACAACTTCGAAATAATGAAATCAAAATGATTCGTCCAAGTTAGTGTTTCATAAAAAATTAAACCCAAAATCTTCAGGGCCTTTACATTATTCAGAGAAGGTATGAGTGGAAGAGGGTTGCGGACAGTGTTAATATTCAAAACATTTGTCTTACGTTGATTGATTGACATTTGGTTCAGACTACACCAATTTTGAAAATGATAAATTTCATTGTTTACAATACTCAAATCATCAAATGAATCTTTAAAGACAGGGATAACAATTGCAACATCATCAGCATACTTAAAAACAGATGATCTAGAGTCGAACGTTGAATAACTTGACATGAAAACAGCAAAAAGGTGCGGGCCGATGACTGATCCCTGAGGAACTGAATAACCTGTGCTGTGCTGGTCGTGCGCTTTGTCATCGGAGTGCTAGAGCGTGTTTCGGCTGTATTGGCTGTATTTTGGATTTGTTCCCGTTGATTTTTGGATCGGACTGTTCGCCTTCTCGAGGTCTGCGTTCTGTGTTGGTTGCGACATCGAGTTTGAGCTGGTTTTTCTCAAATTCCTGCTCAATTGTTTGTCCTGTGGCGAAGCCGGTGATATTCGCTCACTTCACTTCTCGCATTCTTCTCGCGGGACAGTTTGGTGATTCCACTGCATTGGAAAAGCTATTAATAGCATTTCTCTATCTCGTCCTTGGTGTGGACTTTCCAGTTCATCCGTATCGTTTCTGTGTCAGCGATCTTTTTTGTTCAACGCCAACGAAATCTACGTCATTCTTCCGTCCTTCATCACGTGTCCGTTGTGTCAGTGTATTCGGTCATTCGTTCGTCATCATTTCTTTCGTTTTCATAACGTTTGTAACAGCTGGTCTTTGTCAGTTACAGCTGATTTCTGTAAAATTTCGAGCGAGTCTGAAAACCACCCTGTCAATTTTATTATTGAATATTGATTTTTTACATCACGTGAGGTACACGCAATTCATTGTAAACCGCATCATGAATACTCGCAATCGATCAGGATCACTACAACTAGATGACCTTAAACTGCTGTTTGCAGCATTCGAAGAACGAATATCGAAACAATTGACCAACGTAATCAATAAGATCAGTGACATTGAAAAGTCAATGGAGAGCATTCATGCAAACCAGATTCGACTTGACAATGAAATAAACGGTATGAAGGCTGTCATAGTAAATCAGCAGCTATATATTGAAAAGATTGAAGCAGAGAAAGACGACATAACGTCGTGATTCATAATGTTCCTGAGGAACGTTTGGAGTTTGAAGAAGAGCAGCTCGATACAGATAAAGAAAAGATTAAATTCCTTTCGACCATAATTAACGATAACGATGCTCATGACCCTATGATCGAAAATGTGACTCGTCTTGGTCGAAAAAAGGAAGGCAGTAAACGACCTCTTCTAGTATGTTTTTGTCGAAAAGCCGATCGCGATGCTTTTCTTTTTCAACAAAAGAAATTACGATTAGGCGAAAGATGTAAAGCTAGTTTTGATTTTCTGTATGTAAATCGTGATTCGACTTTATTAATGCGCAAAGAAGAAAAACGTCTTCGTGAAAAGTTGAAAACCATGCGCCGAGCGAAAGCTGACAATGACCGTATTTTTATTAAGAAGGATAAGCTTTATTTGAATGATGTAGTTATTGATTCCATTGCTATCTCTAAACAATAATTTTGACTTTTGTACAAAAGTGAAGCCTTTTCTAATTGTTCATCAGTTTTTTCTCGCTACAAATGTCTGTTATTGAAATACTATAAGTCGTCACTGTCTCATGTTTCATCGTACCTTGTCAAGCATAGTAATTTGTTTATATCTGAGATAGGGCCTGAATTTCATTTTGGGACTTCTAATTTTGAATCACATATTCCCAAAAAAATTGGCTAGTTCTTTGTAACGCCCAGTCTCTCTTTTACCGATTAGATGAACTTCGTGCTTATGTTTCCACTGTCAAACCAAATTATGTTTGTGTAACAGAAACATGGTTTACACCTGACATTGATGATTCCATGATAAGAATCCAAGGTTTTCTTGCTTTTAGAAATGATCGATATGACAATCATTGTGATATGCGACGCGGAGGTGGAACCATTATTTATGCATCAGTGTCTGTTCGTCCTTCTTTAATTGAGATTCCTGCTCATATAGAAAAGCCTGTTGGTATCGAATCTGTATTTATAAAAGTATTTGATCCTACTATATCATATCTGTTGTGTGCATATGTTCCACCTGGTTTAACAATTGATAAAATCGTTCGTTTTAGAATATTTGTGACCGATATGTTGGACTTTGTTTTAGGATCTACTCCTGAAGCCAGTGTTTATGTCTGTGGCGATTTCAATCGTTATGACTTATCGTTTTTAGAACAAGACTTTAATTTGACAAACATTGTTCACTTACCGACTTTCCGTGACGCTACTCTAGACAAAGTTTCTGTGAGTCTCATAATGCTCATTATTTCGATGTAAAATCATCGCCTTCTTTAGGAAATGCTGTAAACCTACATAAAGTTGTTATAATTTCCAAGAAAAGTGAGCACGATAAATGCGAAGAAAACAATTTTCTACAAAAAGTTTACGATTTTCGAAAATCCAATGTCAATGCATTTTGTAAACGTATGTCTGAAGTTGACTGGACCGATTTTTATCAGTTTACTGACGTTAATAATTGTACTGAGTATTTTTATGATAAATTTTCGATTGCTATGTCAGAGATACCAGTGTCTTTTGTGAAAACAACAGAAAGAACTAAACCTTGGATAACTCCGCTTGTTATAGATCTAATTAACAAGAGATGGAAAGCCTTTCATGAAAAAAACTTTATACTGTATAACCACTACAAGAAGAAAGTCAAATCAGAAATTCACAAGTGTAAAATTGTTTGGCGTAATCGAATGCGTTCATCGTCAAAGGGTATTTGGTCAATTGTAAAAGAAATTCGGGGAAAGAACGATGTCAATTCGTCCCAACACATATTGTCTTGCTTTCCAAATGCTGATGTGGCTGTTGAACATGTTAATACTGTTTTCTCAGAGTTTTTTTCATTGTACTGACGAGACCACTTTTGATCATTGTACCATTTCAACAAATGACATCAATTTATGTAATCCTGTTACTGTTCTCACTGAACTCGAAAAGTTACGCACTGATAAGTCTAAGGGGAGTGATCAGATTCCGCCCTATCTATTGAAGTTATCAGCTACTGACATATGTGAGCCTGTTTCCTTCATTTACAACATGTCATTTAGATCTGCCACGGTACTCGATGTTTGGAAACTTGCAGATGTTATTCCTATACCCAAGTCTCTGCCTGTTCGAATTGATAACTTACGTCCTATATCCCTGTTGCCTATCCTCAGTAAAGGCCTAGAAAAATTGATTGTAAAAAAATACCATGAGCATCTAATGGCTACTTTTGATGAATCTCAGTAAGCTTATAGGAGGAAGTCTTCAACTGTGTGTGCTTTATTGGCAATTCATGATAGGATTGTTACTTTTCTGGATGATCCTCTGATTAGCGCAGTTAGAATTGTAACTTTTGATATGAGTCACGCATTGGATTATGTACCTCATGACATTTTGTTATCGAGAGTAGCTAACCTGAGTTTTCGTGATTGTCGAGAATTTTCAAATTGGGTCCAGAATTATCTGTTTAATAGAAAACAACGTGTTAGAATTGGAGATAGATTGAGCGCTGTCATAAATGTATCCAGCGGTGTTCCTGTCACTTACTCCTCAATAATATCAAGTTGGCGGCGAATGTACGGACTCACGGGGATCAGTATGTAGTCCCCATACTGATTGCGCATTATTTTGACATCCGTGTAAGGGAGCATTCCCGTTTGGAGTACTACGCTATGATCGTCATAACGCAAGACTTGTTTAAATTTACGCTGTAGCGGTGTAAGATTATGTACCTTGGTTGTTTCTTCCACTGGCCTCAGTTGTAGATGATCTGATCGTAGCGAACCTTGCAACGTTTGACCGCCATTTTGTCCTACTAGTGCAGCAGATGGAGTAGATGCCTGAAAATGAAAAAGATTGTATTAAGCTTACGTTCAAGGGAGGAGAGGGAGGGAAGTAGCGACTTACCATTTTAGTTGGATAATAGAATAGAGAGAGAGAGAGAAAATGTGCGTCCGTCACTCGTGCGATTCAACGATGGAATGATTCTCACTGTGGAAGGCTCGCTATTTATATAGAAATGCTTGATTCTCATTGGATGATCATCCTCATTGGACAATAACATCAAGCTGATTCCAAATCTGGCCTCCGTTTACCAATCCGAGCCTTCGTTCGCCGCTGGAGCTGTTTCTTGGGAAATTCTAAGTCTGTCGTTTTTTCGCCAATCTCCCAAATCTTAAATGGCGTCTCACATCTAAACGAAGACAGACATGAACAAGCCGTTTCTTTCAGTGAATTTGTCTCACTCCTAGCTTTCAAACGAGCTATTGCACAACTTTCTACGATCACTAGAACCAAAATTGGATGATCGGTGCCGGGGGGGACGTCAGCGAAAATTTTTTCTCTCCATTGCTTTCAAATTCACCGTACATATGCAGAATTTGACGCTGAATCTAAATCTGGCCTCCATTTTCCCATCCGATGCTTCGTTTTGGCTCTACAGCCCACAGCCATCGCAAAAATTCTAACTCTGTCGTTTTTCGGAAAATGAAGAAAAATATTTTCTCGCCGATTGACTTGAAACTCACCATGTCGACGGAGAATTTGACGCTGATTCCAAATCTGAAATCCGTTTTGCTCTCCGATGCTTCGTTTTGGCGCTACAGCCCAAAACGTCCAAAATTCTAACTCTGTCGTTTTTTCGCCAATCTCCAAAATCTTAAATGGCGTCTCACATCTAAACGAAGACAGATATGAACAAGCCGTTTCTTTCAGTGAATTTGTCTTACTCTTAGCTTTCAAACGAGCTATTGCACGACTTTCTACGATCATTAGAACCAAAATTGGATGATCGGTGCCGGAGGGGGGGGACGTCAGCGAAAATTTTTTCTCTCCGACTGCTTTCAAATTCACCATACAGATGCAGAATTTGACACTGAATCCGAATCTGGCCTCCGTTTTCCCATCCGATGCTTCGTTTTGGCTCTACAGCCCAAAACCAACCCACATTCTAACTCTGTCGTTTTTCCGAAGTTGAACATTTTTTCTCGCCGATTGAGCTGGAAATCACACCACAGATGCAGAATTTCACGCTGAGTCCAAAAATCACATTTGCAAAGTCCTCCGAGCACTGCTTCCACTCGAAACATCCCATTTTCAACCCAAAATTTATCAGATTTCACGAAAATCCTAACACACTATAGTACCAAGTCAAAACCTAGCGGTCGCCCAAGTCCACCACGACACTCTGTCGTTTTATCGAGGGGAGGGGGGGACGTCCAATTTTGTTCACCCAACGTTTGACGAGAAACATGATTGGAGCGGCCGCGCAGCCTGGCCGGCACACCACGACACCTTGGATAGCGCAACCTCTGGCAACTCTGACGTTTCAGAGGGGGGCGCCGTTCGGGTGTTCGCCGTTTACTTACTACTTCTAGAGAAAATTGTCCAATTGCCATCTGATTCCCCCTACTACTATCAAGCTCAAATCGTACACTGCTACTGGGCCTATTTCATGTGGTTGCACTGACATCCGTCATTCATTCATGTTTTATGTAAAACATCATATGTTATGAAATCATTCTAAACAGAATAATCTTGCGATGGATCAGCTAAGGAAGGCACAATTCTTTCAAAATTCACATAGTTGACCAAACGACGGGAGATCATGATTATTATAGCAGGAAAGGAAATATCAAGCTCCTCTTTCTTTTAAGGTCGATTATGCATGGTTTTAATGTGAATTTATGCAGAAGTTAACGGTGCCTCGCCTTTCCGCACTTTCAAAGGTCGATAGAAGCAATGTGAACCTTAAAAGAATAAGGGGGCTTTAATTTTGCTTTTTTACTATAAAAATTCAAAATAAAATGTAGGATTCTGATAAAGTAAGTTTGATTACATGCACAAGCTAGTAATTTTTAATTGTCTAAGAAGCAGTTCGCAACATGTATGTCTTTAGACTGAGTGTCGTCAATGGTCAACATAGGCCTAATGAAATTAACCGGCCAAATTTTATGTTTGGGGTTGAGCCTGCCAGTTCAACAAATCTTGTAATGCGCAATTACAGAGGAATTAGGTAAGTAACATCAGGAATGTTGGTTCGACTCATTATATTATCAAATAAACTGTTCTCTCGCTGAATAGCTTATTTCTGTTCTGATTTGGTCGATGATTTATCGAGATTATCTGAGTCTATCTTGAATATGAGGTGAATCAGTGGAGCCTGTTTAAGTTGAAATTATGCTGTTAATGCTATTTAAATGAAAGGATTTCGATCTTCCCTCGAAATAAATTACTAGCACACAGCTGACAAGAACAGTGAAGAGACGTCAATTATACTGATGTAGCAGCGTGAAGCAAAGATTGATCAAGCTCACTGAAATAAATACCTCCCTAAATCTTACTTCGGAGCAAACTATCGGAAGCGAAATTCCATAAACTTGATATTTGGGGACTTACGGCAAAATTTGGTGCCATAAGAAATGAAGGCCTACTGAACGCTGTTTGTAGAAATAGTCAAGAGGTTCTATGGGAAGTTTATTACGTAAGTAATATCTGCTATAAGAGGTTGATTTGCAGTTTTTCAGGATCTGACCAAATTTTGTCGAATAAGTTAATAAGAGAGAATCGAGGAGTCTGTTGAATTATATTTGTAATTTCTCATCGCGCATCAGCAGCATGCTGCGCCAATCACGAGTGCAAAACTTAGGTACAAACTTAGGTTTTCATTCTAATTGTATTTACAGATTTATCTAGATGATTGGTTTCATTGCCTACAGTTTTAACTTAAGTTCACATGTATTCTGTCAAGAGAATGCATCATGTCCAACTGTCTTAGGAAAATATAGAGTAAGAAACTCAGAAAAATTGTCATTAAATATGTGACAAACAGATGCTTTGTATTAAATTAAAAATTCATTTGTTCCGTTAGATATGATTCTCTGTCGGAAATGAAGAAAGATGATCTCAAGTTTAGTTACATGTATATGACTGAAGAAATTGGCGAATCTTTGATGCTCAGAAGTCGAAATGCAAATTTCTGTGCAGTTGTAATTTTTTCTTTAAAATCCTACTCGTTAGCGCATTTTTAAGCTGCACAATTTGAATCAAACTTCACAAGATGTTTTATGGACTGTCTATTGTCTGCTGCTGAGGTCGATCGTGAGAGTCAACTTCCCAGCTTGGCGCCACATTTCTAAAAGTTATTTTTAAACTTTTATGTTGTTCGAGAAGCGCATAAGTAAAATGTTCGATCTTCTCGGAAAGTATTCATTAGTAATGGGAAGAAGACCGTTCCAGGACACCGTAAAATTCAGAAAAATTGGTATCTTTAAAAACGACATAAATTCATTAATTTGAACCCTTTTTCAGGTTTTTAAGACCTAAATTCATGAATTTAGACCGTTCCAGGACAAGACAAATTCAGAAAAATTGGTATCTTTAAAAACGACATAAATTCATGAATTTGATTCCTTTTTTCAGGTTTTAAAGACCTAAATTCATAAATTTAGACCATTTAAAAAGTACCATTTCTTGAAAAATTGGGTATTTTTAAAAATGACTAAATTCATGAATTTTAGTCATTTTTTCAGGTTATGAAGACCTAAATTCATAAATTTAGGCGTTTTTAAAAATACCCAATTTTTCAAATTTTTCAAAATCTCAAATTTGAGAATTACAATTTTTACCTTGAAAATCATGACCGTTCCAGGACACCGAAAATAAATCAGAAAAGTTAAGGATCTCAAATTTGTGATTATGACATTTTACACCCCCTTAAAATCATGACCGTTCCAGGACACTGTAAAATCATCAAAGTTAAGAATCTTAAATTTGAGATTAAGATCATTTTTTCTCTCTTGCTCAAATCATGACCATTCCAGGACACAACATCAGAAAAATTGGCAATTTTAAAAACGTCTAAATTCATGAATTTTATCCATTTTCAGGTTTTTAAAATATGAGATAACTAAAATTATGTGTCTAAAAATATTTCTTTAAAAATGGAAGAAACCTCAGAAATGGAAGGAATAAAAGTGGAAGAAACCGCAAGAATATATCCTTCGTTATCATATGAACGTAGTTCTACTTTAATGGACATTGAAAAAATGAATAAAGAAAAACATAAAGATACAGTACGTTATATGAAAGATAAGGAATCTCAATTATTATTAAGATTAGAGCATTATAAAAAATTAAGAAAGAGATGGAGTAAAGTTAAGAATGTAACACAAGGAATTGGCATATTCTTAACAATAAGTTTAGGTGCTTTAACAATTGTTATATCTTTTGGTGTTTTAGTAATTCCAGTAGTTGCTACAGCTTTAACAGGTACGGGTGTTTTTGCAACTTCACTTGTTACAATGTTAGATAAATCTTTAATAACTAAGAAACGAAAATCATTAAAAACTAAGCATTTACATATTAAAGAAGTCTATGACAAATTGCATTACTACTTTCAAAGAGTATGTGATGATAATGTTATTACGTTAGATGAGATTGAAAAATTTGATCAAATAGCTAATGAAGTAAATCAAATATTATTTAAATTACAGTCAGAAAAAGTTGATGACAAGAATAAACAGGATGGCAAAATATCTAGTGATGGTAAAATTTCTAATGAAGAAAATGATAAAATTTTTTAGAAGAGCTAAAAACTTTAAGCGAAAATTTAAGCAAAACTTTATTAAACAAAACTTTATTGAACAAAACTTTATTAAACAAAACTTAAAACGAAAAGATGACAGACAACAGAGCAATAAAAAAATAATTTGTTCAGTAAAATGTTTTTGTTGTATTCCAATGTTACCACAAAATTCAAATATTATATTCTAAAAAATGGATTAAATTAAAGCTGATAATCAAAAAAGAATATATAAAAAATATATAAAAATATAATATAAAAAAATGGATAAAATTAGAGCTGATAATTTTAAAAGAATAAAACAATTAGAAGAGTTAATAAAACAAAGAAATATTATGAAAGAAAATCATCTTCAACATAGAATGATAAAAGCTGGTATTCAATCTGATATGTTTGAAAAAATGCATCGAACCGAGCAAGTAAAAACTGATTTTGAAAAAACTATGAAACCATTTAAAACTCTTGAAAAAGAACTTGCAAATAATGATAAACACATTGATATAACAGATCCAGAGCACAAAACTATATTAGATGACTATGGATTACTAGAATCAAACATTAATGAGAAATTACCAAAATCTATGCAATTTGGACATTCTATTTCATTTATAGATGGAAAAACAATACCTAGATTTTATGTCGGAGAAAAAGAAATATTTCCACAACCTTTTCGAGGTTTAATTTTTTCACCAGATAAATCTCCTTTTATTTTAGATAGAAATTTTGTTGATCTTTTAAGAGGAGCAGATTTAAAAAATTATGCTGTAGGAGATCTCATAAAATATAAAGCTATGTTAGATAGAGTTGGTGCAGCAAAATCTCTTAGACGTTATAAACAATTAGAAAATATATTATCAACGGGAGTTAAAGTAGGGAAAGGTTTTAAAAGAAAAACAACTGTATTTTTACCAGATGATCCACAAGAATTACTAAATAGATTAAATATTTTATTATCGGCAATAAAAGAAGGACATAATTCCAGTTTCAATGAAATTCATGCTATGTTGAAAAGACTGTTAGAAAAGAAGATTCTAAATGAAGAGGATTATAAAAGTATAGCTGAAATATGTTGTTTCTAATTTTTATCTATGATTTTTATTTATGATTTTTATCTATGATTTTTATCTACGATTTTTATCTATAATATTTATTTAAATTTTTTTAGTTAAAAAATGTCTTCGAGAGAACTATCATCAGTAGATTTTGACAAAATTAATAATCATTTAGAAAATTTGACAGAGATTTTGGGTTCATCAAAATTTAGTACGACGTTAAAAATTATAACAACTACTTCATCACACACTTGTAATTTAGAACCCATTCTACATTTGGAACAAAATAAAAATTATCAAATTGCATTGACTAGTTTCTCCACATTTAACACTATTCAAAACGTTATCAAAGATGCGAATGACCAATTTAGATATTCTACTGATAAAGGCAAAACATGGAAAATACTAACTTTTCTTCCTGGTTCTTACGAAGTTGAATCAATATCAAATGAAATTAAGAGACATTTAGGTATACCATTTAAAGATAAGAAACAACTACATTTTGCAGTTGAACCGGCAGCTAATAAATTTTCTCTTACTTTAGACGAAAATCATCAAGTTGATTTTAATCATGATAGATCATTGTCAAAGCTATTAGGATTTAATAAACAAACCTATAGTCAAGGTTATCATTTAGGTGAGAAGATTCCAAAAATAACTGAAATAAATTCAATTCTTGTACACTGTGACATTATTGAAGGAGGATATATAAATGGTAAATTGTCAAATTTAATATTCAGTTTTCCAGCTTTTACTGTACCCATTGGTTATAGATTAAATGTATTTCCCCAAACATTAATATATTTCCCTATTACAAGAAAAACTATTAACAACATTAACATTAGAATGACTGATGAGAAAGGACAAGAAATAAATTTTGGAGGTGAAGAGATTATGATAGATCTTTTGGTTCAGGGGGGTATAAACTCCCACGCGAAGCTAGAGAAGTTGAAATTTCTTCTTCTTTAAAAATAAAAAAATTAAAACTAAAATTTTTTATTGAAAAATGAGTGAAGTGCCCCCATTAAATAAAAAGAAACTCAAATTTAATCATCATCCAAATTCATCTAATAAAGTTTTGTCAGTTATTTGTGGAAGATCAGGTTGTGGAAAAACGTATCTATTATTTAAAATTTTAACGACTCCAAATTTTTTGGATTATAATAATTTTATAATTTATACAACAACAGAAGAACAACCTGTCTATCAATTTTTAAAATATGGATTTGAAAATAATCTTAAAAAAACAGCAATTGCTTCATTATTCAAAGAATGTGAAAAATCTGAAGATGAAGAAGAAATAAGTTCGTGGTGTGAAGAAGCAACAAAAAATAATCAGTTAGTAGAATCTAATAAAAATAGACACATAAAGATGCAATTAATAGATGATAGTGGTAATATGCAATATCCTAGTAAACTAGATATAACAATGAAACATTGTGTAATTTTTGATGATTGTGTTAATGATAGAAATCAGTCAGTTCAGAGAAATTATTTCGCAAGAGGTAGACATAATAACTGTAGTGTTTTTTATTTAACACAAAGTATGTATTCATCAGACGGAAGTGTTATTAGAAAGAATGCAAATATATTTATACTTTTTGAAATAAATGCAAGAAACTTAAATGATTTGTTAAGAGATTTATGCGTAAGAAATAAAGATGAATTTAAACAATCGTGTAACAATGCTTGGTCAAAAGATTATGGCTTCATTACAATTAATATTGATAAAAAAAATCATGATAGAGTTATAGAACATTTGTTTGCCGAGTGATAAAAAATATACAAATATAGTGTTATAATATTATATTTTTTTATTCTATATATATATATATATATATATATATATATATATATATATATCAAATTTGTCTATCTTAGAAATTAGAAAATTAAAAAGGTAAAGTAGTTATTCCATCAGGTAAAATTTTTCTTTTATCATCAAATGGATCTAATGCTAATTTTTTTTTCTTCTTTTAAATACATTTTATGTTTCTTTGAATTAAGTCTATATGTTTTTATTTCATTATTAGATAATACATTTTTATAATCTTGAAATGTTATTTGATTAGTCACTGATGCCTTTGAAATTCCTTTTAATGTTTTATGTATTTTAATATTATTAGTTGTATTATAACAATAACATTTATATTTAAAAAATATAGCTTCTGTTATGAAATGTTCATTTCCTTCTAGTTCATCTTTTACTTTACATAAATCAGAAGGATGAATGATATCTTTTATTTTATTAATTTCTTTATCAAGTGAAGAATTACACGGTATCGTTAATTCTAAGAAAACAGAATCGGTATCTGTAAAGTGTAATTTATAGTTTTTGCCATAAGCAGGTGCTAAATAATCATATATAAATTTATACATAAATAATTTAACTAATTCTAATATAGTGAATCCTATAAAATTAAACTTATCATGTTTTACGCTGATTCGACGTAAATGTACAGCACATAGATTATCACTAAATCTAGAAGTTCTTTTATATGTAGGTTTCCTTGTTAAATTTTAAAACCTATCTCTATCATAAACTATTTCAATATTTTGTCTATTACGCACATTTTCTAAAGTCTTACCATAAAATGCATTATACATTAATTTGAAGAACACGTTTCCAAAATCATCTTTATTTCTTTTAGCTATTTTACGTTTTTCAATATTGAACTCTATATAATTTTTTAACCACCTAGATTTTCTATACTCTAGTTTTCGGTGTATGTTAGTGAGAATCATGCCATGTTCTAAATACCAATCTAGCATTCTTCCTTCAACAACGTACTTTCCTTTATTACCTTGTGTTAACATAAGTTTTTTTGTTGGTCTGTATTTCTTAGGAATTATAGACTTTTGATAACCTGAAAAATCTTCTATATTGGGAATTTTGTTTTCGGGACAGAAAGGATAATATTTTGTTGCGCCTTTTATATAATCAGGGTATACTAACTCAACTTCATATATATAACCAAAATTATAATTTCCATCATGTGTTTTTTGATAATCAAGAATATTACACCATGACATTTCACCTGTTGGTAATTCTTGTATCATGCAAGAAGAATATAAGCTATTAAACTCATAATATAATAAATAGTTTTCTCGCATGATTTCATCAACTGCTGCTTGACTATCTTCATTTGATATAAGTCCTTCTATATTTTGATTAAACAATTTTATAAACTGATCGCTTTCTTCTGGAGATAAAGGTTTCATTATTCCATAATCATCAGGATTACTTTTTTATTATAACACTTAACATATCTATTACCTAAAACTGATGAAACTCCACCTCTAATACCAGATTCTTAAAATAATAATTTATCATATGTATTTTCTTTATAACGTTTAAGTTTAACACCAGTATGTTTTAATCCTGCTAACCATGTTAAACCTGGTGTAGAATAACAATAACATGGATCTATTCCATAATATTCTAAACACATGTCACGAAAGTTTCAAAAAGATCAGCAAGGATTAATACATCTATCTGAAGATATTTCATTGTATAATCGTACATTGTTCTACAATTTAACTCTCTCCAATTCTTTTCAGCTTCTGCATGGTCTTCTTCAGATAATTGTGATTGTTTTAATGTTGATTTAAATTTATTTATTGGAGGAAGTTTTCGTTCTTTCATTATTTCATTTATTCTATTTATATCTCCAGTTAAATCAGTCTTCGACTGTGAACCGCAGGTTATATATTCATATGGAAATATGTCTTTTAAAAGTTTTAAATTATATTTATTTAATATTTTACACTGTTCAGGTTTCAAAGTTTTCCCATAACATCTAATGAATAAGGAGTAAAAAATTTAAATGCATCTAAAATTCTAATACAACCTAATTGCATTGAAAAATATTCTTCTTCTTGTTTACATAGTACATTTATTTGTTGTTGTTGTAATTTTTCAGATGAAAATAAATCTTTTATTACAAAATGGAAATCATATTTAGAACCATTGTAGAAATATAAAGGAACGAAGTTATATTTTAGCATTGAGATTACAAGAAATATGTGCTGCATCTCTATATAATCCATTTAGATCCATCAAGATATCTACCTCTGCCAGTTTTAAAATTATTTGTAAATTCTTTTCCACAGTAATAACAATTTTTTCATAAGCAAAATTAATTTTTTCTTCATCGGTTAATGGAAGCATTGGTATATTTTTTTCAAGCAATTGTGAAAAACGTCCTTGTAATTCTTCTACTTTCTTTGTAAACAGTTCTGAACTATCTTCACCATAGTATTGATAATATTCTGATTAAAATAATTCAGGATAATTTGAATGAATGTACATTGCCCAACATAATGGTTTTTGTTCAAATGAATATTCTTCTTTACTTTGTTCAGGTGCACTTTTTTCATATTTACCATTATCAGAATTTTGTGTTATGTTAACATTATATGCTGCGAAATCACAATAAATAGTAAAGGGTACTTTATTTTTGTAATAATGTCTATTATATATTAGACAATCATCTTTAGGAAAAGTATTTTCAACTGCTTCATTTTGTTGAAAATTCTCAAAATGTTTATTCATTTCTTCTTTAGTTCTAAAGCTCGTCATACATAAGAGACAGGGAAAATTAGCATTATCTGAAGTTTTTGTAAATATAGAAACATCTTTACACGATATAAAATGACCCTGATAATATAATATATTCGCTTGTGCTGATTGTTTTGTTTGTTTTAATTTTTCAAATTTATCTTGATATATTTCATGTGTTGCATCAATTTTTTTTTGTAAGATTAAATGTATTCCGATGTAAATTTTGATTTAATATTTGTAGCTGATAATTATATTCTTTATCATATTGTTCTTTATATTGTTGCTGACATTTTTTTAAACATTCATTTATTTTTTGATTGGTTTCATTTTCTTCATTATTCAATTCTTTATTTTCTTCATTTAATTTTTGAATCGTTTCTATCTTATTTTGATATTTATGGTGATATTCTTGTAGTAACATTTTTAATTGTTGTTGATAATCTGTTTTACATTTTTGTAAAATTCTATTTAAATTTTGTATTTTTTGTTGATTTTCTGAAGATAAAGATGAATAATTGGAATCATAATCATAATTAAAATTACGTCCTTTATAATTATTATGATTAATCATTATTGGTGATAATGTTTTAACAATTTCAAATTTTTCAGTACATATTATTTTTCCTTGGTAAAAAATATTATGATGCATGTAATTTCCTCTTTTATTGTATACTATTTCTGATTGACATAAATTTTTATTATTCAAATAAAACTTTTTTGAATCTGAGTAAAGTGGAGTAATATTACCAATAGAAACATAATTCACATTTAATTCAAGAACATTTACTTCTATTAAATTTTTATTCTTTTTATGAAACTTTGTTAGCTTATTGTAATCATATGGAACTTCATGTAAGCCACCAGAGAGATCAAATTCATTTATGTATTCTCCTTTATTATAATTACTTAGTCTTTCTTTGTGATATTCTGCAGGATGTAAATGTGCTATAATACTCCACAGAAAACAATAATCATCTTCATTTTTTATGTTGATTATTTGTGGTGAACTGAAAGGCAAAGGAACATAACTACCACCAGTATTATTTTTATATTTATCAATTAGTATTTTCTTAGATAGTATTTTAACAAATCTCCAACCAGATTCACGTAACTGGGCTTCAATTATACAATTTTCTAATTTAAGTATCATTTGTTCAAATATGGGTTGTATATCATTTACATTATGAATTTCTTGTGAATTTGTAAAATGTCCTTGTATTATTTCCTCAGGAATTCCATCAGGTCCAGTTTTTGTATAAAGTACTTCTACATTCATATAACATTTGAAAGATTTTCTAAATATATTATAAAAGTTTGTCAATACATTATAAAAAGATTCATCGGTTTCATTATGTTCAACAGATTCATTGAATAAATATTTTATATCTGTTACGGGCGAAGCCCTAGAACCTTCGGTTCGTTCCGCTTCATCGGTTTTTTTAGTTTCATCAAATTCATCTATTTCGTTAAATTCACCAGTATCGTTAAATAAATATCTTCCATCTGGTACAGGCCAAGCCCTAGAACCTTCGGTTTGTACATGTTCATCTTCACTATTAAAAACTTTTTTATATTCTGAATGTGAATAATCATCAAGTATTTTTTTAACTTTTATATCAGTAGGCAATGTTTCTAGATAGTTTCTATAATTATTTAATTTTAATATATTTCCTTCATCAGCTCGTTCTACATTTTGTAAATGCAAAGTACTTTGTAAATGAGATTGATAACTTCTTTTTGTTTGCAACTTTTTTTTACATAAGATACAATAAAACTTTTCCATTTTTTTATTTTTTAAAGAAAACTTTGTGTTTTAATTTTTGAAGAAAAAATTCAAAAATATATTTTTTAGTAAAATTTTTTTAATAAAATTTTTTTAGTAAAATTTTTTTAGTAAAATTTTTTTAGTAAAATTTTTTTAGTAAAATTTTTTTAGTAAAACTTTTTAGTAAAATTTTTTTTAGTAAAACTTTTTTTAGTAAAATTTTTTAGTAAAATTTTTTAGTAAATTGTTTTTAGTAAATTTTTTAGTAATTTTTTTAGTAAAATTTTTTTAGATATAAACATTCTAATATCAAGGTCTTGAGAGTTATTATATATTATTATATATTTCACGTTCTTTAGTTAGATTATTTTCTTTATAAAATAAAGTCTTATCAAAAGATAATTCAAATTTATTTTCACTAACTATTGATTCTTCATCAACATCATCAATTGATTCTTCAACATCATAAATTACACTTTTTGGTATAGGATGCCATTCCCTGATAGGAATATCTAATTCCAAATTGCATTTATTATTTGATAATGATATAATGGAGAAAAATATTGGTCTTTGATCTCTATTAGAAAATTTAATAACACCACCATAATCTGATTCATTTTTAGTTTTTATTAAAGATGATGAAATTTTAAATTGATTAGATGTAAATCCTAATTTAAATTTTGTAGACCCGACACATAGTTGTCTAATAGTATCTTCAACTATTCCATCATTATTATTTTCAATTGTAGGAAAATGAAATTTAGATGAATTTTGATTATATGTAGTATTAATATCATGTTGAGATCTAAATTTTTCTTCACTTACATTTTTATAGTTACTAATATTTTTATAATCTTTGTTACCATTTACACCTTTTTCAGATGTTTCAGAATCACCATCTATATTATCATCATCTATATTAATATCATTATTATTATAGGAGTCTTTAAAATTATTATTATCAGATTCTTTAAAATCATTATGATTATGATTATGGTCATTGTTAATAGTATAAGGTGTGGTCCACATATAAATTTTTTCTTGTTGAGCTAAACCATTTATATAAGATTTTAATAAATTAATATTTAAATTTGAATATAATCCTATATAAGTATCATCATCATATCTTTGTGGCATATCAGAATTTTCTTGTTTATAAATTGTATCTCTATAATATACTTGACATAATAATTCTTCATTATGTTTTTTCCTCTCTATATGAATATTACATTGGTTATGTTCATCAATAAATAATCTAATTTTTTCTTTTGAAAAAGATTTTAATTTTCGTACTAATTCTCTAACATTAATGTAATTAATTATTTTAGTTTCTATCCAATCAGTATTACTAATTGGCAACACTGCTCTAATAAAACCATAAACATTATTATGACCTATTACAAACATATTTTCTTTATTTAATTCTACATAAGCCACATCATTATACTTACTTACAATATCCATAAATTTAATAAATTGATCACCTGGAAATATACAATGGCTAGTTTCTATGGAAGGTAAACCTTTTGTTTGTTCTTTAAATATTTCTGCTTGTAATTCGAATAAAATATTTACATCTACAAATGGATTATTATTATTATCAAAACATTTATTTTCAAATCCCGATGATCTCGTCGAATAAGAAGAACAGGATGATACGCACGAATATAATTTTTTTAAATTTGCCTTTTCCAGATTTTTATTTTTATCAGAAAAATTTTATTTTTATGTGAGAAAAAATTACTTTTTTATTGTTAAAAAATGATGTTACCAAATGTTGGTGGAGGTGCATATATCCCGAATAATCGTGAATTAGAAATAGAGATAGAAAATTATATCATGAAAACTGGAGACGTTTTATCTGGTCCATTGCATCTTTCTATTCTTCCGCAACAAAATACAGAGTTAACAAATAAACAATATGTTCATACACAAATCAATGACATAAAAGAAAAATATATAAACGATGTTTTGGTTCCACTGATGAATGAATTAAAGTTGCTTGAACTTAATGACAAATCATTAAACGAAAAATTATTAAAACTTGATAAAAAGAATAGAGAGCTAGAAGCAGATATAGCAAAACTTTTTAAAAAGATTTCAGAACAATCAAAAATTTTAATATTACTTTCTATAAAGTTAAAATCTTCAGTCATCAAAAATAAACATTAGATACAACTATTGAAAGAACAATTAGAAGATGAAATAGAAAAACTACCTGAAAGAATTAAAAAAAATTTAAAGCAGTTACAAACTACATTCCAAAAAAGTGTTGATGAATTAAGTTCTAAAATTACTCAACAAATGAAAAAGATGAATAGAATGATAAATGAAGTGAACTCACTTAATCAAAAAGTTGATAAAATGAAAACTCTTAAAATCAATTTAGAAAATGAATTAAAGAAAAATTTACAAGAAAACTCTAAAGGAAATAAAGAACAGTTAGATGCCGTTAAAAATCAGTTAGATGTTCCTAAAGTTCAATTGAATGCTCTTAAAACGGCGTTGAAGATGAATCAGCAGAAAATGCAAGTTATTAGAAAAGAAATTAAAATACATCACATGCTGCTTGACGCAATAGATAAAGTGCAAAGGAAATTTAATAGAGTTATCACGAAGTTGTTGGACATTCACACACGTAAATCCTAATAGAACCTTGTTCAGAGGCTTTAGCCGATCATAAACGTAAATTTTAACGTAAATATTTTTTCCCAAAAGTCAAATTTATTCCTAAAAAATGCCTATAATTTATAAACACAATCTTAAACATTTTGCTTCAAATCAAAAAATTGCTCATGAACCATCTATGAAATCTGCTTATCATTATAACAATGTAGAAACAGTTCAAAAAGAAGGAGATGGTATATTTTCTGGTATTGGAAGTATCGTTAAATTGATTAAAAATAATAAAGATTTGATTACATCTGCTGCAAAAGGAGCAGCTGCTATAGGTAGTACAGCTAGTGCAATATCAAATGCTGTTAAGTCTCAAAACGAATTAAAACAACTAGAAGCTATTCGTAAACTTATGAATGATTCAGAAGAACTAAAAAAATTAAAAAAACTTTCAGAGTAAACAAAAAACAAAATTGCTAACATAGCTGTGGGGTCTGATAGCAAACAGGAGAAGAAATCAGGCGTAGCCATAGAACCTACGGTTCGTTCAATTGAAAAAATAAGAGGTAATGGTCTAGCAAAATTCTAAAATTATATTTTACCAAAATTTTTTTAGTAAAATTTTTTCTGTGTGTGAGAAAAAAACAAAAAGTCAAATTATTTTTTATAAAAATGTCTTCGCTTATCGAAAATAAATTCAGATTAGACGATCCTCCGTTCGTCAGTTACAATCAAAAAAAGAATGACCATATAAAAGTTGCTATGAATCACCGGATCTTCCAGTAGAGTAAATACTGGAGGGGATTTAATCTTTGAAGTTGATAATCAGCAAAGTTATATATATCTACCTGATTCATTTTACACTGTGAATATTCTTTATATAGTGATGCCAATTTTACAACACCATTACCAGAAACCGATAACATTGCATTAGAGAATAATTTTTTTCCAAAATTATTTACACAAATGCGTTTAGATGTTGCAACTCAAAATATAGAAACAATAAGTGATTCTCCAGGTGTTCAATGTTCAAGATTCAATGCTTAGATTTGTAACAATTGGTGAAAATAATAAAAAGTATGAAATCGAAGGTTGGTTTCCTGATACTAATGATGGTATATTTGTTGATGATTTAACTCACGCTGGAACAGATGCAGCGGGAATTGCGAAAGATGTAGAAAATATTGCAAATTATTTAAATAAAACAAACAATAGTGCATATAAAGAAAGACGTGAATTTAACAAGAAAAGTAAACAGACAGTAAATTGGTCATTGTCTCCATTATTCGGATATTTGGATTATGATAAAATATCATATCAATTAAAATTTAAATCAATAATTCATCGCACAGCAAATAATGAATTAATCTTTTTTGGTAAGACTGGAAAAAAAGCATATTTAAAAATTGATAGACTTGAATGGTGGATAAATCATATTACTCCTAGTTTAGAGGATGAAACAGCTATTGCAAAAAGATAAAATACAAACAAACCAATTCCAGTAAATTTTCTAAAGCGTACTGCTAGTTGAGTAACTTTTTCCGGACAATGATTTAACTGGCATTTTACTAGAACTTCGAATACTCCAAGATATTTACTACTAACTTTTCAAAGAAATAATTCTCCAAGTTTTGATAAGAACAATAATCTTTTTCATATTAATACAATTCGAAGTTTACAAGTTGCTTTAAATCAAACCCGATATCCTATCGATCCATTAAGATTCGATGATACCAATAATCAATTTATGGAAGGATATGATGCATATAGAAATCTTTGTATAGAATTTGGAGTTGAACCACAATTAACTCCTGGAGATTGGAGACATTTATATCCTGTTTTCTGTTTCGATTTAAGTGCACAATCTGAAGATATTATCAAGACTGATTGTGATGTAACAATTAATATTGAAAAGAAGGATTCCACAACTTCATTGATGGCTTATGGTTTATTGTTAGAAGATGTAGAACATTCTATTGAAAGTCTTAATGGAAAGATGGCTAGGATAGGTTAATTAAAATGTTTGGTAACTTAAAATTTTTGATAACTTAAACTTTTTTCATAACTTAAAATTTTTCATAACTAGAATAGATTAAAAATTCTTTACTTAAAATTTTTCATAACTAGAATAGATTAAAATTTTTGATAACTTGAAATTTTTTTATTAAAAATGTCGCAAGCGAAAAGTAATAATAATAATAATAAAATTGTTGAATTAAAATTACGTAACATTGTTGACAGAAATACACCTAAAACTATTACGATTAACAAAAAAAAGTATTACATAAGTAAACCAATGATAGAGAATATTCAATTGAAAGAAGAAAAGAATGGCGGGATTCTACCATTAATTCCTCTAATAATAGGAGGCATAGCAGCAGCAGGAAGTGTTGCAGGTGGGACAGCTGGTATTGTCCAAGCAGTAAATAAAAATAAATCAGAAGAGACAGCATTAGAAGAACAAAAACGTCATAATAGAGAGTTAAAGAAAGTTGCTAGGGGAGAAGGAATAGTAGATAATTTCATTAGTAAATTAAATTTAGTTGATGAAGGAAAACGAGTTCTTAAAAATATTCTCCACAATGTTGATGATTTAATTGAAATAAAAGAAACAAAAGATGGTTCTGGAATATATCTAAGTCCTAGTATGATTCGGTGATAACCTCAGAACCTTTGGTTCGATTGGGTAAAACATTTATTTTATCTTTTAAAATGAATTCTACAAATTCCGAAAATTTAATGAAATTAAAAATTTCTAATTTAGATTTATTGAATTATCTCTTAAAAGTACATAAAACCTCAAATTGTCAGCATATTGGAGGTGACATACAAAAAACATTAGAAAACTTTCCTGGATTTATTTGGAGTAAATATTCGAAAGAATAACATCTTCCTGGTCATTCATATACCGGTCCAGGAACTCGATTAGATATAAGACTAGATGAGAATAATAATCCAAAACCAGGTGAAGAACCAATAAATGGAGTAGATGCCGCAGCTTAAAGACATGATTTAGCCTATCGAAATCATGACCTAAGTTCTTGTCATGTAGCTGATAGGAAAATGATTCAAGAATTAGATAGTATTCAAAATCCTACATTTAGAGAAAGAATTGAAAGAATGTTTGTTAAGAAAGCTTTACAAGCTAAAATATTATTCGGCCAGGGTTTAGTAAAAACTCATAACTCTGAAACATGCGCCTCCGAAATTCATAAAGAATATAGAAGGCCTAAATATCTATTGAAAGTAAAAGTATTTAATAAAGATGATATTTGGAGTGCTGATCTTATTCATATGCCGAAGGAAAAAGATTATAAATACACATTGACCGTTAAAGATTTAAATACACGATGCGCTTGGGTAAAGCCTTTAAAAAATAAAAGTGGTCTGTCAGTTAAATATGCGTTTGAAGAAATCTTTAAAGAAACTAATAGAAAGCCAAAAAAATTGTTTGTTGACAAAGGGTGTGAGGTTTATAACAGAAATGTTCAGGCACTATTTGAAACTGTTTATTCAACTGAAAATTCAGGAAAGGCTGTAGTAATAGAGCGATTCAATAGATAATTAAAAAATAAATTATGTAGGAAATTTACAGAACAAGGTAATCAGAAATGGTTGAAGATACTACCAGGAATTGTTGAGGATTATAACAATAAAATTCATTCAGGTATTGAAGAAACTCCAAAGAAACTTCTGATGGTCCTGATTTAATACGAAAGAAAAAATTCGAAAATAACTTTTCGAATGAGAGTAATCCGAATTTGCAGAAACTTTAGCCGAAATTTAAGATTGGAGATAGAGTTAGAATATTTATGTATAAGAATAAATTTGAAAAAGGCTTTGTTGGTTATTGGACTAAAGAAATATTTGAAGTTTGTAAAATAAATCAAACTTATCCGATTACTTACGAAATCAAAGATTTAGATGATGAAGATATCACAGGCCGATTTTATCAAAATGAATTACAGCGAAGCGATTTTTTATTATCATTATCATTATTATGATTCAATTCTAACATAATATCAAGAAATGGTACTCCGTTTTGTAATTTAAATAAAACATAAAGACATAATTGACCGCAATAAGTAGTTCCTGGTTTTTGAATTTGAAATGTATTATAAGTTCCATTGCCAAGTAGTTCCTTGACTTCATTTGTTGGAGGCAATCCATAAGAGTCGAACCAATAGTTCTCAGCCTCCGGGGGGTCAAAATAGTAATTAACTGCGTTTATATTTCTTTGTCCCACTGACCAATGTACTCCTTTTTGATCTGACGTATGAAGATTTGTTATGAAATTTATAGATGGCTTATTTTTTAGGAATTGTAATTCGTCTCTCATCAATATGTGAAAATTGTTTATTCCCAATTGATTAGCAATTTTCTTTAGATCAAAATTTGTAGTTGTTTGCGTTCCATGTAATTTTAAGAACTCGGTAATGCTAGACATTTTATAATTGAAAAAATTTCTTATAGGGACTCCTAGAAGTCAGAAGGGGGTATTGATTTAAAACTGTCCCATAATGATGACTTTCCTTACTACTTATTCGATTTTGAAGTGATTTAATTTAATCTAAATTAAAAAGTTGCATTGTAAGGAATCGGTTTATTAGCAGAGCTAGTGCTTCGCACATCTTTTATCAATAGTAATTCATCCCTCATCAATAGGTGAAAATTCTTTATTCCCAATTGATTAGCGATCTTATTTAAATCGAAATTCGTAGTTGTTTGCTTCCCATATAACTTTAAGAACTCAGTCATGTTATCAACCTGAGGTCATGTATCACCTATATTAGTCACTATAACTGTCGGATTTTCATCATTCATTTTAAATGAAATATATTCCAATAACTGCAATAATGTCTACTTCTTGTATAGAAAAATAAAAACAACGACAGTGTATTTTGCATCAAATATAATAATACAACAATCAATCTTATCACACAATTGTACAATGTCAGTCTCATGACAGTAGACTGGAGAACAAAAGAAAATATAAATACATTTCAAAATAATCCAAAATGCGTTTCTCCTAAGTTCCATGAATCATGCTTAAATACCAAAGATTATGTTACATACTGAAATGTAGATCTATACAATGGCAGTCTCATGGCAGTAGACTGGAGAACAAAAGAAAATTTAATTACATTTCAAAATAATCCAAAATGCGTTACTACTAAGTTCCATGAATCATGCTTAAATACCAAAGATTATGTTATATACTGAAACATAGATCTATACAATGGCAGTCTCATGGCAGTAGACTGGAGAACAAAAGAAAATTTAATTACATTTCAAAATAATCCAAAATGCGCTACTACTTATAAAGAAGTCTTCATAAATATGTATGCATCAAATATGCATGTACATTGCACATATCTTAAAAAGTGAAGCAACACAGTTAATGTTCATTCATCTTGGGAACCAAACCTCATTTCTTCTGTAGTTGTCGGTTGATTCAATTTTTCTATATAAATTTTGATTTCTTTAAATTGTTTTCTAACAAAACTAATGGGCATTGATGAATTTAAAAATAATACGTGTGGTAGAATTAGATCTGATAAGTTCATCAAGAAATAACAATAACTTACGTTATTGGAAATTCTAAATAGTTCCAAGTTTGCCACAAATCTGTTTTTTTTATTGTCACTCAATTCCAGAATTCTTTTAAACCCATAACCTTGATAAGCAGGACTTCTCAGCAACGACCCATGGTGTACTTTATCACTTGCAATCAGTTTTGAAATCATAGTAGCACTATCGTCGATGGTAATGAAATGTTCTTTTGTAACATTGAACTGAGGAATTGTAGAAGAGGTCAGATACTGTTCTATTTTTACTGTAATATCCTCCACTCGTTTTTGAGAGTCCAATTTGTTATTCTTTCTCGATTGAATTTCTAACTTCCACTCTTCAAAGTATTTATTCGCAGTTTCCTTGTGCTCTTCTTTAATTAAGTTTAGTAAAATCGGCATGTAAAACGAAAAAGCTTCCGCGGCAGTACGTTTTGGCATTTTGCAATGAAGAAAGAAAACAGTCACTAGTTATGATTAATGAAATTGTAAAATGAAGTCTTACTTCCCACATGCTGCAATATATTCCACGTCGTTTTAATCTTTAATACGGGTAACAGCTGCTTGTTCTGTAATTCAATGGTTCAGGAATGCCAGAAGCAACTGCATTTATGTCATGTATGCGATAGCAGCTGTTCCCTACAATTGGGAGGTTCATCAGAGTGCAAAGCAATAACAATAACAGGCATTGTAAGAGATTGTGTTACATTCTTAAAGAAATATTATTAGACACTAAATTTTAGTTATCTCATATTTTTAAAACCTGAAAGATGGATAAAATTCATGAATTTAGACGTTTTTTAAAATACCAATTTTTCTGATGTTGTGTCCTGGAACGGTCATGATTTGAGCAAGAGAGAAAAAATGACCTTAATCTCAAATTTGAGATTCTTAACTTTTATGATTTTTTCGGTGTCCTAGAGCGGTCATGATTTTAAGGGTGCAAAATGGTCATAATCACAAATTTGAGATCCTTAACCCTTTCACTGCTGATGGTAAGTATACTAGCCATGGGTGCATTCTCTCCTGTGCTAAGTCAGTTTTATAATTCATTCTCTCCTGTGCTTTTTGCTTCCCTGCAAAATCCACCGACAGATAATGACAGTTTCAATCAACAAACATGTGTTTTGGTTCCGCTTACAATACAGCTCATTAGAGGCGAGGAATGACGACAAGTTTTGAGATAAGAGCTTTGACATCCAAATATATTGGAGTATCGGAATACAACTGTGAATGTCAAACTCTCACATTTTTGGCACGGAATCACAAGCCTCAAGCATCTGATGACCGTCTACAAAGCAAGCGTGATAAAAGGACATTAGGGCAAAGGTGCGACGAAGCAGGAGAATGAAACGGTCTCTGCAAATGCTTGTCTGGATGTAAGAAACCTCAGGAAGAAAATGACGGAAATTGTTCATTTGTCATGACTCATGATCTGTGTGCATGTAGCTTCACCACCAAGACCGCCCTCTCTTCGAAACATCTTGGCGACGTCCCTGAAATACATGTACTTTTGCATCAAAGTTTGATCCCACAGAAGGTTCACCAATGCAGCCTACTGATATTTATGCATTTTCCATCAAAGTGTTGCCGAATGTGCATTCATTATTCACTATCTTATTTATCTTACATGTATAATAAATAGGAAAGTTTCGTGTACGCTTTTGCGCAAATGCAACGAAATTGTTAGAAACTTTCCGATGCACTAGATATTTTGTTTCTTCGAATTTCGATTCTTTGGTTGTTTAATAAGTTTTGCGTACGTGTGTGCCTAAAACATTCTGAGGAGTAGTAATTCACCCATGTATTTACTTCCGCTGCCTCTGCCAGAAAATCCATTTTACTCGTGCCACTGTTATTTGGATTCAGAACCCACATCATTCGGTCCGGTGCAACTTAAAGTTTATTTCAAGATCCAGTCTCCATTGATATTTCTCACATTTCGTATACATCATTTTAATTGTGTGAAGCGATGTACGCGAACTGTAAGATCAAAAAGAGCTTGAATGATAAAAGTCCGTAAACATATACAGCTGAATTTGCATATTGATACAGGCTAGTCGATGGGTGAATATAATTTTTGTGACTCGATGATAAGAATATGTTGTCAACTGAATTCATGCTGCATGAACTTGAACGATCTTGTCATGAAACTTTGGGTTCATAGCGGTCTGAAAGAGACTGCTGCTACCTTATTTTGAAATTAATGGAGGAGAAGGTGAATACTGCAATAGGCCTATCTATTTCTATGTAGCTGTAGGTTTGTGAAAAACTCGTTCTTAGTTCTCAGTAAAAAAAATACTGAGAAATTAACTCGGTAAGAAAATGATTAAAGAATCAAAGTCTTGTATTCATTGAAAGCCGATTTGAATTGCATGTTTAATCATATGAAATTTTTATTTTCTTCCGGGGATTCACTTAACTTTTTGCGATGAAAGACGATCAACACTTTGTCCGATGCTGGACCTGTTGAGACTCTCTCGGTGATCGATCAACTTTGAGTTTGATGATTGAATTAATCGAAACGAATTTACGAATTGCAATTATTTCACAAGTCTTTGTGCCTTACAACTCTCAATGTCACACTAAATCTATCTTCTGAGAAGCTTAGAATGAACGAAATGAATAAACGCTCAATCAAGTCCCCATGTAAAAAAATGTGCACAATAGGACTTGAACTCAAGACCATAAGTTTTTCAGTCGATATGCTGTTCTAACCATTTGAGGGTCAATCTTATTGAGCACATATAAGGCAACCACAAGTCAATGTAATTTAATTTTTCAGAACTCTTTTTAAAGGTAAAAATGGCATAAATGTATAACTATTCTGTGACGATCTTCATGAAGATGCTTTAGCATTTGCGTTAGTTATTAAAATTGGCTACAGAGGCAATCTATATATAACGTTAAATTTCTCGGCAATTTTCATTCTCTTCCAATAGTAGAGGAACGCAATAATTATATCTTTTACATTGACGCTGTTAATTCTCTAAAACTTCAGTCGGCAGAATGCTGCTAAATAAATGATTAGCGGACACCAAAAAATTATCAGTGGGCTTCAGCGACGTACAATCGTTTATTATAAACTCGGTTGAATATTCTGCGGTACTAGATCGGCGTGATTTTCTGCCGGTTTAATTTTAGTCAATGTAAATCGGGCTCTAAAACATTAATGGAAAAAGGCTCTATTTTTGCTGTAATATAAAAATTTGTTTGACATGCTCTTGTCATCATGGTTTTGATGTCTGTAGTAACTCTGACATCATTAACGGTTCGTGTACGTTGCGGGGTGTTTTACACCCCACGCATGTTTTGTCATATCATATCTACGGAAGTTTTTGGTTCTAAGATTTTTTATTATAGGACTTTTCTTATTTCTTCAAGTTAATGATCGCATGAAAAGCTCAGCTATAAATATTTAAAAGAGAACTTGTTGACAAACATTTTATAGTTGTGTACGTTGCGGGGTGTTGTACACCCAAGGATACATACAGATTACGTGAATAACGTTTCGAATCATCATAATGATAGAATAACAGAAATGAACACATGACAATCAAATGTTGTGAAGGAACAGTCATTTGCACATTGGACAACACTTGATGACGTGTGCGGAGCAAACGAAGGATGAACACGAGTCACACCGTATGGTCGTCTTTCGATCTTGGTTCCTGCTGCAGAAGGCGCATCGAGCTTGGCGGACTGAGGAGGGTGGCACACTTCTATTGTTGGCGATGTCAACTCCCACCATTTTCATACACTCTTGCAATGGAGCACGAATGTTGGGCAACTGTGCTCTTGCTCTCACCAACGGTAGGAGCAATTCGTATGCAAGTTCCTTTTTGAATGTGTAGTGGTTTTCCGCATCTGTCAAGCGCATGGCAACGATCACTGCTACATCCACGTACGTAAAAAAAACTCCGTAAGGCCATCTCGTGCACTTTCTCTTGCTGGAAAAATTTCTGACGAGCTTGTCGAGATTGTCGACCCCAGATTTGGTGGAATTGTAGAATTCCACGATATCTGGCTTCGTATCTTGCAGTTCGTTTTGCACGCCGTGCATTGATGACACGAGAAGGACTGGAGATTGTCCCTTATCCCAAAAGGAACAGAGCGTGGTGTTGTTATCATTGTAATAGTGTTTGCTGTCTCCTCTCTGACGGCCGTCAAGATCCTTGCATTGAGGGGGAAGATCGCGCTTGTTTCGTCGTATAGTTCCAACGTACGTTGTTTTGCAAGTCAGTAAGTTGTTGACGAGCGGCATGGACGTGAAAAAATTGTCTCCTGTGACATTCCGCGACGCACATAAGTAGTTCTTGCACAATTTCATGACCAACGCCTCACCAATGGAAGAGGTTCCAGCTCGATCTTCTGCAAAGAGCGTTTGTTCACCAACGTAAACAACTGAGGATAGCGGCATTGTGTTCGAATTATCCACTGCCCTAAAAAGTAGAAAAATATACATTTCTATAAAACAAAATGGTATTAGTCGAACAGGGTTTACAAAGCATTTTGAAAATAATTGTATTTATTCATTTATGCATGGGAAAGTTGCTAAAGATAAAGTTGTATGAAATATTTATCATATACTCTCGTCCTATTAAAATTTTTGATATCCTATTGCAACAAAGTAAATGCACCGACTGAAATACCAAAATTGTTATGTCAGTCTATACTTACCAATAAATCTTTATCCCAAACTTGCCGGGTTTAGTTGGGATATATTGCTTGAAAGCAACTCTTCCATGGTACTCGACAAGCATCTCATCCACAACCAGAAAAGATGATGGTATGTAAATTTCATGGAGCACTCTGTTCATGTGTTCAACCACGGATGATACTGGGGCAAGTTTGTCATCCCGATTCCTCCTCCTTGTGTCATCAAATCGCAAGCAACTTTTTATTTGGGTAAATCGTTCGTAGCTCATTGCCGCTCTGCAAGCTGGTATGCCATCAACAAGTTGCCATAGTTCTCTTGCTTTGCGGTGATGTGCTTTCAATGCTCCTGAAGAATTAGAGAAGATGTGAAAATGCAAACAAGCTACAGAAATCGTCAAAACACCATTGCAAACCATCCTATAATTTCCTTCCAATTTCATTTAATTTATTATACTTCAAATCATTTTATGTGCAATTACAAGTAATAAGTGCAAACATAAATTTACGTGCTTATATACTCTTATACTCGTATTGTTGGTTATTTAGCAAATTTCTTTATACAGTTACGGTATAAGTAAATACAAATTAGTTTGAAGGAAATTAGAAAATGAATATGAAATTTGCAGTGGTTTAACTTTGATTACTATGGACTACAAGCAACTAATGATTTATTTGACAAAATTAAAAATAATAATAACAAAATGTTTACTCACCAGCAAGTATATGTATACCGAGGAAAGCTTCCATCTCTATTCTTGAAGTGTTCTTCCAGGCTTCAGAGTAATTTCGGCGCCCGTAGAGATTGGTGTAGTGTACGACGAGGTCGATGATGGCATCAAACGTAATCAAAAACGCTTCTCTCTTTGTGGCTGGGTTTAAACCGCATTTGAAACCTTGCTTAACTCGAATGACATTTCGCTCCGGAATACGCCCAGCAGTTGTGTTGTGTTCCATCCGTCTTGTCCACGTCATCCCACTTGGAGCTGTAAGAACATCATTGCCTTCAACTTCGTCACCCGATTCTGACGAGTCAGAATCAATAGCAACATGGACGTCTTCCTCGGCAAGTACATCATCGTGCGCTTCTACAATGCTTCCCTCGTCGGTATATTCGATGGTTTCATTAGGCAGAGTTTCTAAAGTGGCATAATCGTCATCTTGAAACTCGTCTTCAAATTGATCTTCTTCCTCTTCTTGAGTAAAAAGCCGCCGCTCTGCTTCAAGCTTTGCTCTTCTCGGGTGAGATCGTTCCATCACGAAGTGTTCTTCATCAAATGATTAGTTTCAAGTTACCAGCAAGGGATTGATTAGATCGCGAAATTTAATTGGTCCATTCTTTAACACTGTTGCCCGAAGGATCCCGGCGACGTCACTTAGCGATAGAAGCACCAGAACAATAGGAAGCTTTTTGATTGGCGAGTTGAGTCAGTCAGTCAGCTGAGTTGGCAGTGAAACAAGACATTATGATGTCAAAGGAAGCAAAGGATTCTATTTTGTATTTTGCTTTACAGTTGGCGCGGAAAAAGACGTTAATAATGAATAAAAATGAGTTGGGGTGTACAACACCCCGCAACGTACACAACTATAAAAATAATTGGACGTACACGAACCGTTAAAAAGTTTGAGCAGTCTATGGGGCATGAATTTGTATTTCAAAATCTCTAATTATATTAATTGAAACATACCTACATCTAATTGCTGCCATATTCCTTAGATTATTTCACTTAATCAAAATTTTCACAATAAGCATTGATTCGGTAAGAATACTGCAGATACATATCGAGCATGATTAATTCGATTTACACCCCGATTACTATTGTTGACTTACACGGTCGACCCAGTTGAATAAATGTGAAATTCGTGCATTGTTTTGATTGGCAAGAAAAAGCGTGGTTTGCTCAATCCATTCTTTGACCAAAGCAGTATAGGAGGAACACTGCTTGGCATCTTGGCCTTCGCCCAATATGCACTGTTAAAAAAAGGTCCTCGTATAATTTTTTTCTCTTTTTCTACAGCGATTTTTATAGGTTCTAGCAATAGGTTGAGCTTTTCGGTACAATTGTAGCACATGCCCGAAATTTTCTCTCAATCACTCTAATTTTCAAAAATATCTGCCTCCCTGTCTAGTGGGTCCTAATTAATGAACACGGATTGTCTTTTTCTAAGCTCGCTCCTGACTATCTAACAGCATCAAAAGTTTATACATTGCTGCGATAGATAACGATCTGCTTTATTTGATGGTGCAGAAACGGTTAAGAAAGATAAAGAAATAAAGTCAGCAATCAGTAGAGTTATTAGAAAATCAGCTACCTTTCTGCGATTTTCATGTATGCAAACTTGAAAATCGTCGGTGTTGAAATGAGTCGAAATGTTTTGTGAACTTGATAATAATTCACTATATTATATTTCTGTCTTCATAAGAAAAGAAATGCGCATGCTTATTTCCGATTGTTTCCAGCTTAGTGATATAATTTAAAATTTCCCTAAAATATGTTTTGATCGTTAATCATTTTAAATATTATCGAATTAACAGATATTATAAGGTGTGACTGAAAATTATTGAGACTTTCATGAGAAAAGATGAAATAACATATCAATGTTCTAAAATTCGATGTGTTGTGGTACAGTAGTGGTCTAGCAATTATCTGACAAAAATTAGAGTCTCCTATTGCACATCACGTGATTATCGCTGATTATCATGGATATGCAAACGTGCGTGCAACGAGGCATTCATGTTTAGCAAGTTGATTCAGTGTGTTTCGCTTTGCTATAGGTGTCTGATTGACTAATTCTGAATCTCTAAATGAAGATAAGCAATGTCGTCTCGTAAGAAAAAGAACTTTATGAATCAATGAAAAATACATTTGAATTATAAATCAATATGTATGTTGCTTCTTCATGCAATTAATTAATCAATTGCGATTAATTTCTTATGTTGCAGTGCAAACCAATTTTAATTTGTCATGTTCTCCAAGCTGATAGCACAAAGGTTAATAGATAAATGATCACTTCATCACTTCGTGATGGGCATACATCTACTTGCATCGGGTCGTGTAATGTTTAATATGTACCATAGTCTGAAAAATAGGACCTGCCGGATACACATGCACACCCGTTGTCTTCTTATACACTTCCTATAAATTATTTAAGCATACATAACAAACAATTATAAATGTGTTTCCGCTTCTCTAAATTCATATAATCCATTTTTTAAGGCACCAGCAAATATTAGATTTAAATCATTCAAGCTTTAGACTGACATTCTGAATTCTTTCTTCTTGCGAAAAAATGATGCCCCACACTTCCTTCCTCGCATCAACTGGGCGCTAGGCGAGAATTGGATTTTTCAGGGGCTCATCCCTTGTCCCATAGCTACCAATTCCACATTCCATAATTACACAGTTTCCTGTCAACGAGAGACCGTAGATATTGAGTCTGAATAGAGTTAAATTAAGGCTATAAGCATAGTATGCCTATGCGTTTTATGAAGTTTCATGACATCGATAATGACATTCCTATAGGATTTACTGTAAAAATTTATGATATATTTTCTCTATCGCGAAAATTTGGAAAAATTTCGAAAAATTAAGTATTTTTTTAGAAAATATAAGTGCTATGATATAAACATGCAACTGAATCAATAAACGAGTAACATGCTATCAAAATTACAGGTACTTTGTTTTACTTATCATAACTGCTCTTGAGACTGCCGACGCATCTAGCCCCATCACTGCTGAGGCAGTTTTGTCCCTTCACACATTTAATTGCGTTATCAGACCAAGGATGAATAAAATGTCATTTAAATAATCGATGATGAAATTCTATTTATGATCATGCATTGGTCATTCATCATTTACGCACCAGAGCTTATACGTCCTGACTTGAAATTGCTATTGCTGCACTTCTTATCATCAGTTTATTGATGAGTGACATTATTCAATAGGCTACAGTATGGCTCAAATGGATAATGAATTTCAACTTCGTGAGTGGCGGAAAGAGTGAAGAATTTTGATATTGAACTCTAATTGTTGTAATTCACTTCGGTCAAAAATGCACTGACCATCCCAGAGAGACTGACCACAGATTCAAAATTCATATTGACAGGCACAACAGCTTTCAAAAAGTATAGAAATGTAAAAATATTGTACAACAACATCTCAATATGCAGCAAGCAGGTATAGGAAAAGGGAAGTGAAAAATCAACATATAAAATAATGCGACAAAGGATGGGCTGCATTTTGACAATATGGAAAAATTCACTTGACTGGATGCAAGAGACATAGTAACACAAAGCATAGCATTACTTCATTAGGAAAAATGCAATGCAATGTGAATTGTGACATGTAGGTGTATCAAGGAAAATTAATAATATGAACCCATAAGAATGAACTGGCGTTATCAATGCAAATCTCTACAGTTTTCCAGTTCAATCAATTGGTACTAATTCTCGGCTTCAATTCATGTCATTGATTAGCAGTGGTGGAAGAAGTAAACGAAAATTATTAAGGATAATAAGTACGCGCTATAGTAATACTAGTAAACTATTCCTTCTCAGCCTGATAAATCATATGTGGATCGACTGATTATTGTGTTGGTCAAATAATCTTGAAGCCAATGGAAAAATTATCGCTTCCTTATGATCACATAGACCTGAGTTTTCAACCAATGAACAAGACAACCGTCAATTTGATAAGGAGCGAAAACGTTGTAGCGAAGACGATTTCTGCAAGAGGGGCTTCAAAATTGTTTGTGACACCTTATCAGTAGAATGAGATAATGAGAATGTCAAATATTAGAAAAAACATCAGCGATCGCGGTGGGGCGCATAAAGGAGTTGAGGAAGCAATGAAGAGAAACAAGTTCAACATGTGTCATTTGCAATCGAACATGGGTTTTAGGTGATAAGATGATTGATTTTATCAATGGTAAGTTAACTTGCCATCCCGCACTGAGGAGAATGTTGATCATGGTAAGTTAACTTACCATCCGCACCTGAGGGAATGAGACGAAATTTGCCTCAGCAGCGAAGGGGTTAACTTTTCTGATTTATTTTCGGTGTCCTGGAACGGTCATGATTTTCAAGGTAAAAATTGTAATTCTCAAATTTGAGATTTAGACCGTTCCAGGACAAGACAAATTCAGAAAAATTGGTATCTTTAAAAACGACATAAATTCATGAATTTGATTCCTTTTTTCAGGTTTTAAAGACCTAAATTCATAAATTTAGACCATTTAAAAAGTACCATTTTTTGAAAAATTGGGTATTTTTAAAAACGCCTAAATTTATGAATTTAGGTCTTCATAACCTGAAAAAATGACTAAAATTCATGAATTTAGTCATTTTTAAAAATACCCAATTTTTCAAAAAATGGTACTTTTTAAATGGTCTAAATTTATGAATTTAGGTCTTTAAAACCTGAAAAAAGGAATCAAATTCATGAATTTATGTCGTTTTTAAAGATACCAATTTTTCTGAATTTGTCTTGTCCTGGAACGGTCTAAATTCATGAATTTAGGTCTTAAAAACCTGAAAAAGGGTTCAAATTCATGAATTTATGTCGTTTTTAAAGATACCAATTTTTCTGAATTTTACGGTGTCCTGGAACGGTCTTCTTCCCATTACTTTCATTGATGATTTCTGTGATACAATTGTGCGACAAATGACATAAATGTCTTGACCCTGATCAATCCTTGAATGAACTATGATTCACGATAGGGGAAAATCGGATATTATCTACAGTAAAATGGTTTTCGGGCTCTCACGGCTGCATTCCTTAGTTTTGATATGAACTGTGATATCCAAATAATCTCTTCTTGATGGAATTTATCAGTTCATCGATTTATTTTATGATTCTAGATGAAAAGAAAGGTGTATAGATTGTAGCTATGTTCGCATAATATCGACAGTCCCAAAAAGAACCGTCAGAATTTATCAGGTATAGTAAACTCATCATGTTATATATTGTATGAAACCCAGGCTTGCATAGGGGAGGAGTAGGTTAGTTGATACATTTTTTGTTTTTTTGGATTTTTTAGGAAAATTTTAGCAGATATCAAAATTCTAAAATAACATTCGAGTTCTCCATCGCATTAGGAAGCTAGAAAACATAGACACTTTCAGCTCATAGGTTGTTAAGGAACTGCCACATAGGTTTTAAAAAGTCCACCAAAACGTATCAACTAACCTGGTAGGGCAGGTTTGTTGATACACTCGACAAGGATAGTTGATACATCTTTCTTTGAATTTATGCATCCTATCATTTGCTCCATGTTATGCCTACGTGAATACGAAATGAAAAATAACCTATCAAAAAAAGTTGTAACTTTTTACTTTAGACTAGAGACATCTGAAAATGTGGCACTGGGATCCATCATTTTAGTCAACGATTGCTCATCATAGCCTATAGGCCTGTCCAAGCTTAGCCCTGGCTAGGTCTATAGGTAGCGTACTTTACGATGTCTTATCATTTATCAAAATATCTTTAGTGCATGTATACGTGTGTTCATGTGTAGGTCTACGCATAGCTTACTTTGTTAGTGCATCGACAAGCATGAAAGATAGGCCTTCTCTACATTTAATACTTCGCAAACCCAATTCCATTTCTATAAGTCAACAAAAGCAACATATTTGAACATGCTTTTAGGCATTCTATCTGCTATCAAAAATAACAAAAACGGTCGTGTTTGAGCCTAAACAAATTTCTACAAAAAACACAGGCATGCATACCTAGTTCATATTCCAAAGTTAGATAGATCATGGTCAAATTTCAAATAATGAGCTCGTCGCGCCGAGCCACCAACTGCCTCAAGTCTTGGCAGTTTGGTAAGAATGTCATCAATAAAGAAAGCGTCCGTCATCTTCATCTGGAATAAAAAGATCACTTTGAAATGGCACTTTCTTTAAGAAAATTCCCTCAAATTCTACGTTATCCTTCTTTGCATCAATACGGGCAACGTCGTTAATGTGTCTTGATTTGCCTAGAACTCTAACTACAACGAAGTCTCCAATGTCTATTTCTTCGCTTTCAGACTCCATGTTGGGAGGAGAATTCTCAGAATCTTCTTCATTCTCAGACGTTTTGATCACAGTTTCCTTCGTCGAATCTGCCTTCTTCTTCTTCTTTCGTTCTTGATTTGTCTCCTCAACTTCTCGAAGGACCGGTGAGGAGGTCAATATTCGTGTCTTGCCCTTGCGAGATCGTTTGTTAGATCGCTTTCGTGGCGGAGCCTTCGGCATCGACAGGACTTCGCTTGCCGACACGTGAACTCTCTCGGTTAGAGGGATCGGTTCTTCTTCGCTTGTGTCTTCGTCGCTCGAGTTCCCCATTTCAGTAGGCCTCTCACGATCTGTTAATAAAGCCGGTGCGAAGTCGCTATCGGTGAATAACTCTCGGTTCAATGGGTGGATCCCTGTGCTCTGAAAACCTGACAAGATGTTTCTTGGTGAAATGGCGGACATTTGAGCCGTAGCAACGAGACCAGGAATATCATATATTGTCAGTGTCTTTCCTTGGTTGGACCTGAGCCAAGAGTCCGTTGCACTGTTGTAAGCGCTCTTGAAAGGTCCGTACACAGATTTGTCAAGCGGTTGAAGACGGTGAGAAGTATGAGGAGGAATGGTTAGCAAGACAATGCTGTTGCTTCGTGCAAACTTGATTGTTTCCAGAGACACAAGTGATTCCTGATTGTCAAGAATCAGTAGAACTTTGCGGTCCTTTGAACAACGAGTGTGTCTAGTAAAGTGTTCCAAGTATATCAGTAAGATACTTTCGTTCATCCAACCTGATCTATTTGCCTGACCCACACTCCCAAGGGGGCCGCCTCGCACGAAATGGTCTCGAAAGTGTACTCGCGGGAAGACAAACATTGGAGGTATGAAGGTGCCTGATACACTGATTGCGTACACAACGGTGACCAATTCACTTCTCTCAGCTGATGTTAATGAGCCCACCTGCTTCCGACCTCTTTCAGAAACGATGGCACGTGGTTTCTGTACCGTAGTGCAACCCGTTTCATCCAGATTATAGATATCTTCCGGCTTGAAATGAAACTCATCCATAACGCGGGTCAAAATGTCATAAAACTCACCAACCGTGTGACGGTTGAAAGCAGTAATCCTACCTAAAGATGTTGCTTCAGGTGAACGGATGGTTTAGGATTGTCTTCGCTTGAATCCTGCCCACCAGGCTATTCCTGCCTTTCCATTTTCATGCCAAGATTGAGGGATCTTAATGTTATTCTTTTTAGAAAACTCGTAGGCCAATTCGCGACATTTGGTCACAGATAATCCGAAGAACATGTCTGATAACAGTTTTATGTGACCGCCTATCTCATTTTCCAAGTCCGATGGAAAGACGTAATGACCATTCCCTACTGCCGCGTACCCAGAAGTTTCAGGAAAAGACTCAAGAGTTTCTAGATTTCACCAAGAACCGTTGAAGAGTCATTTTATCGATGTTCAAATCTGTCGCCGTCTTACGAATCGATTGACCCTGACTAACTAGTTCCGCGGCTTTTATGAACAGATCGTGAGGGATCCTAATAGCCCGATTGGTCTTGCGTGCATAGAATTGCGGCATTTTTCTGAAAAAAACAAACAATACTAAGATGACTATTTACCGCAGGTATATTAGATATCTTTATAGTTTTGCATAGCAATTATCAGATACTAAATTCAAAAAGAAGGTGGCTCTTTAAATAATTTATAGAAGCAGGCTTACCCTTCAAAGTTTCAGTGTAAACTATGTTCATCACGCAACTTGTAGAATAGGCATACCTAGGCAAATTTGCAGACATCTGGGTCATGCAAAGTCGTTTATTTTATGCTTTTATGAGGTCAATGAACATTTGCAAGCATGTAGAATGTCTTAAACTATCGCCTGAACCTGTTTATGTAGGTATTTGGTTATAGTCTATGTATGTTGTGGCAACACCCACCCGAAATTCCAGCTTCACTCACAGCTGCAGCAAGATGAGGTTAGTTGATACGCGTCTCAACTGATCTGCACGGCACTGCATCAACTAACCCAACAGGCTGTCATCACAGAGAACTCCTCCTCACGAATAGCATGTTAACTAATTGCCATGCTGTGTGTACTTTTAAACAAGGGCGTAGTGGCAACTGTCATTTGAAATATTAGAGGCAGCCATATTTGGTTGCAGTCAGGTGATAGCACGAAGTTCGGGTACTCACCTGATTTTCACTCCTAGCGGCGAAAAAGTGATTGTTGATTCTCCTTCCGCGTGATTAGCTCATACGCCGTTGTCACTAACACCAAAGAACCAATAACATACGTCTACAAAAGCATCCTACGTCATGACCTCGAAGTCGCTACTTTGTGTGAGAAAAGTCGACTGTATCAACTAACCTTGCGTATCAGCTAACCTACTCCTCCCCTATCTGTTAAGTTGCCTCTTTGGTTGGCTGAAAAGGCGAAATCTCACAACTTAAACCAGTCTTGACAGACGAATCCATCATCATCAAAGACAAAAAGAATTCTGCACATTTGTCCTGCATGTAACTCAAGCATTTAACGCAACGGAAAGAGATGAAATTTCGCCTATTCAGAACATGAAAGCGACAATAGATGTGCAAAGGTTCGTTTCATACAACATTTCTAGTTTGTTGTATTTGGCATTTTCTGACACTTCCTTAGGGGACTATCAATGTCGGCGTACAATGTGTCGACATCATACGATAGGCTACACATCTTACTTTTCATCTAGAATCGCATGATCAACCGATGAATACGCGTACGTAAATTCTAGTAAGAAAGAATTATTTGGATGTCATAATGCATTTAAATGCTGAGAGAAACAACCGTGAGAATTGTAAAATTGTTTTTCGCTGTCGATGTTACCCGACATCTTCCAAGCATGATCTAAATAGTCCTAATAATTCATATAGGGTTGCATTCAAATATTGTGGTCAATATTCTTATAGACAGTAAACAATAATGATAAATTAATGGATATTTAGTCATTATCTTGTTGAAAAAAATGCTGTTTGGTATAGTCCGGCAGCCAGAACGAGTTTCTGCAGGGAACGAGGCCGAAAGTGAGACTTTCACAGAATGATGTACACCGTATGCGTACTACGAATCTGCACGTCTGCCGAGTCCTAGTGAGTTCCTCTTCTTGTCAGACAGGATCAAAGAAACACACATGTAAATCCAATGGGACGCAGATTGCAGTTTTTGGCTAAAATGAAATTTTGCATGTTTTCTCTGATTAAACGAAAAGTACTAAGCCCAGAGTCATAATTTTTGGCATGGAATGTCTTCAGGTCATTTCCTTTCATTTTCATACACCCCTGCCCTGTGGTAAAGCCGACGTCGGCTCGAGGTCGCACGATCGGCCAAATCGACTTTCTGCCGACGTTGGTTGACATTTGGCCAGTGAGTCGGTGGCCGCTGATATGCCGACGGTTGGCGAATGGTCGCATTGCGATCCAAAGCCGACGTCGGCTCACAGTTGGCCAGTATGTCTGTGACCACCAATTTACCGACCATCGACCTAACGTTGGCTCATAGTTGGCCAGTGAGTCGGTGACCACCAGTTTGCCGACCATCAGTCTGAAGTCAAGCATGCGGTTCGAGAAACAATAACTAGTTAGTGTAATGAAAAGCCGTGGCCGAATAGAGTTAAATCCATGCAACTTGAGTGAAATATTACACTCTCTTTTAGGCATTTAAAGTTGAGGCATTTTTATCATCATTTTGCCTGAAGTTTCTGATGAAACTAACTATCTTTCGTTCTTGTCTCCAAATGGTTAATAGTTAGTTTTATCAGAAACGCATGAAAAAATGTTGTCAAAATATAATTAAAAACCATTAGCGCATCCGTGCATATTTGTGAAACACGGTGAGCAGTATTTGTTCTTTGATAATAATTTACCAAAGTTACATAAATTTGCCTTCATTTTACCAAAGCTTTTTATTACACTTACTACATATTGTTGTTCTAACTACATGCTTGACTTGGATTGATCGTCGACACACTGGTGGTCACCGACTCAATTGGCTTGGCCTTCGTGAAACCCCATGGCACAGACTACAAATAAGAATTACCAAGTTAGGAAATATACACTCACCTTGTTATGATTGTCATGTGTTCTGGAGTCGAACTCCAAATGGACTCCAAATGGTTGTTTTGAGATTTCATCACGATGGGTTTTGTTTGCTGAACATATGATTTCCACAAGCACATTTTCGGTGTATGTGAAATTCATTCATAAATTATTCTACAATTACAAGAAAATCCGTTAAAGTTGACATATGATGGATAAAAGGCTCAAAGCTCACCAGAATTAGAGAATGACATTAATCTTTCGTTACTAAGACTGGATTCATGAAATTGATGTTGATTTTTCCGAAAGCAATTATTGGCAACTGTACCAAATAGACATATTTGTCAGAAATAATACAGAAACATATAATTGTTTGGAAAGAAATCTCGCAGATTTTGGAGGATCTGAAACTAGGTGTAATGAATAGCCAAAGAATATCTTACAGTCTATTCAGTTTGCAAAAGGCTCGAAGGGTTAAGTTAAACATATTAAATCATATTACACATTTAATCATATACTACATTATCATATTAGTCAATAGTAAAAGTAAATAATTCCAACTTTGCTTGTGGAGGCAGTACGTAGGCGCAATAGTAAATGAATTCACTATTGCTTTATTTTGTTAAATTTGAACAATACTTTCATTTTAGTATATCTATTAATTAAAATGAAATGAAATCTGCAAATGTAATACCCACTTGACAACCGCTTATGTGATGACATATTTTGATGTACATGTAATTCATGGTGACTCAGTAAACATGCACCAGCTGTACCTAGACCTAAGTAAAATACCAATAATAATTTCAGATCAAAAAGCACTTTTTGAGATGAAAGAGTAGCAGTGAGTTAGCATGTAAATAAACTTTCCAGTTATCATAAAACATCAAAATTATTTTTCTAAATTGCGTAACAGAATCTAGGTCTGTAACAAAAAGTAAGTCTTAATTGATTGCACTCATAATACACTGCACAATCTAAAGGGCACGTCAATCAGTTTCAAAAATGAAGTAATTGAGAAGAATGAAGCCTATACTTAATTAGTAGCATAAATTTTAAAGTCACAATTACGAAATTACAAGAGCAGATATAGACAATCAGGAGCAGATGCGGAAGGTCTATACATGATCATGATCCATGAATCCAAATAACATTCATATTTGTTGATTTGAGTCTTCAAAAAACATTTTGGTACTTGATATCTCCCCCACGTTTAGAAATGTGTGTAAAATCAACAAAAGTGAATAAATCGTCACAAATCTTGCCGTAAACTTAGTTGAGCATATTTTCTACATGCATGCCAAAATTCGTGCAAATTGCGCAAGTACTTTTTGATTGAAAGAAGATAACTTGAAATGTAGCGATGTCACAGCTTGATCTGACTTCTTCTGACCCCATCATCTGAGCCAATAGAATTAGATTTGAGATATTTGTGAAGTAACAATTATAACCAGAGCCACATCCCGCACACTTAAATATTTAACTTAAAAAAGTGTGGTCGGATAGTGGTTGTGGGAAGATTTAAAATAGCAGTGGATGAGACGAAAACAGAGAGAGAACAATGCACACAGTACACGAATGTAAAATGCATCGAACAGACGAAGTCAGATGAACCTGCATGTTGATATTGGAACATTTGACTTTATCGTCTCTAGTTTAAAAGTAGGCTACTTGTCCGATTTGCATAAAGCATTTTCTGTGGGTGGAAAATATACCCAACTACGTTGGCATGACGAAGGTTTTTGACAATTGGTTGAAAAGTGGGGGTGATGATAACCCATAAGTTGCTGCATGCAGACTACATGTTGACTTGCAAGTAAAAACTGAGCTCGCATTTTGAAACTTACCCTTTCTATGTAGTTTGATGCACAAAAACATGAGATGCATGGTTTAAATCCTGTTGCATAAATAAATTGAGAGGGAATTTGACTGATTCCTTGCGTGGAAAATCTCTCATATACGTGATAACTGACTGCACACGAGCGTTCATAATTTTCGAGTTATTATGATAATTCAGTATCGTTGAAAGAGTTATCTATCACTTCGATACGTCAATAATGCTGTAGTTCGGTGAGGTAGTCTCGTAAGTAACATTCCATGTACTGTGATGGATGAAGTAAGTAAATGACAAAAGCACAGGTGCGATCACGAAACTGACGATAGATGAAGAAAGAAGGCGCATATATGTATTTAAATATCCTTTGCTACGGCGACGCTTAGTGGTAATAATTGTCAATGAAAACACCGAGCTCGTTGTGCGCTTTGCTGTGATAAACCATGCAAGAGACTGAACGAGCAGTCAAGCTACTGCGCAGCTTTCCACTTGACGGCGAGGACAATGAAACAAGCAGGGAAAACCAGACGGCAGACCACGCACACTATGAGTCACAGGCATAGACGGTTTGTTGCAAGGACGCGGCGGGGAATTATCGACCGCTACTGTTCTGACAAATGAATGAATCTTCACAACTGTATTGACGCCGAATTTTTCTACAGTGATAGAAAGATAGCGCAGTCAGATAAGCTCTCACGGACTGAGTGAGCTGATAATAACGCATCTGTTTGATTCAGCTGCTTTCTGATTCATTATCTAAAGTTCAGAAATTTTTAGTGAAGTAATTTAGCGAATACAACTGTATCAATCAAAAATCAACAACATAGGCTTACTGAAGTAGAACCGCGTAGGTCCATATATATAGTAGTCGATTGATTGTTTCAAAGTTAGTCTATTTCTTATTGTAGCCACACTACCGATGATTTAAAAATAATAGAGATAATCAATAACATGCTTTTAGATCGGAAATACGCAATGAACATAATATGGGTTTTACATTCGATAACCAGCTTCAGCCCATATAAAACCGCAGTTGTATTTTTCATTACAATGCATGATTCGCTATGAAATCTAGAACAGGTACAACTGCATTCGAGGATTCATCACTGCAGAAAATTCTGATGCTGAAAGAATTTCCAGATAATGTCCGATATCCCCCTTCAGATCTTGCCATTGGGAAGCCAACAACACTCTAGTCCGACCATGGTCAATTGAAATACGGACACAATCCAACCATAGATAATTGGCCGACCATATGCCGACATTGGCCGACTATGTGCCAACACAGGATTTTCGGCCGACCTTGGCCAACTAAATTTCGACTAAAATCCACCTACATAAAATTTTGGCCGACAGTGAACCGACCATTGCCAACCATGAGCCAACACGATAATTTTGGCCGACCAGTAGCCAACCAACAGCCGACCAAAACTTGCTGACCGACGATGGACCGACGTTGGCCCTACGTCGCCTTTACCACAGGGTGTCTATATAGCTAAACGCATTTAGATTTGGCAAGCCTCTTAATGTCGGCAAACACAAACATTTTGAGCAACTTTATCCACATTCAACCTCATTCTTACATACATTGCCGATTATATGCATGCTAAAAGCACATGCACATCATAGGAAATGACCTGAAGACATTCCATGCCAAAAATTATGACTCGGGGCTTAGTACTTTTCGTTTAATCAGAGAAAACATGCAAAATTTCATTTTAGCCAAAAACTGCAATATGCGTCCCATTGGATTTACATTGTGTTTTTCTTTGATCTTGTCTGACAAGAAGAGGAACTCACTAGGACTCGGCAGACGTGCAGATTCGCAGTACGCATACGGTGTACATCATTCTGTGAAAGTCTCACTTTCGGCCTCGTTCCCAGCAGAAACTCGTTCTGGCTGCCGGACTATACCCATCGACGACGGTGTCGATATTACCCGACATTTGTGCATCAATTCCATATGACAATGTAACTCAAAACAACTAAAGAATTTGAATAAGTCATTACTATTCTGTGAAACTGCACCTCACTATGCTATGGAATAACCAATCATTCCGATGATAGCAATAGAAAAAACCTCTCCCGAGTGAAAATTACTGCCGATGTATGACTGTATAAAATTCAATAAAATATAATTGTGCCGACGTTTCGCGTCCAGACGCTTAGTCGTGGCAGAACTGGCACGGATAATGAAAGAGTGATTTACAAAACTCTAATTCTCGTTGCAATAGTCTCGTGACGCCTGTTCATCAAAGGTTGATGGTAATTAATTAAACGAGCTTCCACCAAACTTGCCTCAACCGAATCACGCACACGCTTTAAAATTTCTACATTAAAATCGTCAATGCTATTGACATTGCTACAAATATTTCTATGATCGCTTAAAGCGCTTGAATTGTTTTTATACTTAATACTGTTTTTGTGTTCGTTATATCTTAAATGAAATGGACGAGCAGTTTTACCGATATATTGGCCATTACAAAATTTGCAAGTGAATTGATAAATTACACAAGTCACCTCACAGACATAATAAGAAGGCAATTTGTCACATAGGTCACAATTATTGTGCTTATAGATCGGTCTATGACGGAACACATTTCGGAGCTTTTTATTACCGGTACTAACAAAATTGATATCTAATTTGTACTTGCGAATACTGTAGTTTATTTTTCTTATAAGACTATCACTAACAAAAGGAAGTTTTAGAGTACACTTATTGGATTTTCCGTCTTTCTTGTATTTCTTTCTTATTTGATTTTTCTGAGCCATTTTTATGTCTTGTTGAGAGTAACCGTTACGCAATAAATTATCTTCGCACTTACTTATTGAATTACACTGGTACTCATTCGGTAGAAGATTGCTGTTCCTTAATTCAAGGTCTTTGAATTTTTGATTTAGGAAATTGGTTTTTACTGAATTAGGAAGCCAACTGTCTTCCTTTAAAGTGTTACCAGAGGCTAGTTCTTTTGTATATTTTTGGTGAACTACCTTGCAATTATCAACCCAAATACTCAAGTCAAGAAAGTTGAGAACACCATTTTTTGGAACTTCGAGAGTGAATTTAATATTGTCATTTATAGAGTTGAAGACTTCAAGTATCTCATAGAAGATGTTATCGTTTCTCTTTATAGACCCAATGATACAATCATCAATGTATCTTTTGTAAATGATTTTAGAAAAATTGATGTTTGATTTTAATTTAGAAATGGCCTTTTCTTCAATGTAGTTCAAAAAAATTTTATAGAGAAAGGAGGCGCATAGTGCGATCCCATGGGGACTCCTTTTATTTGTAAATATATTTTCTCATTAAAAGTGATTTCATAATTATATGAAATAAATTTTAGCATGGTCATAAATTCGTCCAAACTAATGTTAAAGTTGTTAATAACGTTCCAGTGCTTTTTTGAAAAATTCTCTATCATCTCCAAAGCAATGTCAATAGGAACGCTGGGATACAAATTGACAACGTCTAAGGAAATGAACACAGAATCACTACACAAATTATCAAATTTTCGCCTGTTTATTTCTTTAATCAATTCTAAAAAACTCGAGAGGTGCGCAGGCACCAAACTGACAAGTTGGTCTACCGCAAAACCAATCAATCTTGTTAGTTGGGTTATTGATAACCGAGCCAATAGGCCGTAGAGGATATTGATTATGTTCATCTTTTGTTTTGTGATCTTTGATAAGAGCATAAAATTGAGACGGCTGTGATCCGGAAACAAGCATACGTTTCAAATTTGAATCGCTTACTTTATCTTTTAGTATGTTATTTACAATCTTGTTAGCTTGCTTTTCCAAACTGCATTTCTTACTTTTATTCAGAGGCATATATGTCGTGCTGTCATTTAACATATCATTATTTCGACGTACGATATCAGTAATTTTGTCACACAAAGTCGATTGCTTTTATCTGTTGGCACTACAGTAAGATCATTAGTTTTCAGAAAATGTTTACTGCTTTTTATACTTTTGTTAATCTCAAAGTACGACTGTTTATTTTTAACATGCTGCATTTCCGATTTAACAGCTTTCTTTATTTCTTCTTTAAAAAGGAGCAAATTTAATTCTTTTTCTTCTGACATACTGCTAGGAAGTTTAACAGCGTTCTTATAGAATGGTATTTTTAAACTATTATGAGGTGCAGAACTATTGTCAGACTCAACATTACATTGATAATTCCAACGAAGACTATAAGTCATTTTATCAAGAGCAAGCTCAACATCATTCATAAACTCAGAATTTAAGTTTGGTGGAACCCGGAAATTCGGACCTTTTTTAAGTAAATCAATCAAAGGATCAGGTAAAGAAATGTCGGTCTCATTACTATAGAGATTACAACAAGATGCGTCACGAGAAAGTTGCAACTTACCCTTCTCTTGCACTCCCCCACGGCACAGGTGTTCATCAGAATATGGAAATGGGAAATTCAGACGATGGTCAACCACATATTGAGATCTCAAACATGGAAATGGTTCGGTTGAAAAATTCCTCCATTTTTTCCCATGTCTATCAAACTTTGATAGCTCTACTTTTCTCGTATCAATGGCCAATTTCGCAAATAAAGTCCTTAAGACACTATGAGGGACTCTCCTCACTATTGTAAGGTAATCGTAACCACGCTGCTGCTCAAGGTTATTCAACTTCATTCTCAACCTCATGAACCACGTATGAATCCGGTTTACCATTATGATAATAGAGAAACTGCCGGAACACAAAAGTTCCTAGGCACCGCAGGTGCCGTCCAAAAAGAAGGGGATGGCATCTTTTCTGGTATTGGTAGTATCGTTAACTTAATTAAAAATAATAAAGATTTGATTACATCTGCTGCAAAAGGAGCAGCTGCTATAGGTAGTACAGCTAGTGCAATATCAAATGCTGTTAAATCACAAAACGAATTAAAACAACTAGAAGCTATTCGTAAACTCAAGAATGATTCTGAAGAACTAAAAAAATTAAAAAAACTTTCAGATGAAACAAAAAACAAAATTGCTAACATAGCTGTAGAGGGTGATAGTAAACATAATGAAAAAACAATTGAAGAAATAAGAGGTAATGGTCTAGCAAAATTCTAAAATTATAGTTTAGTAAAAATTTTTTTCTATCTGTGAGAAAAAACAAAAAGTCAAATTATTTTTTATAAAAATGTCTTCGCTTATCGAAAATAAATTTAGATTAGACGATCCTCCGTTCGTCAGTTATAATCAAAAAAAGAATGACTATATAACAATTGCTATGAATCCCGGATCTTCCAGTAGAGTAAACACTGGAGGTGATTTAATTTTTGAAGTTGATAATCAGCAGAGCTATTTATATTTACCTGATTCATTTTTACACTGTGAATATTCTTTATATAGTGATGCTAATTTTACAACACCATTACCAGATACCGATAATATTACACTAGAAAATAATTTTTTTCCAAGATTATTTACACAAATGCGTTTAGATGTTGCAACTCAAAATATAGAAACAATAAGTGATTCCCCAGGTGTAATTGATACAATGCTTAGATTTGTAATAATTGGTGAAAATAATAAAAAGTATAAAGTCGAAGGTTGGTTTCCTGATACTAATGATGGTATAATTATTGATGATTTAACTCACGCCGGAACAGATGCCGCAGGAATTGCGAAAGATGTAGAAAATATTGCAAAACATTTAAATAAAACAAACAATACTGCATATAAAGAAAGACGTGAATTTAACAAGAAAAGTAAGCAAACAGTAAATTGGTCATTGTCTCCATTATTCGGATATTTAGATTATGACAAAATATCATATCAATTTAAATTTAAATTAATAATTCATCGTACGGCAAATAATGAATTAATCTTTTTTGGCAAAACTGGAAAAAAAGCATATTTAAAAATTGATAGACTTGAATGGTGGATTACGCATATTACTCCTAGTTTAGAGGTTGAAACAGCTATTGCAAAAAGATTAAATACTAACAAACCAATTCCAGTAAATTTTCTAAAGCGTACTGCTAGTTCAGTAACTTTTTCCGAACAAAGATTTAACTGGCATTTTACTAGAACTGCGAATACCCCAAGATATTTATTACTAACATTTCAAAGAAATAATTCTCCAAGTTTTGATAAGAACAATAATATTTTTCATATTAATACAATTCGAAGTTTACAAGTTTCATTAAATCAAACTCGATATCCAATTGATCCATTAAGATTCGATGATACCAATAATCAATTTATGGAAGGATATGATTCTTATAGAAATCTTTGTATAGAATTTGGAGTTGAACCACAATTAACTCCTGGAGATTGGAGACATTTATATCCAATTTTCTGTTTCGATTTAAGTGCACAATCTGAAGATATTATTAAAAATGGTTGTGATGTAACAATTAATATTGAAAAGAAAGATTCCACAACTTCATTGATGGCTTATGGTTTATTGCTAGAAGATGTAAAATATTCTATTGAAATTCTTAATGGAAAGATGGTTAGGATCGGCTAAAGCCTCTGAACAAAGTTCTATAGGTTAAAGCCCAAGACTTAGTCGATTAATTAATTTTTTTCATAACAAGAATAGATTAAAATTTTTGTTAACTTAAAAATTCTTAACTTAAAAATTTTTTCATAACTAGAATAGATTAAAAAAATTCTTAACTTAAAATTTTTTCATAACTAGAATAGATTTAAATTTTTGATAACTTAAAATTTTTTATTAAAAATGTCGCAAGCGAAAAGTAATATTAATAATAAAACTGTTGAATTAAAATTACGTAATATTGTTGACAAAAATACCCCTAAAACTATTACGATTAACAAAAAAAAGTATTACATAAGTAAACCAATGATAGAGAATATTCAATTACAAGAAGAAAAGAATGGCGGTATTCTCCCATTAATTCCACTAATAATAGGAGGCATAGCTGCAGCAGGAAGTGTTGCAGGTGGGACAGCTGGTATTGTCCAAGCAGTAAATAAAAATAAATCAGAGAAGGCAGCATTAGAAGAATAAAAACGTCATAACAGAGAGTTAGAGAAAGTTGCTAGGGGTGAAGGAGTAGTAGATAATTTTATTAGTAAATTAAAATTAGTTGATGAAGGAAAACGAGTTCTTAAAAATATTCTCCACAATGTTGATGATTTAATTGAAATTAAAGAAACTAAAGATGGTTCTGGAATATATCTAAGTCCTAGTATGATAAGGTAATAACCTCAGAACCTTTGGTTCTTTTCGGTAAAACAAATATTTTATTTTATCTTTTAAATTTTTTTTATCTTTTAAAATGAATTCTAAAAATTCCGAAAATTTAATTAAATTAAAAATTTCTAATTTAGATTTATTGAATTATCTATTAAACAAAAATAAAAACTCAAATTGTAAAATTTATGATGGTAACGACAACAAACAAAGTTTGGCTACTACCTACGGTGGTGACATACAAAAAACATTAGAAAACTTTCCTGGATTTATTTGGAGTAAATATTCGAAAGAAAAACATCTTCCTGGTCATTCATATACCGGTCCAGGAACTCGATTAGATATAAGACTAGATGAGAATAATAATCCGAAACCAGGTGAAGAACCGATAAATAGAGTAGATGCCGCCGCTTACAGGCATGATTTAGCTTATCGAAATCATGATCTAAGTTCTCGTCATGCAGCTGATAAGAAGATGATTCAAGAATTAGATAGTATTCAAAATCCTACATTTAGAGAAAAAATTGAAAGAATGTTTGTTAAGAAAGCTTTACAAGCTAAAATATTATTCGGCCAGGGTTTAAATGAAAATCATAATTCAGACGTTTATGCATCTGAAATCCACAAGGAATATAGAAGGCCTAAATATTTATTGAAAGTAAAAGTATTTAATAAAGATGATATTTGGAGTGCTGATCTTATTCATATGCCGAATGAAAAAGATTATAAATACGCATTGACCGTTATAGATTTATATACACGATACGCTTGGGTAAAACCTTTAAAAAATAAAAGTGGTCTTTCAGTTAAATATGCGTTTGAAGAAATCTTTAAAGAAAGTAATAGAAAGCCAAAAAAATTGTTTGTTGATAAAGGGTCGGAATTTTATAACCGAAACGTTCAGCCACTATTTGAAATTGTTTATTCAACTGAAAACGCTGGGAAGGCCGTAGTGATAGAAAGATTCAATCGGACGTTAAAAAATAAAATTTTCAAGAAATTTACTCAGCAAGGAAATCAGAAATGGTTGAAGATATTACCAGGAATTGTGGAAGAGTACAATAATAAAGTTCATTCTGGTATTGAAGAAACTCCAAAGAATGCTTCTGACGACCCTGATTTAATACGAAAGAAAATATTCGAGAATAATTATTCCAATGAGAGTAATCCGAATTTGCAGAAACTTAAGCCGAAATTTAAGATTGGAGATAGAGTTAGAATATTTAAATATAAGAATAAATTTGAAAAAGGCTTTGTTGGCTATTGGACTAAAGAAATATTTGAAGTTTGCAAAATAAATAAAACTTATCCGATTACTTATGAAATTAAAGATTTAGATAATGAGGATATCAGAGGTCGTTTTTATCAAAATGAATTACAGAAAACAGAGCTTTAACCTCTAGGTGGCGCTTTAGCTAGCTTCGCTTGAGTTATAGATTGTTTATCTCTAACATAATATCTAGAAATGGTACTCCTTCCTGTAATTTGTACAAAACGTATAAACATAATTGTCCACAATAGGTAGTGCCTGGTGTTTGAATTTGAAACGTATTGTATGTTCCCGTTCCAAGTAATTCTTTTACTTCATTTGTAGGGGGCAAACCGTATGAATCAAAATAATAGTTCTCAGCCTCCGGGCGATCAAAATAATAGTTCTGCTGATGATTTTTAACGCCTGCTGACCAATGTACACCTTTTTCATTTGACGTATGAAGATTCGTTATGAAATTTACAGTTATTGATGGAACTTTGTTCCGGGAACTGAAGGTTCCTGTTGGCCTATTTTTTAGGAATTGTAATTCATCCCTCATCAATATGTGAAAATTCTTTATTCCTAATCGATTAGCGATTTTCTTTAGGTCGAAATTTGTCGTAGTTTGCGTTCCATATAATTTCAAAAACTCATTTATGTTGCTCATTTTATAATAAAAAAATTTCTTAAGAGACCCCTAGAAGTCAGAGGGGGGTATTGATTTAAAACTGGTCTCTAATGATGTCTTTCCTTACTACTTAGTCAGAAGGGGGTATTGATTTAAAACATTCTTATAATGATGACTTTCCTTACTACTTGGGGGGGGGGTATTGATTTAAAACTGGTCTCTAATGATGTCTTTCTTTACTACTTATTCGATTTTGAAATTATTTAATTTAATCTAAATTTAAACGTTACATTGTTGCATTGTAGCAGTAGAGTTGGTGTTTCGCACATATTTTATCAATAGTAATTCATTACTCATCAATATGTGAAAATTCTTTACTCCCAATTGCTTAGCAATCTCATTTAAATCGAAATTTAATGTGGTTTTGTTTGCTGTATATTTTTTGGAAGTCTCTGATGTTTCTCATTTTTATAGAAGATACAATGTTTCTATTATATTCCCGTAAATGAGAAATTAAAAACAACACATGGATATTTCAATTTGGTTACAACCACTTTGCATACATTCAATTTGGATACATTGAACTACATGTAAATTTGTCCACGCGAGGACAAGGTTTCATTGGATGAGAGAAAAATGACGTCATATAACAACATAATGAAAATGATTGAAAACAGGAAATAACATTGCATTTAAAACAGGAAATAACATTGCATTTAAAACAGGAAATAACATTGCATTTAAAATAGGAAATAACATTGCATTTAAAACAGGAAATAACATTGCATATAACAACATAATGAAAATGATTGAAAACAGGAAATAACATTGCATTTAAAACAGGAAATAACATTGCATATAAGATACAAATTTTCTAAACAATGGGTTTTCTGTCCACGCGAGGACAAGGTTTCATTGGATGAAACACTCTATTGTATTTACATGTGCAAGAGGAAATAACATTGCATTTAAAACAGGAAATAACATTGCATTTAAAACCGACAGATACAAATTTTCTAAACAATGGGTTTTCTGTCCACGCGAGGACAAGGTTTCATTGGATGAAACACTCTATTGTATTTACATGTGCAAGAGGAAATAACATTGCATTTAAAACAGGAAATAACATTGCATTTAAAACCGACAGATACAAATTTTCTAAACAATGGGTTTTCTGTCCACGCGAGGACAAGGTTTCATTGGATGAAACACTCTATTGTATTTACATGTGCAAGAGGAAATAACATTGCATTTAAAACAGAAGGGTTGAATAATCAATTATTCCAAAAACCCTCATCTTGTGAAAGACACTGCTCCAAGATTGAAAGATTAGTTTTTAACAGTCGTATAGGAAGCGAGACTCTACAAAGAGTCTGATATTTATCTGCCAGTTTTGCCAACTTCATTGCGAAACTCAATTCAGTTCGTGAAAAGTTAATATTGTGATGTTTTAAGAGATATGTGAAATCTGCTTGATTATTCTCACACAAGGATAATATATGATTTGCGTGTTTTCCAATAAAAATTTTACATGTGACACTCAAAAGATGGCTTTGTTTTTCGTATTTCAAGTGTTGTTTCAAAGAATTCACTGTCGTTGAAATGTCCCCCGCCGGTTCTGTAAAATATTCCACTGATTCGATGAATGTATGACGTTCAACAACACTTTCCTTCAACTGTTTTGTAAATGTTTCGATTCTGAAGGGAAGTGCTGCTTCCTTCTTTGCTCTGGCTGCGATTTTATGTTGCTCTTTGTATGCTTTTCGAGCAGAACGTATAGCGTCAGGATTGAAGAGTAGAGGCGCTTTCTTCACTTGCTGGTCTATATACGAAACGTATTCAGAATGTTTCTCCGATGGAATGAACAAATCCGCAATATTTTTGAAGAACTCTGGAAGTACCGTTGCTATGTTGGCTTGTTGTTCAACGACTGCTTGACTCATGATTGACGGATAAATTAGTACAAATCACTATGTTCAAAATATAAGAATAACGTAATTAAAGATAGCGGAACGATGAGAGCAAGCAGATGATAAGTGTTGATTGAAATAATAACACAACAATCTGAGCACACGATACAATGACAGACGAGAGAGATAAATGAAAACAGTACAGCTGGCAGATATCTTAACGTCATACGGATGTGCTGACGCACTAACAAGAATTTAAAACAACTCGCCTAACGTACAATTAAAATGTCATTGTTTCACAGAGTAGTAGCAGCTGTTTGTTCTTTCATACATTGTTTCCTTTCAAATGTTTGAGTTGGAGGACACAGCTCCTTACACTGAAATGCATTTTATTCTTAAATGCGGGAAGCAGATGTTCTCTACAATTGAATGACAATTGTAAAAGTACCTAAACTTATTGTTAAGAATATGTCAATTCCTTCAAATATTATTAGTTACATGATATATTTTAAAAACCTGAAAGATGGATAAAATTCATGAATTTGAAATTCTCAACTTTTATGATTTTCGGTGTCCTGGAACGGACATGATTTAAGCAATGAAAAATGTCATAATCACAAATTTGAGATACTCAACTTTTATAATTTTTGGTGTCCTGGAACGGTCATGATTTTGAGGGTGAAAATCGAACCGAAGGTTCTAGGGCTTCGCCCGATTGTAATTCTCAAATTTTGAGATTTTGAAAATTTTGAAAAATTGGGTATTTTTAAAAACGCCCAAATCGGAGCGAAGCTCCTCTGGCTTTAGCCGATTTGTGAATTTAGGTCTTCATAACCTGAAAAAGGGTTCAAATTCATGAATTTATGTCGTTTTTAAAAAGTACCATTTTTGAAAAATGGTACTTTTTGAATGGACTAAATTCATGTATTTAGGTCTTAAAAACCTGAAAAAGGGTTCAAATTCATGAATTTATGTCGTTTTTAAAGATACTATTTTTTTTGAATTTTAGGTGTCCTGGAACGGTCTTTTGCCCATTACTTCCGCGGTTGATAATCCAGCTGGGACACTTACTATCAAGTTCACAATATTGTCCTCTCGTAAAACGGACCGTAGCCTCAACTTGAAGACGCTGAAGGCATTTTCGATTGGATTTAGAAATGGACTATACGCGGGTAGTTTCTTGATGGGGACTTCTCCGCATGTGGCACCACCGTGAACTGGAGCATTATCCATAATGATGACAGGATTGGGAATTTCAAAGCTGTTAAGAATTATGTCCAAATTGTCCATAAAATGTTGAAATATTTCACCTGGAAATAAAGGAATAAGAAATTTAAAGCTTGTGCATATTCAAAAAGAATTTTATCGAAAAACTCACCATTCACTGCGCCTCTATGGAGCTCAAAGTAGACAATCCCAGCACCAGAGGAAATTGCCATCAAAAGACATAAGTTGGGACCGCGTTGTCCTCCCAGCTGGCGTACTGCTGGTCTTTCAATAACCGCTCTACCCCTTGTGCGCTTTGTGAAGATGTTGAAGCAGGTCTCATCAACATAAACTAGTGATTTATTGATGCTCTCATCTAAATACCACTGAGCATAGCTTGAGCGGGCTTCCTTCACATCGGATGCGTTGCGCCTGGATGGACACTCTTCTAATTTCTTCATCGAGATCAGTTGTTCATCTAAAGCCCTTGATATGCTCGTCACTGAAAGCGAGATCGTCAAATGGGCCTTGATCTGTTCTAATGTGAAGTCAGGATGTTGATCAACTAGGTCCAATATGTTCTGAACGACAGTTGAACTTAGCTTCACAACTCCATCACGTCGACCACCTCGCCTGTCTGTGAGTGGTTCCCCTCCTTGGTAGTGATATATAATTGACCTTGCTGTTGAAGGATTGATATTCAAAACAGAACTTGCAGCAATATAATCACCGCCATTTTCCCATGCGGAGATAAGTCTTTGTTTGAGGTCCAAGCTTATTCGGGCATACGAACCTCGAGAGGCTTCTATTCCCAGGCTTTCAGTCGAAATATCAGAAATGCTGGATTCCATTCCGATTGCGAATTTCAACTGTTGGTTATCACGAATTTGCTTGTTATATAGCGAAATTGGTTGAGATACATGCGAACATGAGCCATATTCACGAACTTTGATTCACTATTCACGAATTTGTTTGCGCTAACTTGACAATGAGCGAAATTGCTTGCACTAGGCATGAATATTATGACATTCTAATGAAGTAGCTTGCACTATCGTGAACATGCTTTTATTGTTTGCGATTCTGTATGGAAAAACCTATATTAGTTATTTTATCGGTGACAGTGTTCTTAGGGGAAAATCGGGTCCTGTAGCAACATTCAGCAAATTTGGTTGGGTGTTGACAGGCAAGCTTGAACAAATTGTTGAGTCTGGTCAACAACCAGCAAATGAATGTTGTATTAGCTTGCACAGTAGGATGAGTGAAATTGATCGAAACAATCATAATTTTGAAAAAATGTGGAATCTTGAGTCACTAGGTGTTACTCCTAATGAAGAGCACACAGCAGATGAATGCAAGTCAGTCTTGAGAGATATTCAGTATTCTTCTCGTAGATACTCTGTTGCCCTTCCATGGAAGGATGGTTTAAATGATAAACTCCATTCAAATTTGCCTCTTGCAACTAGGAGACTTCATTCTACATTGAATAATCTGAAAAATAAAAAAAGCATTTTACATGAGTATGAAAAAACTCTTGAATACCAGCATGTGAACGACCCGGTGAAAAAAAATCGTCGGCGATTACTCGGCAAATAGTCGGGCGGTGTCGGCTGTCAACCGTGTCGGCGCACCGAGTGAATGCCGACACAGGTGTTGTCGGTACCCATCGGTTAAGTGACGGCTGCACCGACATGATGATTAGAAAATCGGGAAGTGTCGGCATGTTCTCCCTATATGCCGACAGCAACTCTGATTGGACAATTATTAACAAATCTCGTCCACTCCAATTCGTGTGATCTATATAACTTAAACACTGCTGTGATTTACAACAGAGGACTCCTGCTGCGCTCGAGGAGCATAGTCAGCACATTCTGCTTCTTTGCAAGTGGCACAGGTGAAAAACAAAATGGCAACCTGTTGCAAAAAGGATTACAGAATTCCTCATACCAGATATCAGGACCAGATTTCCGGCAGCATGTGGTAAGTTAAGATATCAATACATGTCTACATATAGCGGCAGCTATGGGTCAACAGTTCTGTCTCCGTTACTTGTATTTTATTTTTGAGTGATTCAAAATGTAGATAGAATTACATGGAAATTCACAGAACATCCTGACAAGAAGAAAAACGCATGTTAATGTATTATGTGTGTATGCAATCCTACATTAAAACAGCCCGATTTTAATCGGTGCATTAATCTGTTGCACATTCTTTACTGCAGCGCAGAAAATGTTTCTAGTACTCAAACGCTATGAGAAAGCAAACGAAAGAAAAAAATTCTTTTGAAAGTTGAAAACCCTGCTGAGAACACATTGTTGCGCTGTTTTAAGTAGCCATTTACTGTCTATTTTCGCTATCTCCGAACGACCGTGAATTAGGGTAATTCCTATTGAAAGGGCTTCTTCCAACCTTCTATTTCTAGCCATTGTGAGATATCTAGAGTACGAATAGATTTTCACGAATAGTCCACACTCTATACAGACTCAGGACTGATAAATTTCACTGTTCGATAGTGCAAAGCGCAATTCATTGGCAATTCATTGAGCTGCTGTTCACGGGAAGTTTCATACAGGACAGCACAACAGTGTGTGCACACGCAGTCATAATTCTGCCTTTGTCCTTCGTCCTCACAGTGATCTGCCGAATCTGCATGCAAGTATGTGAGGCAAGCGTCATCTGATTGATCGATGCGTTGATATAGCATCAAGTTGGTTAGCTTGTCTCAAAACATATTATGCGTGCGCCTAACTGGGAAAGCAGCGCGCCCTGCAAATCAGTCTACGATAATAAACAGCAAGTGCACTAAAGCACATCAGATAACTCAAGGAATGTGCATATTTCGTTTTTTTTCATTATCTCATGACCAGACTCTTCGCGACAAATGGATAAGAGCAATGAAACGAGAGGATGTCGATGATTTTGGCCAAAGAAGCGTCTTCCTTCCAACCTTGTCTTCGCGAATTTGTTCTCTGCACTTCCTCGAAAATGATTTGATCAAGACAAGTCAACAATTCAATATCATCTAAGTGTCACAGAAAAGAATTGAAACTATTGCAACTCAAATCTTCGGCAGTTCCCACTGTTTTCAACAACTTTCCATCTTACTATACCTCGGCATCTTCATCAACCAAACCAAACTTTTTGTGGAAAACGCATCAACGGCAACAACTCGCATGGAAGGAGAGAACACAAGAATGGAAACTTGATAATTCGAATTCCCAAGGATGATATCACCGATTTCGAGGATCTCTTTGATTGGCTTCCTTCAATAAACCTCCCAACAAATTACACATATATTACGACTTCCGAGTGCGCAGTGTTATCTCATTTTTCTTCAGAATCATTTAACAATAAATTGCCTCCACACTAGTAGTATGTATTTTACGCGCCTGCGACCCCCCAAATCGGGGGTGCCATATACATATGTCACCCCGATTTGGGGGGTCTCAGACGCGTAAAATATCTTGAATCATAGTTATCTTCATCAGTCATGATAAGCATGAAAGATTGTAATTCAGTTGAAGGATCATTTAAACTGATACTGGATTGATTTATATCAGAAATATTTTCAATATTTCTATAATTGTCTTTCTTATTCCAAGGATTCAAATTATCATTTAAGTTGCTAAAAATTGCTTCATAGATTGCACTTGACACCGTCTTACACTCATTTCATATTCTTTTGTTAAACATGATAAAGGACTTCCCTGATTAAGTGATACCTGCATAATTCATTTCAACATGACTGGCCAAGTGATTCTATTGATAAGATTAGAGTGCAGCAACATCCCGATTTACGTAAGAGATGCGTTCCTGGAAATCGTTTTGTAGTAACCCCATTCCAAATTCAAGCCCGGTGCGGTGCAGTGATGAGTCATCGCCGTGACCTCGCGTGACCTTAGGTTACCGTTCCGCGTCATGAAATACGTGATGTGACTACTGCTGGTTTTATAAGTAGTGCTAAAAAGGGGAAAAATCTGAAGGCGTGATGTATTACTGAGTGTATTGTAATGGGACTACAGGCAGAGGCAGGAGTGACCTTGACCTGGCCTCTCCGGGAGAGAGAGAGGGTGAGACTACAAGCAGAGGAAGGAGGAGTGACCTTAAATTGACCTTGACCTGATCTTAGCGGGAGAGAGGTAAGAGCCGGGTATGTGTTAAGGCTACAAGCAGAGAAGGGATTTTGTCCAGGATGGAGCATGTTTTGTGTGGTGTCGTGCAGAAGTGGATGTCTTTTGTCCACCGTTACCACTGATCGGTGGATAAAGATGTGATGGGACACTATGTCATTAGGTGCATTGGGTGAGAAGAGAAAGGGTCATTCGCCTCTCTCTTTCTCTCATCAAATGACTCCAAAAACCGAGTTTCCGTAGGAAACCGAGACAGATTTTTCGATTGCCGCTTTCACCTAAGGTGTCAGAGTAAGTGGAGAGCCAGGAGATGGCCTGGAGATCAGGCCATCGTAGTAGGCCTAAACTTTAAAGGCATGGTTCTCTGCTTGTATGAATCGGATGAACTTCGTTCAACGTTTGTTTGAGAGGTCATGATCCGGGTCAAGTCATAGACTACTTATAACATTTCATAAGTAGTGCAAAACCGTCGAAAAATTTTAATTCATTATTTTTGGAGGTTCTCCAGGGTTTTCGACCCTGCTGAAGTCAATGAAGGTATTTGTAACTGTGTATGAGAGTTCTGATTGGACGAGCGAGGATTCCTAGCTCAGGAAGCATCCAGTATAAAGAAGAGAGTTGACTTTCATGGTCACATTTGCCTTTAGCAAGTGTCAGTGGCTCTGCTATCAGGCCATTTCTCAAACTGACTGAAAGGTGCATGGTAAGGAGATTTTCGGTGTGATACTTCCTGTGGGTGATTTCGAGACAGCGGTGAAGTCCGGGGAGTACTGCACGGGACGTGGGCAATGGTAATCCTTGTGAAACCTCTCTGCGTCATGTTTGCAATTTTTCGTCTCAAAGTTGTACTCTGACCGCCAGGGCGACATTTAGCTATCTGGCACAGGTTGCCTCATAAAATCTCCATTGCACTTGTCTCCCGACAGTTGGCCAAGCATGCGAGAATGAACCATCAGTTCTTCTTGTCTCTATCACGATGACGAATTGATGAATGGAATGAAGGGAGGACATTCATGCGCCACACGCAACACATCACAGACTTCTCTCTTTGCTAGTGAACAAGCTCTTGTTAGTGTCGTACAAAAGTTTTACTGCACGCACAGGTTGATGTATAGTTAGAAAAGTTTGATCATCAACGTTGTATTCGTAAGTCTAGTCAGAAACTTTATCATGTTGTATAAAGGTTTTACTGCAGCACAGGTTGATGTATAGTTAGAAAAGTTTGATCATCAACGTTGTATTCGTAAGTCTAGTCAGAAACTTTATCATGTTGTACAAAGGTTTTACTGCATCACAGGTTGATTTATAGTTAGAAAAGTTTAGGTTGATTTATAGTTAGAAAAGTTTGATCATGATGTTTTATGAAACACATGTCATAAATGTTAGCGTTAGTGTAGTCAACTAGTTTTACTACGACACATGTTTGTAAAAGTAGAGGTCAGAAAGTGTATCACGGTTTGCAAAAGTTTTATTGCAACACAGGTTGATGTATAGTTAGAAAGTTTGATCATGACGTTTATTCGTGAGTGTCATCAGAAAGTGTATCATGGTTTGTAAAAGCAAAGTTTAGTATAGTCAAATATTTTTACTGTAACACAGGTTGATGTATAGTTAGAAAGTTTGATCATGACGTTTATTCATAAGTCTAGTCAGAAACTTTATCATGTTGTACAAAGGTTTTATTGCAACACAGGTTGATGCATAGTTAGAAAATTTGATCATGATGTTTTATGAAACACAAATGTCATGAAATGCAAGTGTTAGCGTAGTCAAATAATTTACCGCGACACCCGTTTGAGAAAATAAAGTTTGATCATCAACGTTGTATTCGTAAGTCTAGTCAGAAACTTTATCATGTTGTACAAAGGTTTTATTGCAACACAGGTTGATGTATAGTTAGAAATTTTGATCATGATGTTTTATGAAACACAAATGTCATGAAATGCAAGTGTTAGTGTAGTCAAATAATTACCGCGACACCCGTTTGAGAAAATAAAGTTTGATCATGACGTTTATTCGTGAGTGTCGTCAGAAAGTGTATCATGGTTTGCAAAAGCAAAGTCTAGTATAGTCAAATATTTTTACTGTGACACAGGTTGATGATGTATAGTTAGAAAGTTTGATCATTGAAGGTTTATTCGCAAGTTTAGTCAGAAAGTGTATCATGGTTTGCAAAAGTTTTATTGCAACGCAGGTTGATGTATAGTTAGAAAAGTTTGATCATGGTGTTTTATGAAACACAAATGCCATAAATGTTAGCGTTAGTGTAGTCAACTAGTTTTACTACGACACATGTTTGTGAAAATAAAATTTGATCATTGAAATTTTGCGAAACACAAGTGTCATGAAATGCAAGCGTTAGTGTAGTCAACTAGTTTTACTGCGACACATGTTTGTGAAAAGAAAGTTTGATCATTGACGTTTTATTCGTAAGTCTAGTCAGAAACTGTAACATGGTTTGTAAAAGCAAAGTTAGTGTAGTCAAGTAGTTTTACTGTGACACACGTTTGTAAAAGTAAAGTTTGATCATTGAAGTTGTATTCGTGACATGTTTTGTAAAAGTTTTACTGCTACACAAGTTGATGTATAGTTAGAAAGTTTGATCATTGACGTTGTATTCGTAAGTCTAGTCAGAAACTTCATCATGTTGTACAAAGGTTTTACTGCGACACAGGTTGATGTATAGTTAGAAAATTTGATCATGGCGTTTTATGAAACACAAGTGTTGTGAAATGTAAGCGTTAGTGTAGTCAAATAATTTTACTACGACACACGTTTGTGAAAAGAATGTTTGATCATTGACGTTGTATGACTGACCGAACTCATCACAGCACTAGCAAAGTTTTATCGAAAAGGTTTTACTGCACAGTGTAGATTGTCTTGTAATTTACTTTCACAGTGTTAGAAAGTTTTATGCTGAGTGGAGACAGTTGCCAAATGTTCCCTTATTAGAAAATTCAAACTCCATGACTGTTAGATTGCTGAATACTTCATCAGGTTTACTAAAAGCAGTCTTCTACTGCAGTGAGACTGAGAGTTTAGAATGTTTTATGAAAACAGTGTTCACCACAGCACTAGAAAGTTTTAGAAGGTTTTACTGCACTGTGTAGATTGTTTCACAGTGTTAACAGGTCTTATAGTAAGTACTACAGTGGTGAATGCTTTATAAAACCAGGTAAGGTCTTGTCAAAAACGTTGAGTGTGTGAGGGTTAGTTCCATGACATTTAATCACGTGGGTCATAGCACAAGTCCTAAAGTCCACAATCCAAGGGTAGGGTCATCTACGGTTGGATTTAGGGTTTTAGGGTTTTATATAACACAAGTGAATGCTAGCCGTGAAACATAAAGTCTGTTACTCTTGGTCATAATGTACATATGAGACAAATTATCAAGTCTTACCAGTCGCTGAAATGAAAGCTGAAGTATAAAGTATAAAATAAAGTTAGAATCATTTCACTGTTTGTAAAGTTGGAAATAAAGTTGAAGTTTGTAAAGTCAGAATTAATGTTAGAATCATTTTAGTGTTTGTAAAGTTAGAGATAAAGTTAATGTTTGTAATGTTAGGAATAAAGTTAGAATCATTTCAGTGTTTGTAGTGTTAGGAATAATGTCTGATTCATTTCACTGTTTGTAAAGTTAGAAATAGAGTTGATGATTGTAAGTTTGAATTAATGTTAGAATCATTTCAGTGTTTGTAAGATAGGTGAAGCATAAAATAATGTAAGAATTATTTCAGTGTTTGTGTGATAGGTAAAGTATGAAATAAAGTCACAAGCATTTCACTGTTTGTAAGATAAGTGAAGAATAAACTAAAGTCATAACCTTTCGCTGTTTGTAAGATAGGTAAAGTATAAAATAATGCTAGAATCATTTCAGTGTTTGTAAAATTAGAAATAAAGTTGTTGTTTGTAATGTTAGGAATAAAGTTAGAATCATTTCAGAGTTTGTAAGACAGGTGAAGTATAAAATAAAGTTAGAAATAAAGTTGAATGTTCTGTAAACGGATGTTTATAGATGTATGGATATGTTGTGCATCTTTGCTGCGAATGAAGTCAACAATACAATGTCAAGTACATTCTTGAACACGTCAATGACATGGATATATTCCTGAAGTCCATAATCTAAGGGTAGGGCTATCTACGGTTGGATTTAGGGTTTTATATAGCACAAGTGAATGTTAACCGTTAGTGTATAGTACATTTATTAACTTAGCCATTTGTGAATGATATAGCTAAATTGCTAAAGTTCATAATCTAAGGGGTAGGGTTGTCTACGGTTGGATTTAGGGATTTGGGGTTTCATATAACACAAATTAACGATCTCTTCTAGTGTAGAATACATGCAACACATGATGCATATGTTCGCTTTATAGAATGACTCTGAATGTAAGACTTAATTTCATGGTGAAAAGACAGGTTTCATATCGTTGATAGGGGATAGTTACATACTCATTATGTTACACTTTACATTTGATGCAGTCAGCTGAAATGTGATTGATACATGTTCAATGAAAGAGTTGAATACATTGTATGCATTCCAGTGATTGGAATAGTAAGTGTGTAAAGAGTTGATTAGGAAAATAAATAATAGTCAACGTATGAAAGTTTCTTGTTGCGCAAGCTAGGAATATGCAAACATCATTCATTAGTTAGTGTTGTGCTTTAACATCCATGTTTTGTACAAGGTAGGATTCATCGGATGTGTTATGACGAATGGTTGGATAAATTCATTAAGCTTTGAATAACACAAACCAAGTATTAAAACGAAAAGCATAAGTGACAAAAAATTTGTGACATGAAAGACTTAAGTATATAATGCTAAACATAAGGTAATGATGATGGATAGAAATAAGTGATGTAATTAATGTCTTGTCTCACGTGTGTTTACTTGTACGCTTGCTGTAATTATCATGGTGATAGAACTGTAAATCTCATCAGTATGACTTTTACAGTGTGAAGCATCTTGGGACTCTAGGTAGACAATGACCAAAGAGTAAATAAAACCTAAGTGAAATACAGGGTCATACAGAGGTTTAGGATGCTACGACGTTTGTAGTGTTGATATGAATGTTGTTCAACAGATTGGAAGCGTTAATTGATCTGCTGATATATTTTACAGTAAACAAGAAAATCAGTAAGATGAGTGATAGGAAAACGTCTTCACAAATGCAGACAAGTGGAAACTCTACTAAATGACTACATGCACGGATTTTATCATCCATCATCAAAGTGAATTTAGTTCAACAAGTTACATGAATGTTAAAAGTCGTATGCTGACAGAGACATAAGTTTACTAAATTATACAGCAAAACTCCTAAGTCACTAAAACCATAGGATAGGTATCCCTGTGTTAAGATTTAGGGATTTAGCGTTTTAGAAGTGCAAGTTACATTGATAAATCACGAAGTCCATAGCATTGTCAACCCTATAACAAGACTTAGCGTTCTATATGATCCATGTTAGCAATATCTGTTCGTGTAGAATGTGACTCAATGAGTTTAGTCAGATAATGTATCATCAACTTTATTCACTTAGTTATATGATGGAGAAAGTGTGAGATAGAAGTGAAAGTGATCTCATAAAGTTTAGAACACATAGTAGTAGCATTGTAGGAATAAGTAAAGTAAAAAGTTATGTCGCATGAAATGAGTGATGCAAGATTAGCTCGCATTGAAATGAATTGGTAGTGTAACAAACAAGCTATGTGGGATTCAGCATATGTTTGAAGACAAGCGCTGTTAAAAGGTTTTGAGATGATGTGAATTTTATCACGTCATGTTCATGGATGTAACAGAATGAATGTCTCTACTGGTTGAGTGTATAAGATAGAACACATATCATAGTTGTTGCATGTAAACTGGAGGTTCATATTCAACGAAAGCAAAGATTGAGATTGCAAAGTTTAATGAATAGGTAGTGTAGCAAACTGGCTAGACATAGTTATAAGAAACCGCAGTAACATATCGAGATAGTATCATATTGCATTAGGACTGTTAATTTATGAAAGTAATTCACGTAAAGTTAAACTGAAGTAGTTTGTACACTTGATGAAGACAAGATACTATGAGTGTGAACGTAGGAATAGCATGCAATGGAGTATGCGTTGAAATGATTGTATGCCAACTGTATATGAAAAGTTATTTCCAACAGCAAATGAGTAACACGAACGTATTAAGGTGCTACAAGTCTTTCATATTGATGAGGTTGACTGGAAGAAATGACTGTTGTCGTAAATGGGGAATTCAGCCTATGTTGAAAGTCAGGTACTGTGAAAGTTTTTATGATGATATTTGTCAAGATTGAATGCAAAGTATCACATCATGTTTATAGATGAAAAGCGGAAGAGAATAAATGTCTTTATAGGTTTTGAGTGTATAGGATAGAACACATGAAACAGTTACACTATGTAAATAAAGTTAAAGGGTCAGAGTTGATGAAAGGTAGCTTTGATAGATTTCACATGGGTTGTTATGTAGAATAAATTGATATTCATAAATGGAAGTATGATGTAGTGATAAAGTGTTTCTAAGCCTTTCTTATGAGTGTCTATGTAAGGCTGACTTTCATAAGTTGAGAAATGACTGTCTTCATAAGTGCAGAATAAAAGTATTTAGCTAGCGTGCATTATCTTTCAGGGATAATTGAACTCAAGTATTGTTATGCAGTATGTCTTGTGATGATAATTCGTATTGAACACTGTATCAAGTCATAAGTATGGGTATGAAGTATAATAGAATAAATGTTTCATTCACAGGTTGAGAATATAGGAGGCACAAAATATTGGTTGTATGTCATAGAGGGAAAAGCAAGTAATTTATAGAGTGACAGAGTCGATGTGTATGTGAAAGTATGTTAACGTATACATCCTATCCGAGAAATAGTATTAGGTCTCTGTGTAGATGTCTCAATAACGTTTCATGGTTGTATTAGAATAAATCTGGTCAGTTGGGTAGGTCTCCCTTTAATTTTTTCTTTATATTCTCTCTCTCTCTCTATGTCTGCCTGTGTGTATTTTCTTCTTTGTATCTGGTTGGGTGAGTGTTGTGACTTTTTAAGTTGGTTTCCTTTAGAGTATAGAATATTCATTTCATATAGAATATGATAATAGGAATATATTAAGGGCAGTATCTTTGTATATTGCAAGAGGTATAGCATCATGGTTAGCAAGGCAGCAGCTCTATGTGTGTGAATTCCATGCATGTTTGTCTGAGCGTGTCTGTGTGCGTATGAGTGCGTGATAATAAAGCGATGACTTGTAACCATTCATCAAACTAATGAACATTATACAAAAACAGAAGAAGCAAATGGCATCATTTGGCTGCTGCCTTGCTAACCATGATGCTATACCTCTTGCAATATACAAAGATACTGCCCTTAATATATTCCTATTATCATATTCTATATGAAATGAATATTCTATACTCTAAAGGAAACCAACTTAAAAAGTCACAACACTCACCCAACCAGATACAAAGAAGAAAATACACACAGGCAGACATAGAGAGAGAGAGAGAATATAAAGAAAAAATTAAAGGGAGACCTACCCAACTGACCAGATTTATTCTAATACAACCATGAAACGTTATTGAGACATCTACACAGAGACCTAATACTATTTCTCGGATAGGATGTATACGTTAACATACTTTCACATACACATCGACTCTGTCACTCTATAAATTACTTGCTTTTCCCTCTATGACATACAACCAATATTTTGTGCCTCCTATATTCTCAACCTGTGAATGAAACATTTATTCTATTATACTTCATACCCATACTTATGACTTGATACAGTGTTCAATACGAATTATCATCACAAGACATACTGCATAACAATACTTGAGTTCAATTATCCCTGAAAGATAATGCACGCTAGCTAAATACTTTTATTCTGCACTTATGAAGACAGTCATTTCTCAACTTATGAAAGTCAGCCTTACATAGACACTCATAAGAAAGGCTTAGAAACACTTTATCACTACATCATACTTCCATTTATGAATATCAATTTATTCTACATAACAACCCATGTGAAATCTATCAAAGCTACCTTTCATCAACTCTGACCCTTTAACTTTATTTACATAGTGTAACTGTTTCATGTGTTCTATCCTATACACTCAAAACCTATAAAGACATTTATTCTCTTCCGCTTTTCATCTATAAACATGATGTGATACTTTGCATTCAATCTTGACAAATATCAACATAAAAACTTTCACAGTACCTGACTTTCAACATAGGCTGAATTCCCCATTTACGACAACAGTCATTTCTTCCAGTCAACCTCATCAATATGAAAGACTTGTAGCACCTTAATACGTTCGTGTTACTCATATGCTGTTGGAAATAACTTTTCATATACAGTTGGCATACAATCATTTCAACGCATACTCCATTGCATGCTATTCCTACGTTCACACTCATAGTATCTTGTCTTCATCAAGTGTACAAACTACTTCAGTTTAACTTTACGTGAATTACTTTCATAAATTAACAGTCCTAATGCAATATGATACTATCTCGATATGTTACTGCGGTTTCTTATAACTATGTCTAGCCAGTTTGCTACACTACCTATTCATTAAACTTTGCAATCTCAATCTTTGCTTTCGTTGAATATGAACCTCCAGTTTACATGCAACAACTATGATATGTGTTCTATCTTATACACTCAACCAGTAGAGACATTCATTCTGTTACATCCATGAACATGACGTGATAAAATTCACATCATCTCAAAACCTTTTAACAGCGCTTGTCTTCAAACATATGCTGAATCCCACATAGCTTGTTTGTTACACTACCAATTCATTTCAATGCGAGCTTATCTTGCATCACTCATTTCATGCGACATAACTTTTTACTTTACTTATTCCTACAATGCTACTACTATGTGTTCTAAACTTTATGAGATCACTTTCACTTCTATCTCACACTTTCTCCATCATATAACTAAGTGAATAAAGTTGATGATACATTATCTGACTAAACTCATTGAGTCACATTCTACACGAACAGATATTGCTAACATGGATCATATAGAACGCTAAGTCTTGTTATAGGGTTGACAATGCTATGGACTTCGTGATTTATCAATGTAACTTGCACTTCTAAAACGCTAAATCCCTAAATCTTAACACAGGGATACCTATCCTATGGTTTTAGTGACTTAGGAGTTTTGCTGTATAATTTAGTAAACTTATGTCTCTGTCAGCATACGACTTTTAACATTCATGTAACTTGTTGAACTAAATTCACTTTGATGATGGATGATAAAATCCGTGCATGTAGTCATTTAGTAGAGTTTCCACTTGTCTGCATTTGTGAAGACGTTTTCCTATCACTCATCTTACTGATTTTCTTGTTTACTGTAAAATATATCAGCAGATCAATTAACGCTTCCAATCTGTTGAACAACATTCATATCAACACTACAAACGTCGTAGCATCCTAAACCTCTGTATGACCCTGTATTTCACTTAGGTTTTATTTACTCTTTGGTCATTGTCTACCTAGAGTCCCAAGATGCTTCACACTGTAAAAGTCATACTGATGAGATTTACAGTTCTATCACCATGATAATTACAGCAAGCGTACAAGTAAACACACGTGAGACAAGACATTAATTACATCACTTATTTCTATCCATCATCATTACCTTATGTTTAGCATTATATACTTAAGTCTTTCATGTCACAAATTTTTTGTCACTTATGCTTTTCGTTTTAATACTTGGTTTGTGTTATTCAAAGCTTAATGAATTTATCCAACCATTCGTCATAACACATCCGATGAATCCTACCTTGTACAAAACATGGATGTTAAAGCACAACACTAACTAATGAATGATGTTTGCATATTCCTAGCTTGCGCAACAAGAAACTTTCATACGTTGACTATTATTTATTTTCCTAATCAACTCTTTACACACTTACTATTCCAATCACTGGAATGCATACAATGTATTCAACTCTTTCATTGAACATGTATCAATCACATTTCAGCTGACTGCATCAAATGTAAAGTGTAACATAATGAGTATGTAACTATCCCCTATCAACGATATGAAACCTGTCTTTTCACCATGAAATTAAGTCTTACATTCAGAGTCATTCTATAAAGCGAACATATGCATCATGTGTTGCATGTATTCTACACTAGAAGAGATCGTTAATTTGTGTTATATGAAACCCCAAATCCCTAAATCCAACCGTAGACAACCCTACCCCTTAGATTATGAACTTTAGCAATTTAGCTATATCATTCACAAATGGCTAAGTTAATAAATGTACTATACACTAACGGTTAACATTCACTTGTGCTATATAAAACCCTAAATCCAACCGTAGATAGCCCTACCCTTAGATTATGGACTTCAGGAATATATCCATGGCATTGACGTGTTCAAGAATGTACTTGACATTGTATTGTTGACTTCATTCGCAGCAAAGATGCACAACATATCCATACATCTATAAACATCCGTTTACAGAACATTCAACTTTATTTCTAACTTTATTTTATACTTCACCTGTCTTACAAACTCTGAAATGATTCTAACTTTATTCCTAACATTACAAACAACAACTTTATTTCTAATTTTACAAACACTGAAATGATTCTAGCATTATTTTATACTTTACCTATCTTACAAACAGCGAAAGGTTATGACTTTAGTTTATTCTTCACTTATCTTACAAACAGTGAAATGCTTGTGACTTTATTTCATACTTTACCTATCACACAAACACTGAAATAATTCTTACATTATTTTATGCTTCACCTATCTTACAAACACTGAAATGATTCTAACATTAATTCAAACTTACAATCATCAACTCTATTTCTAACTTTACAAACAGTGAAATGAATCAGACATTATTCCTAACACTACAAACACTGAAATGATTCTAACTTTATTCCTAACATTACAAACATTAACTTTATCTCTAACTTTACAAACACTAAAATGATTCTAACATTAATTCTAACTTTACAAACTTCAACTTTATTTCTAACTTTACAAACAGTGAAGTGATTCTAACTTTATTTTATACTTTATACTTCAGCTTTCATTTCAGCGACTGGTAAGACTTGATAATTTGTCTCATATGTACATTATGACCAAGAGTAACAGACTTTATGTTTCACGGCTAGCATTCACTTGTGTTATATAAAACCCTAAAACCCTAAATCCAACCGTAGATGACCCTACCCTTGGATTATTGATTTTAGGAATGTATTCATGTCATTGACATGTTCAAGAATGAACTTGACTTTGTAAAACTTCATGCACAGCAAAGGTGTGTAACACATCCAAGAACGTTCGTTTACAAAATATTTATTCTATACACTTTCATATGACGCTTGGTTTACCTTTCCTAATTCGATGTCATGTAAATCTCACTTGGTCATTCACAAGTGATAAACCCGATAGACTATGTGTTAGTCGCAAATTGCATGTCACTTTATAAACAGCGTTTGGTTAACTCTAAATACACATTCATCCCTGTGACTTGTAAACGATTGAAACTCTGCTGTCATGAAATAATGCATACATCAACAATGATTCTTATCCATCTCATAGGTTTCATGTTCAATTGATGATGACTTGGGTTTTCATTTCGATGACTAGCAGCACTTAATAATGCATCTCATATGAGCAACGTGATAGACTTCATGTTTCACGGTTCATTTGTGTTATATAAAACCTAAATCCAACCGTAGATGACCCTACCCTTGGATTGTGGACTTTAGGACTTGTGCTATGACCCACGTGATTAAATGTCATGGAACTAACCCTCACACACTCAACGTTTTTGACAAGACCTTACCTGGTTTTATAAAGCATTCACCACTGTAGTACTTACTATAAGACCTTTTAACACTGTGAAACAATCTACACAGTGCAGTAAAACCTTCTAAAACTTTCTAGTGCTGTGGTGAACACTGTTTTCATAAAACATTCTAAACTCTCAGTCTCACTGCAGTAGAAGACTGCTTTTAGTAAACCTGATGAAGTATTCAGCAATCTAACAGTCATGGAGTTTGAATTTTCTAATAAGGGAACATTTGGCAACTGTCTCCACTCAGCATAAAACTTTCTAACACTGTGAAAGTAAATTACAAGACAATCTACACTGTGCAGTAAAACTTTTTCGATAAAACTTTGCTAGTGCTGTGATGAGTTCGGTCAGTCATACAACGTCAATGATCAAACATTCTTTTCACAAACGTGTGTCGTAGTAAAATTATTTGACTACACTAACGCTTACATTTCACAACACTTGTGTTTCATAAAACGCCATGATCAAATTTTCTAACTATACATCAACCTGTGTCGCAGTAAAACCTTTGTACAACATGATGAAGTTTCTGACTAGACTTACGAATACAACGTCAATGATCAAACTTTCTAACTATACATCAACTTGTGTAGCAGTAAAACTTTTACAAAACATGTCACGAATACAACTTCAATGATCAAACTTTACTTTTACAAACGTGTGTCACAGTAAAACTACTTGACTACACTAACTTTGCTTTTACAAACCATGTTACAGTTTCTGACTAGACTTACGAATAAAACGTCAATGATCAAACTTTCTTTTCACAAACATGTGTCGTAGTAAAACTAGTTGACTACACTAACGCTAACATTTATGGCATTTGTGTTTCATAAAACACCATGATCAAACTTTTCTAACTATACATCAACCTGCGTTGCAATAAAACTTTTGCAAACCATGATACACTTTCTGACTAGACTTGCGAATAAACCTTCAATGATCAAACTTTCTAACTATACATCATCAACCTGTGTCACAGTAAAAATATTTGACTATACTAGACTTTGCTTTTGCAAACCATGATACACTTTCTGACGACACTCACGAATAAACGTCATGATCAAACTTTATTTTCTCAAACGGGTGTCGCGGTAATTATTTGACTACACTAACACTTGCATTTCATGACATTTGTGTTTCATAAAACATCATGATCAAAATTTCTAACTATACATCAACCTGTGTTGCAATAAAACCTTTGTACAACATGATAAAGTTTCTGACTAGACTTACGAATACAACGTTGATGATCAAACTTTATTTTCTCAAACGGGTGTCGCGGTAAATTATTTGACTACGCTAACACTTGCATTTCATGACATTTGTGTTTCATAAAACATCATGATCAAATTTTCTAACTATGCATCAACCTGTGTTGCAATAAAACCTTTGTACAACATGATAAAGTTTCTGACTAGACTTATGAATAAACGTCATGATCAAACTTTCTAACTATACATCAACCTGTGTTACAGTAAAAATATTTGACTATACTAAACTTTGCTTTTACAAACCATGATACACTTTCTGATGACACTCACGAATAAACGTCATGATCAAACTTTCTAACTATACATCAACCTGTGTTGCAATAAAACTTTTGCAAACCGTGATACACTTTCTGACCTCTACGTTTACAAACATGTGTCGTAGTAAAACTAGTTGACTACACTAACGCTAACATTTATGACATGTGTTTCATAAAACATCATGATCAAACTTTTCTAACTATAAATCAACCTAAACTTTTCTAACTATAAATCAACCTGTGATGCAGTAAAACCTTTGTACAACATGATAAAGTTTCTGACTAGACTTACGAATACAACGTTGATGATCAAACTTTTCTAACTATACATCAACCTGTGCTGCAGTAAAACCTTTATACAACATGATAAAGTTTCTGACTAGACTTACGAATACAACGTTGATGATCAAACTTTTCTAACTATACATCAACCTGTGCGTGCAGTAAAACTTTTGTACGACACTAACAAGAGCTTGTTCACTAGCAAAGAGAGAAGTCTGTGATGTGTTGCGTGTGGCGCATGAATGTCCTCCCTTCATTCCATTCATCAATTCGTCATCGTGATAGAGACAAGAAGAACTGATGGTTCATTCTCGCATGCTTGGCCAACTGTCGGGAGACAAGTGCAATGGAGATTTTATGAGGCAACCTGTGCCAGATAGCTAAATGTCGCCCTGGCGGTCAGAGTACAACTTTGAGACGAAAAATTGCAAACATGACGCAGAGAGGTTTCACAAGGATTACCATTGCCCACGTCCCGTGCAGTACTCCCCGGACTTCACCGCTGTCTCGAAATCACCCACAGGAAGTATCACACCGAAAATCTCCTTACCATGCACCTTTCAGTCAGTTTGAGAAATGGCCTGATAGCAGAGCCACTGACACTTGCTAAAGGCAAATGTGACCATGAAAGTCAACTCTCTTCTTTATACTGGATGCTTCCTGAGCTAGGAATCCTCGCTCGTCCAATCAGAACTCTCATACACAGTTACAAATACCTTCATTGACTTCAGCAGGGTCGAAAACCCTGGAGAACCTCCAAAAATAATGAATTAAAATTTTTCGACGGTTTTGCACTACTTATGAAATGTTATAAGTAGTCTATGACTTGACCCGGATCATGACCTCTCAAACAAACGTTGAACGAAGTTCATCCGATTCATACAAGCAGAGAACCATGCCTTTAAAGTTTAGGCCTACTACGATGGCCTGATCTCCAGGCCATCTCCTGGCTCTCCACTCACTCTGACACCTTAGGTGAGTGCGGCAATCGAAAAATCTGCCTCGGTTTCCTACGGAAACTCGGTTTTTGGAGTCATTTGATGAGAGAAAGAGAGAGGCAAATGACCCTTTCTCTTCTCACCCAATGCACCTAATGACATAGTGTCCCATCACATCTTTATCCACCGATCAGTGGTAACGGTGGACAAAAGACATCCACTTCTGCACGACACCACACAAAACATGCTCCATCCTGGACAAAATCCCTTCTCTGCTTGTAGCCTTAACACATACCCGGCTCTTACCTCTCTCCCGCTAAGATCAGGTCAAGGTCAATTTAAGGTCACTCCTCCTTCCTCTGCTTGTAGTCTCACCCTCTCTCTCTCCCGGAGAGGCCAGGTCAAGGTCACTCCTGCCTCTGCCTGTAGTCCCATTACAATACACTCAGTAATACATCACGCCTTCAGATTTTTCCCCTTTTTAGCACTACTTATAAAACCAGCAGTAGTCACATCACGTATTTCATGACGCGGAACGGTAACCTAAGGTCACGCGAGGTCACGGCGATGACTCATCACTGCACCGCACCGGGCTTGAATTTGGAATGGGGTTACTACAAAACGATTTCCAGGAACGCATCTCTTACGTAAATCGGGATGTTGCTGCACTCTAATCTTATCAATAGAATCACTTGGCCAGTCATGTTGAAATGAATTATGCAGGTATCACTTAATCAGGGAAGTCCTTTATCATGTTTAACAAAAGAATATGAAATGAGTGTAAGACGGTGTCAAGTGCAATCTATGAAGCAACTTTTAGCAACTTAAATGATAATTTGAATCCTTGGAATAAGAAAGACAATTATAGAAATATTGAAAATATTTCTGATATAAATCAATCCAGTATCAGTTTAAATGATCCTTCAACTGAATTACAATCTTTCATGCTTATCATGACTGATGAAGATAACTATGATTCAAGATATTTTACGCGTCTGAGACCCCCCAAATCGGGGTGACATATGTATATGGCACCCCCGATTTGGGGGGTCGCAGGCGCGTAAAATACATACTACTCACACTTCCAAAGTTTCATTCGTATATTTCATGATTTGTCATTTGACTTCTACATCGATGGAATCAGGATACATGGCAATTGATTTTATTATCTCTTGGAAACAAATGACACAATCTAAGAAACGGAATTGACGAATTTATGCAAAGTGTAAGTCACTGCTATGACTCGAACAATCATGTTAATAGGTAAGCTGATCTATAAATATTTCTCTCCATCGGTTGTTAGTTATAATTTGTACAGGATTTAGTAATTTTATTATTGCACGCATAGGTCTATCACTGGCAACATTTGTTCAGAAATAAAGGCGTTCCACATTTTACATCGTTAAGCTTATCCTGATGTTATTACAATGATATGATAATTTGCATTTTTCATGATGAATTGATGACAGTATATAACACGTCTACTCATTACCTAATGTGCCTCTACAGAAGTAAAACCCACTTCATAAATCATAATTTTTAAACATGAAATCGTGTTGATGAAGAGATGAAACCCGCATGAGATGAACAGTCAAATCCTAGGCTTTTATTTGACGTATTGTTCATTAAGATACGTCAACTTTTAGTGAAAATGTGTGGTTATGACTCTAAAAATCTGCTTGATTGCTTAATTGAAAAACTGCCATTATTAATTTAAGTTAAACTGCTTTTTGGTTGTGAGTCACTCGCGTATTTGTTACAGCTTTCAGTTTGTGGGTGCGATCTTCGATGAGAATCCGTTGACATGTGTATTTATATTTAATAACATCATGCCAGGCAATCGCAGCGAAGTACAAATCAATTTTCGAATTATAGTTGTGATTCGTTGATACTGGCTTTGACGGCAATCCAAAGTTAGCAATATACTGACGTCAGTCTTCAATACAGTTCGCGGTACATTTCAAACAGCGATCAGTCAGAGGACTTGCTGCATCTCCATTCTTGATAGGGGCGGGTAGGGCACATTGAACATGTTTTTGATCTTTTCTCAACAGTTTGAATATACTAAATCGAATGAACCAAAATCAAACTCGGATGAAAGGTTGAGGATATCCTTAGTAATCTCAAAGTTGTTGGACGTTTTTGTGACATTTAATCTCCTCACAATTTTAATTTTGAAATTTCTACCAAAGTGGTTCAATGTGCCTCATGCGTGGGGCACATTGAACCACCCACTGGGGTGGCTACATTGCGATGTTCATCAAATCTCAAACGAAAAGGGCGTGAAGATCATCTATGTAACTATTAGAACTAAAATGACAAATGAACGGATAAACAACAAAACTATAATATTACAATTATTATGATTAAGAAGTTACTACAAAGAAAACAATTAGTTAGCGTGTATTATTATTATTCTTGTTTCGAAATAAGTAACATAATTTTAGGTTACTTTAATTTACGAATTTAATGTCAAGTTTATATTTACGAATACGATAATTAATTTTGCGAGAAAACTATCACTAATAAAATCAATATTTAGAACAACTTTATTTTCATTAAAAAGTTTTTTTTCGCGAGCTTTTGTTAATAACGAAATCTCTATCAGAGCGACCATTACACTTGAGACGAGATTTGGTTTTGTTTCCAGCTTCGATGCCAAGAGAGTTAGAGCTCTACTTCTTTTATCGATGCTATCAAAGGTGTTGACAGTGAAGTTTCTCTTCACATAACTGGAGACCCAACTATCTTTAGCAAAGGACGGGTACAACTTGACGTACGATTTCATTTTGATAATGGCAAAAATTAATTTTGCTTAACCCATAGTGAAATCTTATATAATAGTTCAAGTAGTTATTTTCAGGGATATCGGTCGCAAGCTTAGTATCCTTATTTAGTTAGTTTAACAGTTTTTAGCTTTTAGCTCAGTAAATAAAGATGTAGTTTAATAAAATTTATAGATATAAATAATAATATACAATAAGAAAAGTTAATCCTTTTTATGAATAAGTCTATTAATAATATTTATTCTTCTAATTGAAGTCATTTTTTTCTTCTCAAGAATGAGTGATCAATAATCAATGATGTCAAGCAATAATCAACCATTAAAGCGATAGTAAGTATTCGTGTTTGAAATAGGTTATAAGACTTCTATGTGAAAGTGAAAATACCGCAGTGATTAGGCCTACATTATCGGCTCTCTTGGCCTGATGAACCAAGGCTAAACGTTTCGGACGAGTTACTGAATGACAAAGACTTTTGAATTGTGTAGTCGCAATCTTCATCTATCTAAAATTGGTTTAGTGACAACACAACGATGATAAAAACTGTAAAAATCCTGCATGTAAAAAAGTGCATATGGTCCGTTTTGTGGAAACAGGACCATATTGACATTGTGATCATGCTTCCATTGGTTCGTTGCTTCTTTTTTACACTGATACTGTTATCGAAATACAAATGAAAATAGGAAAGCCATAACTGATGCAATTGTGAAAAAAATGCGTACACTCAATGTAAACATTTCAAAAGTAAGGGAATGCCAAGTTAGTTACTACATCATTTTATGAAAAATAATTAATGACAATTTAATTAACTTCTGGTTGCCGGACTATTTGTCTAACTTATAATTAATTAAACATGACCTAACATTTATGTTCCCTGAAGATAGCTTCGTGAGGAAAACATAAATTCATCTACAAATGTAATTACATTTGTTTAGTAACAATAAATGCAAATTAATTGAAGCATTTTATAATTGAAAGCATTTAGAAATATACTTTTATGCATATTCTTCATTCACATATATAAAAATGCCTAAAATCCCATCAAGGCATGCTCTTTTCAGTTATCATTTTATACCCTGAAGATGACTGCGTTCTGTAGTTGAAATTACTTGAAATTAGTACGGCTGAATAAATCACATCATTAAGTTACATATACATCAGATAATAATTCAAAAGTAAGGGAATGCCAAATTGCTGCTAATTTGGCATTCCCATACTTTTGAATTATTATCTGATGTAATTTATGCATGTGTAACTTAATGATGTGATTTATTCATCCGTACCAATTTCGAGTAATTTCAACTACAGAACGCAGTCATCTTCAGGGTATAAAATGATAATTGAACAGAGTATGCCTTGATGGAATTTTAGGCATTTATGTACATGCGAATGAAGAATATGCGTAAAGGTATATTTATGAATGCTTAAAATTTCATCAATGCATTTTCATTTTTTATACCCTGAAAATGGCTACGCTCAGTATAGTTGAAATTAATTGGTTCATGATCTAATAAATTAGCACCATATAAGCAATCCTACTTTCACTTTCATTTAGAATGTCCAACCAAAGAGGCATTATCTCTACGTGATTGTTGGCTGTTTCTAATTATCTTAAAAGATTTCCAAATTAGACTTGACTTGACTTGACCCACCCTCTTAATCATGTTTGCAAGTGGACAGGTATTTGCTATAGTTATTTTTCATGATTGTTAGCTGTTTGTAATTGTCTTTAAAGATTTCCAAAAATGCGCTATTGGTCCACACTCACAATCATGTTCTCATATGGATATATATTAGTCATATGTACTTCCTTTTTTATACTGATCGTCAGCTACATATTTGCTTTTGAAAATTCCCAGACTGAACACTTTATCTCCTTCGTAATCATCCTGAATTTCGTCATTTGTTTTATGACACATTTTTCATCGGAACTTGTCTAGTGCTCATGTAATACTTATAGTGATTCTTGTCGTTTTATTATTTTTTTGCCTGGAAATAATAGCAGGTCGGGTAATTAATGTAATGCTATTGATTTTAAGCAGCATAATTACATGAAGTGAATAAAAGCTCATATCGTTTTCCTATTTTTTATGTTAAATGTACATGTATGTTCCTATTTATTTTAATTATGTTAAATTCTATAACTTCTTTTTATGCGTCAATAATATTCAATATTTTTTGCATCAAGCATCTTACTGCGCTTTTTAGACCAAAGTCGTTGTCTCTCAAAAAGATACCATCAATGGAGACCGGACACTACCAAGCCAGCACAACCGATGGCAGAGAAGCATACCACTGTTCTGTAAGCCGACATTTACTTTTGAGGTGAGTCGCTAAAATAATTTCTTGTGTGATTATTTGTCACTGCCTCCGAATGTTTTGGTTTTAGCAGCATTGAGTTTTTCTGCTGTTAATCCTTGGAACATATCGTAGCAGGATGACACCGATCAGCAGCATTTTTATAATGTATAAATATTGTAGAGCTATTCTTGTCACTGCCTCCGAATGTTTTAGCTTTAGCAGCATGAGTTTTTCTGCTGTTAATCCTTGGAGCATTTCGTAGCAGGATGACTTTGATCAACAATATTCATCACTATCGACAGCAAATTTCTTCAATATTTTGCTACAACGTCAAGTAGGCTATAACTGCAATTTCATGAAAAGAATGTGAACATATAATTAGATGTCGGCGGCTGTCGGGGAATTGTCGGCGGCAGCTGTCGGGGAATTGTCGGAGGCTGTCGGGGAATTGTCGGTGGCTGTCGGGGAATTGTCGGTAGTGTGTCGGCGAAACAGTCGGGGAATTGTCGGCTCACCGATTTGTCGGCAGATAGTCGGGGAATTAGGACCTTTGCCGTCATTAAGCCGAGTCCGCTTCCCGACAATGGACCGACAGTTCACCGACAATTTTTTTTCACCGGGGATATAATTGAAAAGGTACCTGAGTCTGACTGTGAAAGTTCAGGACACTACCTTCCTCATCATGCTGTTGTGCGTCCCGATAAAGAATCGACGAAAGTCAGAATTGTCTATGATGCCTCCTCAAAATCCACAAAATCGTCCCTCAGCTTGAATGACTGTCTTGAAGTAGGCGAAGTTTCGGCAGCACCAAGTAGCTCTTGTTGCTGATGTTGAAAAAGCTTTCCTTCAGGTCGGTATAAACCCCGATGATAGGAAATTTCTCCGGTTTTTGTGGGTTGATGATCCTTTGAGTGCAGAGCCCAATGGTGAGCATTGGCACTTCAAACGACTTATCTTCGGAATGAATACGAGTCCGTCTATCTTGCAGGAAGTCATTAAGCACCATATACTTAAGAACACAAATGCAGAGAACGAGTTTGTCTCGAACAAACTCATGAACGATTTTTACGTTGATAATTTAGTGACTGGATGTGCTTCAGCTGAAGAAGCCATAAAAATCTATGATGTATCAAAAGATTTGTTTTCAGAGGCTAGCATGAACCTTCGGCAATGGAATTGCAATGACATGAACCTCTTGGAAAAGATTGAATCTTTCGAGGGCCTATGCAAAGAAAAAATGGATGCGAAAAAAATGACTAAGGTCCTAGGTGTCCCTTGGGATACAGTAGACGACCGATTACAGTTTTCACTTACTGAAATATACGAGAAATTCAGAAATTCCCCACTTACGAAAAGAGTAGTATTGAGAGCCTTTGCTAGCATCTATTATCCACTTGGTGTGTTTTGTCCGATCTCCGTAATTCCAAACAACTGTTTCAGAGACTATGTATTTTGAAGAAAGACTGGGATGAAATCCTTCCCGCTGATATTGTGGAAGTTTGGAAACTTTCGCTGCAAAGTTTGCCTTCGTTCCACGTGACTCTTACTCGTTGTTTATTGATGAAAAAATCGGTAACTGAAGTCCAACTGCGCGGATTTTCTGACGCGTCTCTCAATGCCTATGGAGCAGTTTCATACCTCAGAATTCTTTACGACAATGGAAGTGTATGTGTGAGATTTCTTTCGGCTCGATCGCGTGTTTCACCGATACGTCCTATGTCTATTCTACGATTAGAACTTCTAGGAGCTTTGATATTGTCAAGATTAGTGAAATCTGTTATTACAGCTTATCAAGAATTGAATGATCTGCATACAATTCGTTTGATATGCTGGAGTGATAGCATGACTGCATTACATTGGATTCACCAGGAGAAGGTGTGGCCAGTGTTTGTTCGTAATCGTGTGAATGAAATAAGAATGCACTGTCCTTCTGAAAAATGGAGACACTGTCCATGGATTGATAATCCTGCTGATATTTGTTCGCGTGGCATGATTGCTGAGAAATTGCAGATTTCCGATATTTGGTGCACAGGACCCAAATGGCTGTCACAGCCAGAGTCCGAATGGCCAAAATGTTCCTCATTTGAAATTGATGAATCCAAAGTGGATGAATCTTGTGTCGAGCAAGATGCTGATTGCTGTTTATCTGATGAAATTCACGTTAGTTCTTATGTGAGCAACAGTGAAGGACATACATGCATACTTATTTCAAATGAAATTCCACTTACTCGATTCAGTAGTTTTGAAAAGCTGATACGTGTAATTGCTTATGTCTTGAGATTTATTAACCCTCAACGGTACAAGCGTGGACAAAATGTACACATTAAAAATTCAGACTGCAATTTTGCTTTATGTATTTAAAATTCAATGGTTCTTTTTCATGCCAGCCTAACTACGTGACACGACTTGCTCGTGAGCGATTTTCATTGATATATGATGTTTCAACTTTTCGCAAAATCAAAATAACCTTTACTCGTACAAACGTGTACAAATTGTCACGTTATTGAATTGGTGCAAGGTTTGAAGCCTTGATTGACGATGTCGTCAATTACAAATGCGGATACTTGACTGTAGATATCCATGCTCAACACCTCTCCATAACTCGATGCCGCTAGTGATGCTATGTCTAGTAGAATGCTTGCCAGCACGTGGTTGGCTCTTGCACGTGTTGGGCCACGCTTATTTCAAATCTTTAGTTATTCTGCTCATTCTGCTTAAGCACTTTCCTGACAGAGCGCCGTTGGAATGATGCGTCGACAACGTCGAATGACCTTTATTGAGGCCTGTCAACAATTAGGATTGAACGATGATGATTATGCAACAGAATCGTCCGATGACGACATGCTTGTGGATCCAACGAATGACGGTGACCATGAGGATCTCGACCCACGGTTTTCTGGCATTGACCAGAACATCAGTGGCCACGACGTAGACGACGAGGGAGATATCGATGTATTTCAAGAATTGTCTGACGATGATGGCAGCACAGATAATGAGGCTGCTTCGACTATTGAAGAAGCTGGAGGTGTGACCTATTCCCATCAGCCGATTCCTACACATCGAATAGTAAGAAACATTTTGACTGAGCGACCGCGATCCTTGTGTAATCCGACGAATGAGAGACAGGCTTTTCTATTGTTCTACGACGAAGACATTATCAGACACGTTTTACGCTACACTAACAGGAAAACTTCTGACATTCGACGTGACTTTTCTCAGACACATTCGAAACCGGCTCCATCATACATGTCAGATTATAGCTTCTCTGAATTTTTAGCATGTTTCGGTGTCCTAATTAGAGCCGGTGTCGACAGGGACAATATGACCTCATTGCAAGATCTCTGTTCCTCAAATGATAGCCGACCCTTCTTCAGAGGAGCAATAGGCTACCAACGTTTCAAGTTTTTCTTGTGTGCTATTCGATTCGATCATTTCCGTGATCGTGAAGTGCAAAAGAGAGAAGACAAGATTACTGCTATTCGCGAAGTTTGGACAATGTTTCAACGAAACTTATTGAGATTCTACGTGCCAGACAGTACAATTACGATAGACGAACAACTCCTTGGATATCGTGGTCGGGCACCTGTTCGTACGTTTATGCCAAGCAAACCCCGAAAATACGGCGTCTAGATTTTCTGGGCGTGCGAAGCGTCCACTGGATTCGCCTTGACTGCTTCCATTTACACTGGAAAAGAGATTGGTGGGACTGTGCACCAAAATCTTGCAACGAATGTGGTCTTGGAATTGTCTGCTCCATTCTTTGGCAGTGGTCGTGAGATAGCTTCTGATCGATACTTCACCTCACATGATCTTGCCATCAAACTTTCAGCAAATAAATTGACTCTGCTTGCGACACTGAAAGCAAACAGAAGAGAAGTTCCGCGCTGTTTGAAAGACGTGAAAGACAGAGAAGTGTTGTCCACAAAGGCCCTCTTTGATCACGAAAATCTGATAACTATTTCATCCTTATGTTCCAAAGAAACACAAAAATGTTCTCATGTTATCATCAGCTGACAATTATGTGAAAGTGTCAGGCCGGCCGGATCAGAAACCTGAAATCATTCTCAGATACAATGATACAAAAGGAGGCGTCGACATTATGGATGCATGCATTGAGGAATACACTTCACGGCGGAAAACTTGTAGATGGCCGTTACTGATCAACTTCAACATAATCGATGTCTGTTGGAACAACGCTTTTCTGATGATGACGAAAAATGGATACAGTCTCTCTCGGAAGCAATTCATGAGAAATTTATCACATCAACTAGCAAAGCCCTTTGCGCAGAGATGTTAGACTGGCTGCAGAAGTTGCTGGATTTATTACATCGAGTGAGGCACCACGGAATGGCGGCCAAGATCGGAGCGACATCAATCGGCCATTGAGATGTCATGTGTGCAAGAAATGGACAAGGAGTAAGTTTGACACTTGCATGTTTCCCATCTGTCCACGACATCGGATGCAAGTCCGAAAAGATTTCTGTTTATCTTGCAATTGAATGATATGTTGTTTGTTCAATTTTTGTGGATGGTCAAAGCTAATTCAATGTCTTTGCTAAACGTGTGGTAGTTTTTCAAGCTAGTATAGTCGAGATTGAGGATTACACTGTTTTCAATTTAAAATTTGGCTAAGTGTGTGGAAACTACGATGATCCATGGAAGTTCACAATTTTTATTCAATTTGGCCTATTTGTCTTTTGTCAATTGGCCTAGATGCCTAATCAAAGATCGACCGCAAACAGTGTCAGATGATAGGTATTTCATGTTTGGCAGGGGTAAGACTTATAAGAGATCCAATATTCACATATCGTAAAGGACTTGTTCATATAATCAAGCACAGCGATTTTGTGTACAAAGCGTACACGTTTGTACGTCTACGTGCGTAAAATTATGTGCACCGTTGAGGGTTAATCGGCTGAAAGGAAATACATGTACAAATGATTCATTAGACATTGATGCAGCAGAATACACAAATGCTCAAAATTGCATGATTCGATCACTGCAGAACCAACGTTTTGATTCGGAGTGCCGTTATCTGAAAGAGCGGCATGAAGCATGTACATCACGAATTAAAAATCTAAATTTGTACCTTGATTCTGATGACATTGTGAGATGCAGTATGCAGAGGTAGAATTTCAAGTGCTGTGGGTACTGAGATGAATAACCCTGTTCTAATACCAGATGACAATGATTTTGAACGACTTGTAATTCTTGAAGCGCACGAAAAAGTGTTTCGTGGGGGAGTGTCTGCGACACTTGCAAAATTAAGAGAAAATTCATGGCTATTGAAAGGTAGGCAGAAGGTTAAAAAAGTACTCCGACGTTGTGTGACGTGTAAACGAATTCAGGGCTTACCTTTCGTTCTTCACCACCTCCAGACCTTCCTGATCATCGTCTGGCCAGTATTCGAGCTTTCCATACTGTTGGGATCGACTATTGCGGACCTCTTAGGTATTCGTTCCGCAAGGGGGAGGAGTCGAATAACGGCTGGTGGTTTTCGTTGGTTATTGTGGTTTTCGTTTGCACATCAACACGTACAATTCATTTAGAGGTCACAGGCAATATGTCCACCTTTTCCTTCTTGCTTGCTCTGAAACGCTTTGTGTCGAGGCGCGGTATTCCTGATGTTGTGTCTGATAATGCGCAAACTTTCAGATGTGCAGACCGTATGTTGTCGAGAAGTGAAGTCCAGAGAGTTGTCACCGGAAAGTGCATCACCTGGAACTTTGTCACACAGTACGCTCCATGGAAAGGCGGTTTCTATGAACGACTAATCGGAGAGGTAAAATCAGCCCTGAGAAAGACAATTGGTAAGCAGCTTCTCACACTGTAAGAATTAAGAACTGTCGCTTGCGAAATCGAAGGAATCTTGAACAGCAGACCTTTGCTGTACGTGGCAGATGAAATGGATGAAGTGTTGACACCTGCACATTTCCTGATCCTCCAAAGAATGACAAAAGAACCAACAAGCAAACGGGAAGACCGATTTACTCCATGTGTCCCATCGATTGGACTAATGAGAGTGCTAGTGAACAGGTTTTGGGACAAATGGCTGAACTTTTACGTTCTCTCTTTACGTGATCGATCATTTTCTGGTGTACATAAACGGCGAAGTTTGTTTGCTGAGTGACAAGGGTCCCAGATTGAAATGGACTCTGGTTATTATTGAGTCAGTGAAAATTGGACGTGATGACTGGTCAGGTCGGCTCCCATAAGGTTGCCGAACGGACGTGTAACCAGGCGACCCATCAACTCTTTAGTTCCCCTTGAACTAAGCGACGATTTCATAGACATAATATGGATATGAGAAGCATCGGAAATAGGGCGACAATTCGATATCGGCAAATGAACGACTTATAGACATAATATCGATATGAGAAGCATCGGAAATAGGGCGACAATTCGATATCGGTCGATGGACTACAAATCGCTCACTTTTCGATTATGAATTGATCGGAAATTGCACGATTTCACGATTGAACGATTTCCCGATGCTGAATGGAGAAAATGCTTTGAATCCGATCATTTTCCGATCAATTTTTACCACCGGGTGCTTTTTGGTAATTGTACTTTAGAATTTGTTTTGACTTTGAGAAAAATACTTGTTCAAAGTCAATGTTGCGGTTCGTGTTTCCAGTCTGTCAGGTGAGCATTATAGTTCAGAGAAGCAGATGCATTATCCCCAAGGAATCCCTCGGTTCGTAGTTATTCAGTTTGCATTGTAATATACTTTTATGTGTACTTTTGAAGATTATTCAGTGTTGGCTACAACTTACGTTTTGTAGATCTACTGTTTGATTTGATTTATGAATCAGTTGGAAATTATTCAATTATCTCCTTTATGATAGCAAAAGATGATAGCATATGCCTTCCACCTCCGGGGTAATTTAAGACTGTAGACGAACTATAACTGCGATCACATTTCAGACCAGATGTTTAATATATCAAGATAATTTTGTAAAATTTTCATGAAGTAGACCCTGACGCGATCGATGGTGTCAGACTGCTTGAATGAACTGGCTATAAAGTTCGCTTCATATACCTTGATGTTGGAAACAGCCAGACGAGTAATGGTTTCGTGGTAAATCTATCTTCAGTACTTCCTTCAATAATTTCGGTCAATGTAAATTTTTCAACAATTTAGGTAAAAGCATCCTTTTGTCGACTAGTTTCGACTTCGAGTACTCATTACCTACTTGTCAAGGTATTTCCATGAATCTATGCCCTCCTTTTACATATACGTGCATGAAAGAAATATGCGAGCGTGGAAATATGCGTAGGATATACCGTCAATAACTACGGTTGGTAATTTGTGACAATGTTTTGCGTTATTTTTTGAGATTTGCGCCCAAGGATTTTTTTTCAAACTCCAGACTTACAGTACGCGACAGCGAGTTTGCATGAAGATGATACAATGCGTTAAACTTGTCTCATCAACTATCTATGACACAAGATCTATTTGAAATGACTTCATTTGATTACATGTTAATGAATGATCGTCTAGACATAATAGATATCTATTATTTAAAATTCAAACTCGAACAAAGCACATAGACACTCCGCTATTCAGACACAATCACAATGAGTGCCCAAGTAACACAGATACGTTGGTACTACGTTGGAACTTCATTGGCCATCTACAATGGTCAAAAGTTGGAAATGATACAGCGGGCCTACATTGGTTCTATGAAGGCAATCCAACCTAGAACCGGTCTTGAACCAACGTAATCCAACATATTTTTGTGCGATGGCCATCCAAGCGCCGCTCTAGCCATCCTTATGCCAACAAACGCCAATTTAATCCCACTTTATTGCCTCTTTAAGCCAACGTAACCTTCAGCTGCCGCCGATAGCTTATATTGGTCAACCTTATCCCACCGTAACCTCCCATTAGCAAACATGGGTAGACTTAATGTACGATCAAACGCGATTTTCACTTTTCGCACTCGATCGAGCACAAATTAGCGTGATTGTTAATACATCGCTCTTGATCGAGAGCGAAGAAGCGTGATTACATTAAATTCCGAACTCGATTGAGGGCGCAGTTCTAATATTGCGGCGATATCTGACTCGTTCTATTCTTACATTGTTACTCTTTGATGTGTCCGGCTAGATTCAACTGCTGCATGAGTATGAAAACATGTGAACAGTTATTCCATTTATGAAAAATGCTGTCTTTACCTGTTAATTGAGTTATCGTGAATGAGCACGACTTTGACACATGTGCGAAGCATTTCAACAATAATATATTCAAAAAATTTGTAATATTTAGTGTTCATGTAGTATTGCTTCATAAGTATTTCCAAGATTTTTTAAACATATGATTGTGCATGATGTTTCGTCCATACGTCAAAGTCGCGCTGCTCGAAAACTCCATGAATAGACAAGAACAGCATTTCCGGAAACAATCTGTTCATGCATTTTCCCTATCAAGTAGAAGCTGAATTAACCGTGCGAATACACACCGATGAGCAACAATGCAAGAATAAAGCGAGTCTGTTATCACTGAAAAATCAGGAACATACTTGATGAATGATATCGAGTGCGTCAGTAGGCTTAAATTCACTCGAATTTCAGTGTCTCCTTACCTTGTCATACCGCTGGCCTACTTCGAACTCATAAAATCTTCTACGAGAAACAGTTGTCCTCTGCAGCAAACATTTGGATTTTGGTGAAATTGAATCATGAGCGCAGTGCTTCATCATCTGCAAACCCTAGTTGCCGGTCCATGGATATTTATGGATGATCGACATGCATGATTTACAGATGAAACATTAATGTCTTATGGATGATCATGCATGAATATTGGATGATTATCCAGGGAATATCGATGAACAACGAAATATCATCCATGATATATCCGTTGCCTAATGGAATTTTCACTCTCATGGAAGGTTAATCATGGTTAATGTGTAGGCAGCAAATGCACTGATTCCTGTGTAAGCAAACCAGTTACCAGGGCACTAAGTTATATACACACATAGCAGCAACAGTTCTACTTTTCTTCTTGCCCTCCTGTTAACTTGTTTGTTTACACAGGAGTCAGAACATTTGCAGCCTACACATCAATTATGATTACCCTTCCATGGGAGTGGAAATTTCATAACAATAATGCATCACATTTTTCAACGATTTTTCACATCGATCTGCAGTAAGTGCGAAGGTTTTTGACGTAGAAACTCAAAAGATGAATTCATATTATTGAAAATGTAAATTTATATACAAGAATATGCATTACATTCGATGTTGCACAAAAATGGTTTAGAAAGAAAATATACGACACGACAATTAACACAGCAGTTTTCTTTTCATTACATGAAGTAATTTAACAAAGCAATAGTTCACCATATCAGAAGTTCAGATGCGAAATACAAAATAGCAAAAATCACCGAGGCATACCAGAGAATGAAACCTAGTTCACTACTACACTAAATTCATTTATTCATGTAGAAGCGCCCGACACCAACGACTATGAGTTTAAAATCACCAGCAAATATGAAGTTCGAGTAACCAGTAAAATTTCGGGAATCGTGCCACCTCGCAATCAACTGAAAGAAATCAGCAGTTTTATGATTGATTCAGTACATGTGAGTAAATATACTAGAAAACTTACTGTTGTGACTTTGTTGACTTGAAATCGAATACGGTAGTAAAATTGGAAAGAACAGGAGAATACGACATATTGAGCTGAATGGAATCAGAGAACGGGTACCACTTTGAATAGCCGAATTGAACCGACCTGAGGTAAGATGAGTGATTGAGCTTAATGGGAAGAATTGGAGAACGAATGCCACCTTGCTATTGCTACCAACTGAAAGGAATCAGAACATTTATTTGATTCAGTACATATACACTGCTCGAAAAAAGTTCTGTTACACTTTCATAAAGTAAAACGTTTTTTTTGATTGACTTTCATCTAGAAGGATTTTTGCACATCAGGGACATTTATGCGTTGCCTAAAGATGTGTAGTGTAATCATTTATCAGAATAATAATCAATTGAGGTCGTATGAATATAACACAGGCTAATTCATATGTTCAAAAAATAGCATTTTATCATGGATCAATAGGGAATCCATGTATGACTTAATGAAGTTGACTTGGTTTAAAAAGGACCTATGTTAGACTTTATGAAGTTGAAGTCCATGGTTTGAGAGGGGCCCATGTATTTTATACTTGACCCCCCCTTCCTATTTGATTTTATTGCATTTTTTGACGAATCTCAAAAATGACTCACATGATTTTCAAAAAATCATGAATTCCGGAGGATTCTCTTCCCTGAGGCATTGAGGAATGTCAGGTCAAAAATTCCAGTCATATTGCTTATCGATAGTTCGTCTTAAGAACATTAAAATACGACTGATTTAAAAAAACCAAGAAAAAAGCTATTTAAATAACCAAAAAACCCATGGATTTTTTAATATGCCTACCCTGCTTTTCGTAGTAGGCATACACAGGCCTATCCTCAGCATCAAGATTTTCAGAAATATAAACTTCAAGAATAACTTTGATAATTTAAGTAAACTGAAAGATAATATTGAGTATGAGTAAAAAACGAAACGTACGAACAGCATTGATCCAAATTTTCTCCATGATAAGCGCAATATTAATCGAAGCCATTTACCATAATGATGGCGTTTATATTAGATTACCATTTATATTGGAGATATGCATGAAAATAGTTCCAAAATGAAACGTACGAACACATGGAATTGCCCACATGTGACCTACATGACTTGTGACAAGATTTTAAAAATTAAACAGGCTACATCAAATTACATGTTTATTTTATATCAAATATTGAGGCTATCATTCAAAATGACAATTTTTTCGGTGCAGGAGTGTGATCAGGATAACTGGTCATGAGTGATAGGCATGCAAGATCTCCCGTGAGATCTGTATACCATTCCTAAGCTGCACTTCACTTACCATTATAAATCTACGCCAGCACTAATTGGGTCTAGTTTCTACTATTTAGCCAACGAGAAAAAAACCGAAAATCCGTTTTTTCCGGAACAGTAAAGCCCTGTAGAGCGTATTTGGAAATACCAGAGTAAAATATATTGACCAACTCTCTAAGGGTGGCTTCAGGAGACTAAAATTTGCAAATGATAGTGTAGACTTTTTTTGGTCATTTTTTGCAAATTTTGCTTGTATTATTCACAAAGATGACTGACCTCAAAATTCTTTTACACGATTGAATTCTCTGATAAATTGCCTTACCATACATACCAGTTGAATTGAAATCAGATAAATACTTAAGTGGCGAGGTCGTGATTTTCTTCCCACAAACTTCGTTCATGATTTTTTTTCGACAGATTACCTTTAGGCTATAACGTCGTAATACTATCCACGTATGTCGAATTTAACTATGCAGTTACAAAATCGGATATTTTTACCTGTAAGCATACTTGATGTTGTAAAAACAAAATTAGACCCGAATTACCCAAGCCCATTCGACACTTCTGCAAGTTTTACTGTTTTCACGCCCAAACTTAAAACACTCAAAATGAATTTTAATATTAACTTATAAAGTTCTTGAGTAGGCCTACAAACACAGGACGTACATTTGAGGGTAAAAGGAATTTGCAACATTTATTTGAAAATTTATTCAGGTCAAAAGAAAAAAGTAGCCGTATTCGACCCAACCCCCCTCCTAAAACAGTAAAATAACCCCATTGCAGATTGTATTATCGATTTGTTTCGGAAAGTTTGTTTTTCTTTAAGGAGTTTGCACTCGAAAAAAATTATTGCAAGTACATTTTTCTATCAGAACAGGCCATTCCAAAACTTGTTGGTACACCTTACTAGCCAGACGGCTAGATTTAAATGTCTTGAAATATTTAAGATACAGTAGGAATTGGATAACTCGACATCGCATTCGACTACTCGCTTAAATCGTCATTTTGTTCAAGTCCCGCCAAAAATCCTATCTATCACACACAAGAAAATTTGTGTATCTCGTCTTCGCGTAAGTCAACAATTTGCCTAACTCAACATGAAATTCGGTAATTAATCGGGCATTCATTCGCTTATCTGGTCTCATCATTCCATTGTGATGTAATTCGTAATTGGCATCAAAAGTAAATTCCGTCCCGTAGTAACCTGCGGCGATCGGATCGACGACTAAGTTTGTTTACATTTGTCCATTGTTCAGGGAAGGTGAAAGGTATCAATTGCGAAGACAGCAAACATAGCGTATGTGGTTAAAGGTGTCAATTGCGAAGACAGCAAACATAGGTTTAATTGAATTTTTCCTTAGAGCACTTCATCTTATAATTTTCTACTTATCGTTAATTAACTCGCTCATTATCTGTTTGTGTCATTTGCGAAGGCATCAAACATAGGCTTAATTGAGTTCTTTCCTTAGAGCACCTGATCTTATAATTTCCTACTTGATCGCTAACTCGATCATTATCTGTTGGTCATCACTATCAATCGGCTGTCATCGACCTACACGTGCATCTTCTTTTTTACGCTAGTCTACTCCTTTTTTAACAACAACAATGAGTACTCTTAAACTCAAATATGAAATCGTGAAACTACACCAAGGTGGAATGAAGCAAACGGACATAGCGAAGTTGAAAGGTATTCCTAGAAGTACGATCGCAGGGTACATTAAGAAAGCAGAGAATATTGTCTCGAAATTTGAAGAAGGTGGACCGACCGATGGGAAACGGTTCAAGGCTCATAACTTTGATCAAGTGGACGAACCATTGACAAAATTCTTTCACTTGGCTCGCGAACAGAACATACCAATCTCCGGTGAGATGTTGCTCACCAAGGCAAGAAAATATGCCGAAAATTTGCAATATCCTGACTTCGAGAATCTTGACATCAACTGGATCAATAGATGGAAGAAACGAAACGGCATCGTCGCGAAGAAACTTCACGGTGAAGGACAATCGGCTGATCTACAAGGAGCATCGGATTTGGCTAAATAACCGTCTACCTCTCCTACTGAAGGATTATGCTGCAGAAAACATTCTGAATTGTGATGAAACTGGTCTCTTCTATCGATGTCTGCCTGATAGAACGCATGTTTTTAAAGAAGAGAAGTGTGTTGGCGGCCGTCTATCGAAGGAAAGAGTTACCGTGATGGTCACTGCAAGCATGACTGGGGAGCGCTTCCCATTGTTGGTGATTGGGAAAAGCGCAAATCCAAGGTGCTTCGAAGGTCTTCAGAAGCCTCCACTACAATATGAAAACAACAAGAAAGCCTGGATGACCAGTGAGATCTTCGAGAAATACCTGAGAAAACTGGATCAAACGATGGCCAAACAGAACAGGAAAGTCGCATTGGTGTTGGACAATTGTACTGCTCATCCGGTCGTCCCGAACTTACAAAACGTCAGACTTGTTTATCTGCCACCGAACACAACTTCGAAAACACAGCCCTTGGATGCTGGTGTGATCAGGTGTCTCAAAGCCCATTATCATCACGATCTTGCGAAGAGGCGTTTATTCGCATTCGAAAACAAACTGGACTTTTCGGTTGACATAAAGTTATCCATGGACATATTGAAACAAGCATGGAACAATGTGTCTGAAGTGACTATTCAAAATTGTTTCAAGAAAGTTGGATTTCATCCTCCAAGGGACATCGAATTGTTGCCTGATGGTGAAAGTCATGAGGTGGATCATCGAAATATTTTGAGTTGCATGATCAACGAAGGAATTATTCCAGCAGACTTCAACTTCGACGACTACGTCAATACGGATGAGGAAATCAATTGCCGAGAGATCATCACGACGGATGAAATAGAGGTGAGCTTGATTCCTGCAGATGATCCTGAGGATGTTGATGATGATGATGAGCCAACAATCGAACCTCCACCTACTATTGTGGAGGGTACTCTAATGATACGCAGAATACAACATCTTCTACAGTGCGTTGATTTGGACTCTGTATTCGTTGACTATGCCAGACAGATCGAAAATAAATTGATAGATGCTTCGATCAAGAAGCTGTCACTCAAGCAGTCAAAAGTAACCGACTTCTTCAAGAAGAGAAACTGAATTCACTTTTGGTCTGTCTGATCACATAGTACATACAAATGTCATATGATACATCAGATTTTTTCCTTCGCCAACATGCACCGATACCGTAGGCCCTACCTACTTCTACTTTATGGTACACGGAACGATGGTTAGTAAGTTGAGCATGATTTTCCCTGATTTTCAGTTTATTACACGTAAATGTAATTTACAGTTAATTTACAGTGTGATTTACGTATGGGCTAACTGTTTTGCGTCTGTTTCTAATAACAGCATGATTTTTATTGCCGTATAGAAGCCTTTTATACTCATCGCAGGATATTTTACGGACTTACGGATTATTTTGTTCGGTTATCTCGACAGTTCGCCTAAGTCGACATTTTTCTGAGGCACCGTGAGGTGTCAAATTATCCAATTTCTACTGTATGTACATTTGCCTGGAAGCATTACAAAAAATACTCGATCTTGATTTTAATTGGAAACTTGACATACACCGGGATCATTCGATCAGAATAATCACAATTTCCAACTTTTTATTTATCACAGCTTCAAGAAAAAATGAAATTTAGAAATAAAAACCGTTTTATAATTTTGGCCATGCAATGTAGTTTCTCGCAGATGTTGCAGTTCTTTCGAATTCTCAGTAGATATGGAGCAACATATAAGTATTACGAAATATTAGTGACACCGGAGTTTCCCAGAGCTATCAGTTTTACTGAAAATCCGTGCTAAACATTCATGACTAAAACTAGCAATGTACAGGGGAGTGTCTATCGACACGTATAAATTCGTATCGGTAGCGTAATTTGATTATGTATGCCCTAGACTAAATTTTACTCTTGTCCGAGTTAAAAGTTTTATTGCTGTATACACGATGGTTCGTTTACTGAAGATTCTAGTAACCTCTAAACATTTTTTGAATGATATTTCAGCTAAAACTTATATATTGAGTTCTTCTTAAACCAAACGTAGTTACTTACTTTTTTCAGCTTCAATTTTTTTGCTTTTGACAGCGGCAAAAACCTTGAATTGAAATTTATGATGGAGTATTTCTCGTCATTAATTGATTTTTCATAAAGGAAACTGAAATGAATATTGGAATGATCTGTGGGGATGAGGCATCTAGATTCTGCAGGTGTTCTTTTTCGTCATGATGTCGCCAGCATCATGGGGGAAACGAGTTGAGTTGAGTTGAGTTGCTCGCCACCATAAATTTTCTTCTCCTCTTTTGATCCGAACATTGCTGCAGTTGAAAAAAAATAGCACCGCTGCGTAGGAAGTCAATATCCTCAAAATGTTTAAGAGATTCTTTTATATTCCACCATTCACAAATCTCCCATAAACACCAGAGACAGTCAGCTTAATTTCAGTGTACCGTAGATGACGAAGGCAACGAAACTTTCCGTTAATTTAGTTTTAAACAAGAATGGGCGAATCTTTCATTAAAACAAATAAAAATTTTTAATTTTCAGTTTTTTTTGTTTATGAATAAACCCATAGAGTATATTTATATAGGCACTCTATGGTTTAACTTATTGAGTAAGACTCATAGAAATTATATAGACTTACCATAAAATTAAGCACCGAAGTGTTAAAATAAATAAAAAGTGATGTTATTATATCACTGTGGGCATATAGTAAAAAACTTTAGCACATGTACTCTGTCATGTTTGATGATTGATTGCTGTTATCAACTTTCGTCCATTTTAAGATGTGTTAGAAATACAAGCAGGGATAACGGAATAATAAATTTCCCGGAATTGGGCACTGGTGGACACTACTATGCCCTGACGCCTTGATGGTGACCTGCAGAGCATGTCGAGAAACCAAATAATCATAAAATAATACAATTCCAAACGCGGATATTAAGTTAGTATTAAGTTTATGATTTATTTCCATGGAAGAAGGGCCTAACAATAAATATTTTGTTTCATTGTTGATGGGTGTTGAAGTATGAGTGATTATTATTTTTTGTTTTAGTTCTCAACCTCTAACAAATATTTCAAATTCCTGGATACCGAAATCAGCTGTTCACATGCTCTCACAGCATCAACGCATGTTCGTGATAAAGTGATGTCCCTGTCTATTGCGTAGTTGCGTAGTTCATCATACAATCAAATGAAAAAATATAGAAGTTAATTGGTTAAAGGCTTAATGGAAATTCCTGAAAACGCGCACGCACTTAGCAGATGACAATAAGAGGTTCAAATGCTCGCTCCCGAATTCAGAGATTATTCTCAGTGACTGAAACCATATCTGCGGCGTCAAAATTATCCAACTTGTGAAAATTTCAGATCAATAGTACATTGACGAGAAGTGTTTGTAATTCGCAAAACTTTCGCATTTGAAAGAATCAAGTCTGCGACTATTGGAATGGAATGGTCAACATACGACGGATTTCCCTTTTCACGTTATACAAATTTATCTTGCTTTCCGCCCATATAATACATTCTACTGCTCTGCTAACTTTTCCAGCTGTTTTTCCCTTCTTAGTCAAATAAAGGCTTATAAAAAATTTTCTATTTCAATGGGTGAAATTACAATTGAAACTTTTCTCTGTAAACAAATATTTCTTTTTGGATGGATTGCAGTACGGTGAAGAAATCATACACGTGGTAACAAAAAGTCTTTTCGTCAATATCCGATCTTAACGTTTGAGAATAGGCTGTTTCTCTTTGATGACTTTCATTGCATCTTATATCATTCTCTCTATCATATGCATTCTTTTAACAACGGATCACTGATCATCGATCTTTTTACCGTCCATCAAATATAAATTCAAAAACGCTGACAAAATTTTGACATAGAGATGTAAAATTGTGTTAGCACTTTTTCTTATTTGCTTAGGGCCTATAAGTCATTAATGAATTTTCACGAGAGATTATGCCTTTTTATAATATCTATTTTCAGTGATTTATCCATGAGTCACTGATCATTGATGTTTTAACCATTAAAGATACCTATTTGAAAATAAGTAACTCACAGTTGTAAGAGTGTTTCAGCACTGCTTTTTGATTACGCCTAATAAAACTTTCACGAGAAATCATGCCCTTTTTCGAAATATCTTTGTCACTGGAATTATCTTTGGTCACTGGAATTATCCAAGACTCATTGATAATGGATGATTTAACCATGGCAAATGTGATTGAAAAATTAATTCGAATAAAAACATACAAACTGTATTCAAAAAAGTTTTTTCATACTTCTTAACCATGTTTCAAGAATTATTTATCAATATATGTCACTGAATATTATTTTTCTTGCGAGTTTCTTAATTTTTTTATATAATAATTATCCAGATTTCATGGATCATGTATAATTATCCATGGACCGGCAACTAGGGAAGTAAACCCATAGATGTGTACTTTAAAAATATCTCAATTTCTCCATTTCGCAATCCCGATTCTTGTCTTACCGGAATATGTTGGAACTCCTGATGCTGCAGCCAATTCAGATGATTATGCCAAATAATTCAAACATTTCGTGAAAATGATGAGCAATATAGCAAACACTTCACCATAGTCACTTATAGCTCTGAATTTTAGCAAAATTGACTGGAAACTAATTAGAAACATTAGATACAAGGACACAATAACAAGCAAATAAGATGTTGATGAGTAAGAATTGAATCATGAGCGCAGGGAATTGAATCACAACACGAAGATATAATTAAGATGCAAACATAGTTTTGGTTAAGTATTAACAAAAGCACTGAGTGCTGAAACCACGTCGAGCAGTCTGTACAATATTTAAGTGACAAATAAAGCTTCGGCTAAAAGAAAAAATATGTGCTATTTCATGATCGCATGTATATGGAATGCACTGTATTATATTTATCAAAATTTTGGCGAGATACAAACCTGACTGTAAACATACACGAAAATGCACATTATATGCACAAATTTAAGCCAAGATCCATAGCAGCTGATATTCACGAGGCCATGGGAGAGTCTGCTGAGGACGTGAGTCTTCGCACAATTCAAGGAACCCTCCACGAGGTTGGTTGCTCCGTCAGAACACCCCAGAATAAACCTTTCGCCATTGAACATTGAGAAGAGATGCGCATGGGCTCTGGAGCACGCGTCGTGGACCGTTGACCAATGGAAGAATGTTTTGTGGTGAGATGAAACCATAATTGAAGCCAAAGATGGGTGTCCTCGCTTCGTACGTGTTGTAGACGGTTATCCATTGTCTGAGGAGCACTTCAAGACTTCAGTGAAGCACCCTACAACAGTGATGTTCTGGAGTTGTTTCTCGTGGTATGGGACTGGGCGAGTTCATGTTGTCGACGGACGTCTTGACAGTGACAAATACATCGAGCTTATCGTCGACGGAAGACTCGCTCAACAACTGAGTGAAACATTTCCTGACGGTAGTGGAATTTTCCAACAAGACAATGCACCTTGTCATGTGTCCAAGAAATCAATTGCACATTTCAACGGAAAAGGTATCCAGCTCTTGAGGTGGCCGCCTTCTTCACCGGATTTGAATAAGATAGAGAACCTTTGGGCCATTGTCAAGAATCCCCTGCGCAAATACCAGGCCAGAAGTAAAGGTGACATCATCAAAAGCTTTTCTCAATGTATGGTACCATGACCCTGACTTAAAAGAAATATGCCAAAATCTCGTAGCGTCGATGCCAAAGAGAATTGACGCTGTCGTGAAGTCCAAGGGACATCACACAAAATTCTGATGAACCCTGCAAATGAGGTGCTTTTAAAGTAATTCTAGAACAATTTTTGTTAGTTTCATCATGAAATGTTCACTAGTTGCAATAATTGATGATTTGATGACAATAATAAACGAGTGATTGAAAATCCACCATTTTCATCTTTCATGCAAACTCGCTGTCGCGTACTATACATGGTACCAAACTCTAGTTCACTAGAAATACCACACATTTTTTGAAATTTTTCTAGCTATACTTTTGAAACTAGGACCCACTAAAAATGGCACATGTTACCCCATCAAATGGGCAATTTGTGCCACTCAACGTATTTTATATTAATTCGGTCATTTACGTGCACAAATTACTCAAAATCACATAACCAAATGTTTCTGATATATTGCACTACATTAAAGCAATAACTATCACACATGAAACTCGGAGATCATGCAGAATATATAAAAATGACAGCAAATATAAAAACAAATATCATAAAAAGTACTTTTATTCTAAAAAATTAATCAAATATCGATAGTATTTCACTTGATGTTTGATGTGAAGATCTTATCAAAAAGTAAAAGATTAAATAGGTTTAAAGGACTCGTAATGATCATTCGAAGAATTACTGTAGCATTGTTTAATCACATGCCGGTACGGGGCACTCCACAGGGTCGCAGAACTCATCACAATGCAATTGCCATTCGTCGCAGTTAACAGTGAGACGAAACACCCTTCTAGGAACGGCAGGTGCGCTTACTTTACCGACCATCTGCTCGCAAACGATGTCGGAAATACCGTCTTTCTCCGGAAAAATGAATTGATCGTTTTCGTCCCGATATTATTTCACAAACTCTACTGTGAAATCGGCATTTCCATGAATGTTCAGCACTTATTAGTCCGGGAGCTAGCGCGAACTTGTGCAGGGAACAAGGTAGTACATAAAACTTTCACATAGCATAGTACACCTGTAACCTACTGCAAAACTTCGCGTCTGCCGGATCAGATCATTTGCTTTTCAGAAATAGAGAGGATAACACAATCCTATGTATTTCCAGTGGTAAAATTGTGACATTTAAGGTGTTGACTCCATTTTTTCGAATTTTTGCTCATAAAAGTTATACAAATTGGTATTTTGTTGAACTATGGTTATTATAGAAATCACCTACAGATCATTCTTTCAAATGAGTTATCATTCAGTGACAGAGGATGAAGTAAAGTGTACAAACAGACACTTTTCGTTGGTGTAACTGCAAATTTTAACATAGAAATTTCAGGAAAATTGTTGATATACTTTAACGAAAAGTGTCTGTTTGTACACTTTACTTCATCCTCTGTCACTGAATGATAACTCATTTGAAAGAATGATCTGTAGGTGATTTCTATAATAACCATAGTTCAACAAAATACCAATTTGTATAACTTTTATGAGCAAAAATTCGAAAAAATGGAGTCAACACCTTAAATGTCACAATTTTACCACTGGAAATACATAGGATTGTGTTATCCTCTCTATTTCTGAAAAGCAAATGATCTGATCCGGCAGACGCGAAGTTTTGCAGTAGGTTACAGGTGTACTATGCTACGTGAAAGTTTTATGTACTACCTCGTTCCCTGCACAACTTCACGCTAGCTCCCGGACTATATCCTAAGAAATGTCGAATGTTGTTTGATCGAACCAAACGAAGTTTAACGAGAACCCATCCCCCTCAGTCAAAGATCCAGTAGCAATTTCTTCGACTCCCACCGTCGGTTGATAAGATGATTGAGTGACATTGCATTGAACTCTGAGATACTTCACTGTCCCCTACAGACTCGCATGCGGTGAATCCGCATCTGAGCTTGAGATGCCATAGTTCGACGGTTCAGGCCTATATGTTGACATCATTTGAACAAAATGCAAAACATCATTATAGGAGTCACAGTTACAGTCAATTAATAATTTATTTTACTGATCAATAGCCTAAATTAATAGTTTTGATCAGCGTATACTTTATCAAAATCCTTTCTGTGCAATAGAAATCCATTTTTATTACTTAGGGATAACCTAGGTGCCATTGACCTCCGGGGTATCTTGTGCCACGAAAATAGACTAATTTCACTAAATCTGGTCTCAACTTTAAAAATAAACCAATTTTGTTCAATCTTTTTCGCATCTCATGCCAATACGCCACATAATAAGATATCTTAGTGTTGAAAAAGTGCAAAAAAGGGACTTTTTCAAAAAAAATCTCAGACAATCTGAATTTTGCAGCAGGGATGCGGAGTCCTATCATTTTTGGTGGAGTCGGAGTCGAAGTCCTATGAAATGATAGGACTTCGACTCCGGCCTGTAGCTAGACCCGAAATATAATTATTAGTTATAGTTAATTATTTATTCTCGTGCATATAGCTGTCACTATCTGGATGCCAATTTTCTCCGTCAAACAAAAGTACAGAGACAGCAGTGCATGCAAAGCTTGTAATAGTTAATGAAATGAACCGTGATAGTGAAAAAAGGATTGTCTTTTCACTCGGTGATTTATAGTAGAGAAAGCCTTCTTAGTCTCGATCACACTTACGCACCAAAGGTCAGAGACAAAAATGAAATCCTAGTTTGTTTGAGAGCATTATCTCTTACCCTCACTTTAATCGTGTGTGATGGCTCCTCCAAAGCGCATATTAAAATCGAAAGTGTAGGGCATACTCATATTTTGAAGAAGGATGGGGATCTTCCTGCCGGGTAGAGACTGAAGAAAACTCGTGTGAAGCACACATCAACAGGATGGGAGGAACCGAGTCGCATACATCCAACTTAATTAAAGCGACATTTGATAAACTTTCATCGAAAGTGATTGATATTGATACAGCAATGATCTCTAAAAATAGGTTCAGGTAAGCCTATAATGATCTATGATGTAGGTTACCAGCTTATTTTTTTTAAAAAAACTAGGCTTTATATGCTTGCCACCCGGAGTCGGTCCTATCAACACCCGGAGTCAGAGTCTTATCAAAATGATAGGACTCCGCATCCCTGTTTTGCAGGAAGTCTCAGGACAGATGTAACTTTTTGTTAAATTGACTCAATTTTTACAGGAAAAATAATTACAAGACCGACAATATTATTATAAATCTTGCAGATGGATATGAAGGTCCAAAAACGACCGTGGCACAAGTTAGCCTGCCTCCGCTGGCACAAGTTACCCCAGTTGACGGCACTTCAATTTTTGTTGAAATAAAGAATTCTAAGCGTTTGAAACGCTTCTAGAAGATTATTTTGCGTTTTTAAAACATTTGTGGATTTACTTTCGAAAAATATTCAATCATAAAAGACGAAAAATTTTTCATTTCGCACATTGGTGAAAACCAAAAGAAATCAAAAGTTATTTTTATTGAATTTTTAAAAATCGATCAAAGTTTCCATCTCTACGTTTTTGATGAAAATTTTCGATGAGGAAAACAGAAAATTTCATTTGCTGAAAAACTAAATGAAAAAGATCACAAATGTGAAATAAAAGGAAGTTGGAAGCCTTTCGTTGGGTTTTGAACGGCGAAGAATTAGGAAAATCAGATTATGTCCTGGCAGAAGAAGACGTTCACTAGATCTCAAATTTCCCATTCTTCCTCCACTGCAACAAATCCACAAATTCTTCTCTCCCATCAGCTGTTGTGTAGCTTCGTCCTTCTTCCTTCATCACCAGGAACAGACACTTCCCTCCAACCACCGACCTGGCTGTTATTCGTATAATCTTCACCTCCTCCGGAGTCCGAACGCATCTTCCACCGTTCCACCACAGCACTTCGGACATCATAGGTAGTTGGAAGTTGTAGAATCCATCTTTCTCTGCGCCCCAGGAAGTCCAGTCATTGAGATAGAATCGAACTGCAAAGAAGAGGAAATGAATGAATTTGACGCAAAGAATTTGTTTGTAAGGAAAATAAAATTCAGTTGAAGTTTCCGCTCTGTTAATCTAATCATTTTTCAAATTTTGAAAAAGGACAATTGACAGAACTGCTGATTATCCTCCTGTAAGCGTATTTTCCATTTAATTCTTCTCCTAATCATGTTTTGTCTGTCTGCATTCACTCATTAGAAGGAAACGCTTCAAAAGCGGATTATCTTCATTTAAATTATTGAAATCCAATGGAAATGGCAATCAAAAGTCATCGAAATGTAAATACAGTATAGTGAATAATTTGCATTTTCATGTCTTTTCAGATTTCATTTGTTTTGTCGGATTTCAGGTTTTCACAATTCCTCTGAAGGAGGACCAGTCTGCGTTGTTCTAAATAGAATTTGTTGTATAATGTCAATGGGAAACATTTAGGCCACAAATTTAAGTGATAAAGTAATACATTTTTAGAACAATTTAGAATAATACATTCTGAGAACTTCAGATTTCAAAGAAATTGAAAAACTTTATTTCTATTTATGAATTTTACGCAGCTCTCCTTTTGTTGACACCTGGTTAAAATCATGCTTGAGTTCAGAAGAATCAGGATATTTTAACTGAATCCGTAAATATCACTTTGGTCATCCGGTTTTGATACATTCATAGATGATTCTAAGGTTGAGGAAAGCAAGAAGTTAAGTTAGCGGCATATTAATTTTACAAGAAAATTCTAATTTGTGAGGACAGAAGTAAATTGGAATTTACTTGTTAGAAAACTAAGGTCAGTGATCTTAGGCATTCCCTTATTTCTGAATTATTCATCATGAGTCAAGGCATTTTTCACGCCAAAACATGATTTTGAGTGAAGACTTAACGTGTGTGTGTGCTCACGTTCCTTCCGTCGACATCAGTAGCAAGAATAAAATTTCTTCTATCTAATCTGAATGTTACATGAAAGAATTTCAACTTACCGTATTGAAGAGGAGAATGTTGTACAGCCGAATCTGTAATGAATCATCTGTAAACGTAAAAATGAATTCATTAGCCCTCTGAGCAGAACATTAACACATAAGAAAGTGACTTTATGAAATAATTCCATTGATTAAAAAGTGCAGAGCGATTCCCATTATTCATCCAAAATATGATTTCATCCATTATGAAATACTTAGTCCTTAGAAAATAGAAATCTTCACTAATGAGTAAATCGATTATAAATCGACCAGATCAATAATGCATTTCAAAATTTCAGGAGAAAGTGATAATAGCTATCTCACTCCTCTACAGGTTACACTCCTGAAATGGTTAACATGACCTGGGTGAGTAAGCAAAGGCCTCACTTATTTTTGAAAATAAAATGAAAATAATAATAGGAATAAATACAACATTAGTGCTTGTCATGATAGGCCTATGGTAAATTATTTTTATTGAAATTTAAATCTTACACTGATATGAATTTATAAGTACCTAAGTTTAGAACAGATCATGATGACTTGAGCCTAGATGACTTTCTTCTTTATAAAGAGGGCATCTGTAATGCGCACAAATGAAGTGCTCTAAAGGACGGTGACAAACTACATGTATGATGTTTAGATTATTGATAAAGAAAGTACATGCATGATGTATGAGAAACATTTCAATCTTGAAGTTAATTTGTAGAGAAAAGTTAAGGCCAATTGCAGCGAAGTCATCTATTGAAGTCAAAATTAAAGTTAAAGTAAAATCAACCGAGTTAACTTTCACCTGGTCTTTTCAAGGCTGACCCAGGAAGTGACAATTCTCTCGACATTACAAAATTGCGGTGAAACAGTGATGACAATTCAAATCACCATGGCAGAGCCAACTGTAACACAAAATCTTTCTGGCTACACAGAATTGGCTTGTAGAACCTGATGTACATAGCCTCTAACACGGACAACATGACACTCGATCGAGCACGAGTGACGGCACTAAAATTAGCACGCTGATCCGAGTCACGTGACTGTGAACAGCTGACAATGTGCCTCGTTACTGCTGTCACAGCTTTACAGTTCTTACCTGCAGCAAACCATGCAGGAATATGCTCACATATGCGAGTTGCCAGACGTCTGCGAGTTCTTCCGATGTAACTGACTCCACAATTACAAACATACTTGTAAATCACATTAGAACACTCAGACGCTGGCAACCGATCCTTAGGGGATGCTACAGGTATACTCCTTGTAGAAAAAATCATTGATTTGGTTGATTTTACTTTAACTTTAATTTTGACTTCAATAGATGACTTCGCTGCAATTGGCCTTAACTTTTCTCTACAAATTAACATGCATGATGTATTGTGCGTAATTGAGCTATGGTACGAGGTGGAAAAAGAAAGGCAACAATGCATCCTGTAATGATGATTTCTCTATCTATGCATGTGAAAGACACTTTTGAAATCTTAATCAGCGTATATCTACATGTGTATTCATAGCATGGCAGCCCACTTTTTCCTACATTGCTGCCCAGTTCATTTCAATTACGCACAATAGTATTAACATAGATTTTTTCGGGCAAGAATGTAGGACATTTTCATGCCCTCAAATGTCCAACATTGTTGCCCTCAAAACACCATGTTAATCTTATATTGCAAGCGTATAAGAAGACGCCCATGAAGATGCCCATGAAAATAAGATCCAATTGAGTCTTCCTCTAAAGGCTACTACCTGAAAAGTCCCATCGATGTCTCATCGATGATTTCTGAATTTAAGTGCACTGGTGATCAGTCTACCACACACATCAGTGAGACAACACGGCATCTGGGTAGGAGATTTCAAGAGCATGCATCAATACCTGGTCCCGTCTGACCAGCTTCTCAAATGTAATTGATACAGCAGACGAATCATCATGAACGATGTCACCGTCCTTTATAGGACCTCATTTGTGCGCATTGTGGAGGTCCTCTTCATAAAGAAGAGGTCTCCAACTTTGAATAAGTAACTTTCCCAGTGGGGGTGATCTTCAGTTTCTTCAGTTTTCTAATTCTGCTTTTTTACTTTGTTTGCCTTTATATTTTTCAACCGTCACCTGTACTCAGTGACAAAAAGAATGAAACAAGTCCTGATATGAATACTTATGACTTAAACTTGGTTGTACTGTACGTTTGTTTGTTGTTTGTAAAAGGAGAACTCGAATGCTTTACTCAAAAACATTTAATTTGATACTCATGATTTTATCAACTTAAGTTAGAAACGGGTGTGACCACCGCGAGCATCCAAACAGGCATCGATGGGTGAGGGCATGGATGAGCACAGTCGCTGGATGAATGCCAGGTCTAAGAGGTTCCACTGCTCGATCAGTCTGTCGGCCAACATCTTCAAAGACACTGGTGGGTGGTTGTACCTCTCCCTCACTCTGCGACCAAGTTCATCCCAGCAGTGCTCGATGGGGGAGAGGTCGGGAGAACGTGAGGGCCATTGCAAGGTTGGGATTCCACTGCTTGCTATCCTGTTAGAGACCACTGAAGCGCGATGGGGCCTTACGTTGTCATCCTGAAAAATCAATTGATTCGATGTCACTGCTGGAACCACGACCGGTGTCACGATCTCGGTCGGCATATCGCTGTCCTGTCAATGTTCCTTTCACTACGATTGCTGGTGTTTTTCCATTGTGCCAGATACCGGCCCAAACCATGACACTACCGCCGCCGTACCGGTTGTGTTCTTTGACGCAACATGGAGCAAATCGTTCACTTGGCAAGCAATGAACACGGATCCGACCATCGTTGAAATCGAGAGTAAACCTCGATTCATCAGTCCAGAGGACACGTTCCCACTGACTGTCACTCCACGACTGATGACCTTGACACCACGTCACTCGTCTCCTTCGATGTTCCATGCTCAGCGGAATTCTCACAGCGGGTCGTCGAGACTGTATACCAGCTTCTCGCAATCTTCGATATGCAGTTCGAACGCTACAGGCAACGTTCCCAGCAACCTTCCAGTACACAATTAGCTTCGGGACGGACACAAATCTGTTTCTTTTAGCAGCTAAAACTAAGCGTGCATCTGTCCGCTTGGATGATACCTTTGGTCTTCCTGATCCGTTCTTCTTTTCCACATTTCCTTCTGCTTTCCAACGACACCACCACCTCCATACAACGACCCTTGAAATTTTCAATTCTTTCGCAACAGTTGTAGAACCTTGCCCACAACGCATCATCCCAATTGCCATTCCTCTGGTAAAGTTATCGTGCGCCATTTCATAAGTCAAATCTGGTCAGCAGTAGGTGATGATTTTGTACAACTTCTAGCTGTTACTGTGATCAATATCAAATTTTGAAATTTGATGGTCCTATATCATTTCCCTTATCATATGGAGTTCAATGGTGATACATAGAAAGCGAGATATCATCTCAAACCATAGAAAAAAATGAAACGAACTTCCATTCAAGTCAATGACAGTTGGTATTATTATTTAGTCAGTGAGTA
>CAJQUW010005598.1:0-91396 GCA_907163375.1 Prostheceraeus crozeri | reverse complement strand
GTTATTCCATCATGGGTGCGAGGAGTCAATATCATTTCTTCCAAATCATTCGCATTCTGAATATTGCTATCATAGCAAATACTAGAAACGCCAACCTCCCATTCACCTTCTAAATGCAGTGGCCGATTTAATTCTACTCGATAGTCTGATGGTTTATTTTTGGGAAATTTATTCATAGAAGCATTACTGGGCAAGTAGATTAGAAACGAGTCCTTATTTTCACTTTCCATATTATTCACATTGGAAAAATATATTAGCATACTTTTGCATTAACTCTTCATTCGGAAATGGAGTGTGATACTTGTCACAGTATCTTTATGAAAAGGAATCAACGCACCAGCATCGTCATAAATGGCAATATCAATTTGTGGGATGTAGTTTGATTTCAGCTTTGTATAATGCACTTTCTTGAAAGTATGCTCAGATAAAATACTGCAGCTTTTTGGCTGGTATGGTATCATTGCTAGCAATGGAGCTTCAACATCTCCCACACGTACATCTTCACCAATATTGGAATATATCTGAAAATAGTTAATACGACGCGATAGCGACATGTCTGCGCTAGCTTTGGTTACAGTACCACTTTTAAAGATATTTTGATCAAAACCCAAAATGTCCATTAGAGTTTTATCCATAATTAGTTCAATACCTTTTCCACTTATAGTGAGAGACAAAGTACCTTCTTTTTCAGAAAATGAAATATGTTGGTCATTAATCACTTCATTTAAATAATCTACAACCAATTTAACCGAAGTAATAATGCGAGGCATCAGCACTCTTGTTTCATGTAAGATACCACCTAAAGGCTCTACACACTTTCTGTATAGAGATACGGTCCATTCTGTATCAAATTGATTTGACCTTTCACATGGTAAATGTTGCATATCAGATTTTCCATGAACAGCTGCAGAACGATGTCGTAAGAACTGATGAAAATCTTTTGAACAAACTAATACTAGATCATCATCATTTAATTTTCTTATTGCAATATGATTAGATGATTTAATATAAGTCAATGTTGCCACTTGTTTACCATCAACTCGAAGGAGATAATTAAATTTCTTCAATAATGTTTCAGGAGCCATGTTTGTCTTTCTTGGCTTAATCACAATCTTCTTCACCAACGTCTTCTCATTTCTTGGAATAAGATCTACATAATAAGCTTCCTCTCGATATATTAACTGTTTATGACCACTTATGTGGTAATTAACGTTAAAATTATCATAGCTTGTTAAGGCGCTAGCGAGGTAGCCTAAATCATTTCTTAAACTTGGACTTAAACCAACAATCCAATCTTTCTCAACTACATGATGTACATAAGTATAATCATCATTGTGCGGAGTAAATTGGGCAATATGTTTACACGCTTTATTCAAGAAATCATATATAAACTTTTTGCATGATAAGAGATCTTTCTTTGGCCACTGTGGAATGTATACTCGACACCCCTTTTCACATTGGTAAGCAGCTGTACGCCTCATATTAATAGTCATCACCTCATGATCAAAAGTATAGACACAGTTGCTATAAACAAGTTGAGTGACACCCACTTCCCAATTTCCATTTAGCTGTTGTGCATGATCAATGGGAGTAGAAAAGAGTGCGGCTCGATTACTAGTAAATCTCTTTGTAGCCGCATTGCTAAGCAAAATATGATAAAACGACATTTTTATATTGCTGATCTGCAACTTTGCATAACATCATGAAGACTTGGATTTTGGACTCTCTACAATATATCAGAGTTGATCGTGATGGAAACGTACATTTCAAAAATTCTCATGGTCATAGATCAAGAGGAATTACATTAACATGGCGACAATTTGCCAACCTCAATGATATCATGAGGGATTTGGAATATTTTGAAACATTAAGATTCATCTCCTTGGGTGATCAAGTTTGGCTTCAACATTACAGAAATGAAAATCAAATCTACCATTCTCATTCCGCAAACTGTTTCTCATTTCGCAAATACAATTGGGAGAAGTATAGAAGATATATACATCGCTCCATCATGACATTTATTCGTCGTGAGTTCATCGCCCTACTATGCAAATCTTAATCAGACATGACTACCACACATCATGAGTTGGAAATTAGATTCCCTACAACGTATTGAAACGGATCATGATCGAAACGTCTATTTCAAAGATTCAACTGGAGAAGTGAGAAGAGAGTTTGCTTTATCTTATCGTCATTTTCAATCTCTACATCATATCATGAAGGACTTGAAATACTTCTATATGAAAAGACATTCACGTATTGGAAATCGCATCTGGCTGCGCGTCAACAATCGGCGAATTCAACTCTATCATTCCCAACTTCATACTAACTTCACATTTCATCAAGGTAGTTGGGAAAAGTATAAAAGGAAGGTACATCGCTCAATTTACTCATTCTTTCATCATGAATCGCCATCGCTACACCGTCGTCAACATTCTCCGTCGCTTCAGACTCTACACCAAAATCGATCTCACAACATTACACCAACAGCTTCCAAACAGCAAGTATTACCCGGGCCGTCCTCAAATGTTAGTGGTGAAGATGAACAATTCACGGAATCTTCAACTCTTCCCAAATGGGACTGTACAGATTCTCGGCGCCCTTTCTCATTCATCGGCGCAGTCAATGCGCTTAGAGCTACAAAGACTACTACGTCGGATATGGAAGAGGGAGAGGTGTGTGATGTCGAATCTGACTGTGGACAATATGGTGATCTCTACTCAATTGAGTGACAGTCTATCATTTTTCAAGATTCGTACCAGCAGTTACAATTTGTGTTATGAACCCGAACTTTTTCCTGCAGCTCTCATTAGTTGTTGGTTACCTGTGCATGTGGCAATCTTTCATAATAGTAAAGTGATTATTACTGGACTAAAATCTCATGTACAAGCAACTGTGATCCTACACTATCTCATTGAGTATGTACGTACCCAGCGGATTGTAAAATAAAAAACAATTTTTCCAACATGATGTTTTTATTTCAAATCATGATAGAACTTACAAATCATTTTTTCATTAGAGGATGGATTACATGAAAAGCTTTGAATAATAGATGCAAATCGAGATACATGTAAACGTTTTAAGATGAAGTACAGTACAGAAGCACCACACGTTGATGAAAGTGGATGTTGTAGTATGCGTTCATTTCGCTGATATTGACGCGTATGTTTTCTCAACCACTGCTGTGTTGGTATATTTGGAGGTTGAGCAAGAGAGTCAAATAGTTCACCACATCGGTCTTCTCCAATAAAAATCGTTTTCCAATGCTCACCGCCTAAATTCTGCGAATGAGTGTTTAGCACAATAAAGATGGGATAGTGATTTACTGCAGGTGGTAAGGTATCGAGTGAATAGACATTATCGAAAGATTTCAACGTCGCTTCGTCTGCATTACGCTGCACTTTAGTCTTAATATCGTCAGCAGTCAACCAACTCATTAACGATTATACTGAAGAATCACGTCACGATACTTTGTAATTTCAATATTTGAATCGAAGACTGCATAAATTAATACATTGATCGTCTCAGGTAGTGTTCTTTTGAACGTCAAATCCAAACGAATATTATGAGGCACGTTCGCTTGACGATAGGGTGCACTAATATCGCTGTCAGCAGTCAAATCAAATGCATAAATAGTATATCCACTCTTAAACTCTTTCATAGTCAGTCCGTTGGTGTCATCCGTATTGTAAAAGCCAAAGACATCCATAAAATCAACATAACTGCGCATAAATTGATCCGAAGCAAAATCTGGTTTGTAGGGTGGACCAGGATGACTCACACCATTTACACGTAAAGCAATTTCACTTAACTGATTGTGTTTAAAATTGAAAGGATTCTTCTTTATATTACCATTAAATGCATCATTTTCAACCATTGCCACCATGAGGAGCTTCGGTGCTTCCGATGGAAAGAGGCCAACTTTCATGAAACTCTTTTGATCTTTCGGAATTGTAAAGGTGAGAAGCTTTGTATGCTGAACGGGGTAAATGGCATTTTGGCGGTTAAGGCCTTCAGCATACCCTCTAATGACACTTGGATTCGGTACTACTCGACGAATGTAAAGTGCAATATCTTCCACATGAATTCTAAAATTGTCAACTTTAGCAAATGCATTCAGCGCAAATTCAGGCTTATTCAATGTCAGCTTGAGTCGCATGCTGGTATTACAGAGTAAAAACTTTGACTGTCTAAAGAAGTCTAAATTCAGCGGACCATATAGCTGACATACTTTACTATCTTTAATCATAGCAGATCGCTTTACAAAGCCACTGTTTGTTTCAACATCAAATTTTCCTGCTTCATCTCTATACCATCCCATGGCTTCCATATGACTTTTTTGTGCTGCTGGATGAAACTGTGATACATGATTGAAATATGATTTATAGGGATAATCGCTTTGACCACCTTCCACCTGCTGCTCTCCAATCGTTAGAGAAACATCGCGAAGTAATGTAGTCAATGGTAAATTGTTCAGTCCAACTTTATGTGCATCGTCAATAGCAGTTCCATCTGCTTGCTGAATTCTAAACCTCAAATCAAGCATCGCATAACTCAAATCTATGTAGTCATCACTACCACCAGGAATAACAAATTCAATGGGACCAGCATTCTCAGCTGTTCGAGGATGATAATCTACAATACTTGAACTAAGAATATCTGTCTGTATGGCTTGTTGATCGAACAAACAAAAACCGGAAGTTTTACACTCCATGATTAGAAGTTATAGCAGCGTCGTCGTTTAGCGCCTGATGAATGATTAGAGCCTCTACGACGTTTGCGTGAATGCCTTTTGACTGAAGATCGCACCTTACCAGCTCCGCGATGTTTCCTCCTTCCTTTATTCATTCGTTTAGGTGATTTCTTTCCTTGAGTAACACCAGCAAAGGTCTGCTTCAATGTTTTTAAACCGCGTTCCTTCCCACGATTCAACAAACTGCTCTTAAAACTTCTACCTCTGGAAAGATCACTAGCAACATCACCAGCAAAGCCAACGGCATTGCTTAAAACATTTCGTTTTAAAGATCTACCGACATTGGATATGAGAGGTGCTACAACAGATTTCAGTGCACCAAGTATGCTACCTCCACGTTGGCGGCGAGCGCCGATGTAAATTTGTCCTCCGCCACTTACATAGGAGGGTCGTGAATAAAATGAGGCAGTTGGATTCATAGCTCAAACCCTAAACATTGTTAGTTACAACTTTGCATGAATCACTGTCGATCACTTAGATGAAAGATGTCGGCACGACGCATCCAAGAGTTCATACTTGAAGGATAACCAGTCCATTTAACAAGACACCATTCTTCACCTTGTCGTTTTTTACATCGAATGATTTTCTCTACCAAATATGTTTCACTTTCAGTGACTACCTCAATCTCATCGCGGTAAAAGCTACCCTCAATTTCTTCATTATCGTAATCTTTCAACTTGTAGGTGGTCGGAGAGTCTTTTTGATTAATCCTTGATACTGTAAATACCTCCTCTGTCCAATTCGGAAGGTACCCTTTAGCAAAAACACTTTTCACTTTTGAGATACGAACTTTATCGCCAATTTTCACATCACTTTTCACATGAGTGCGTTTACGTTGGAATGATTCGCGCACTTTATCTACATTGTCAGCATTTACATCTACTGGTCTGAGTCCAATAGAACGATGGATAGAGTGATTGTAGGCATGGAGTGTATCTTGTAGAACCTTTGTCCAATTTTGTGTCAAGTTGGCAGTAAAATGTCGCCACAAGCGATTTTTAATGTGCGATTAAAACGTTCAACGAGTGCAGCTTTATAAGCACTCTTTACACTAAACAACTCAATGTCATGCCTCTCAAATAATCTTCTCACATGCTGATTTTCAAACTCTTTTCCTTGATCACTCTGAATTCTTTTTGGAATGCGACCTTCTCGAAAAATTGTTTGGAATGCTTTTGCTACTCCTTTCCCTTCTTTAGTTTTTAAAGGTTGAGCCCACGCATAACGCGAGAAAATATCAATGACGGTTAAAATAAAATTATTGTCCGAGTTATGTTTTGAAATGGAGGCGACATCGCACAAATCTGCTTGCCACTGTTCATCGATGTCATGAACAATATAATGGCGGGTGCGGTACTTCTTTTTCGCTTGTTTGTGGAGTGTATAGGTAGCCTGACCCTTTAACCATCGTTTCACTTGTGATTGTGGAAGACCACTCGCTTTTGATAATTTCTTGATAGATGCAAATCCTGCCGGATGTTTTACATCATAATAGATTGACTTCAAACGTTCAGTCGATGACGGCTGACTCTTTTTCCTCCTTCTCATCCTTTTGTTTTCTTGCCTTTCTACATTTACAACAACTGCAGCATTTAGCTTTAGCGGTTTTGCGATCGTGTTCACATTGCTTAGGGGTTTCATTGTGAGAGCTGGCGCAGCAAGTGCAAGTGACAACGACATTCACCTCTGGTGGCTCATTACATGGCAAGCAACACATCTGCTTCATATTAATAGTCTGAGAACATGTATTTCCTGGAAGGAGCTGTTTTACGTTTTCCTTTTACTAGTTTTAGTGGTGATGTACATCTACGTCGAGTTCTTCCTCTTGTTTGCTTAGTGAGTGTGGGAGGGGATGTAGCAGGTGACGTCTTAAACCAATTTGTTGGCATTTTCATCGCCTGAAGCATTGGAGCAGTAGCCACTGTTGAATCAAGTTCTTTCAATGTCTCATTTTCAAAGCAAATTTTGGCACATTATGCTTTTTCAATAGTTTAAGAAAGTATGACCAACCAGGTGGAACATAGCCCTGACGGCGCTTTCTACGTGTCGCATACTGAATCAAGTCTTCATAACGTGAAGCATCAATCACTTTATTTTCATCTGTAATGATTTCTCCCCTATCATTTACATTGAGATGGGGTTCAATACTATTGAAAAGAGATATGGCATGTGCGCGAGATGCTAAAGGTGTAGCAGTCGATACAGAGTCACGCATCTTATTCTTCAAGTTTTTTAATTGCTCAACAGTTTCCGATTGTAATAATACAGCACGATGTGGATCTTTGATGTGAACATTTTGCTGATAATCTATTTCTTTCCTATACATTTGATTTGCAAGAGGTTGCTTTACTTGCTGCATGGCAGTCAATTGTACATATTCATCCTGAGGAATAACAATCATGCGAGAATAAGAACTCATAGTTTGTAGATAATCATGGGAGTTTTCAAAATATCACTTCGAAATCTAAATTCTTCCGGACACTCTTGCGTAAAGTCAATGAATAAGTAACCGTATGGTTTTTCAGTAGCTGCTTGAAAAATTTCAATTAAGGCTTTTGATCCTCTGGGTGCAACTTGTCGCGCTAAAATTTCAAATTGACTTTTATCTCGCGGATTCTTGAAAATAGCATAATAGTGTGTATTCAGGTTTCGTGTACGAGCTTCTTTTCCATCAGGAAACAAATTTTGTGTGATATAGATGATAAAGCACCTTTTATGATGTGCTGCGCGAGTGAACATATCTGTAACATCTTTTGAATTCTTACTTTCTTTTAATAAATCATCCAATACAACAACATCATTAGACTGAAGTTTATCCACTGGAATAATTCCTTCATGTCGAATAAAGTTGCGACTTTGCAATTCCTGAAACAGCGACGGTTGATAAATACCATAACACCAAATCACTCGATTGATAGGTTCCTTAAACAACTCCCTTCTTTTATCCAATAAATTCAGCGTGAAAACAGTTTTACCTGCATGAGATGGACCTGATACAGTCAGAACTTTATCACATTGAAGTCTGAAATCCATTTTATTACTTTAAGACTCAACATTTGCATAATTAACGCTTAGAGCCAAAGATATTACCCAATAGGTTGCCCACGGCAGGAGCTATCATTGGAAGTATTGCTGAAACGAAACCACCCTTTTGTGTTAGAGTTTTCCTCTTTCTTTGAAGGGTGACTTTAGGATTGGAGATGAAACGCAATTTCGTAGCATATCGCTTAAGTAACTTTCGTTGTTTTGGCGCTAATTTCTTCGTCCTCAACTTCCTCACATGAGAAATAATTTCACGAATGAATTTATCATTAGCATGTCGTATAGCATTGTATCGCTGATTTGCTTTCATTCGTCGGAGAGCTTGAATGGCTGAAGAAAACTTTTGACTTTTACGTTTCGCCATTTTCCGTGTTAGTCTTTGCTAAAACCTATCTTTACCACATTTGCATAGGTACTAACTATTGCGACATAAGTGACACTCGAAATGAGCAATATTACAGTGGTTACATTGGCAAAGTTGAATGCAATTACGTATGAAACAGCGTTGACAAAAAGCATGCTTACATCTCTTGAAGATGCGCTTTTCATTTCCATCCTTTCGCTTACATACATCGCAACACATAGTTTCACCGTTACTGATGTCTATAGCAAGTCTTTTTGAAGATATGAATTTGCTAGCCTTTTCTAAATAATAGAAACATGTACAGAAGGAATATACTTCGAGAGTGAGCAGACATAGCTCGAAAACCAGTTGTGCCACAATCAAGTACCACTGCATTTTCAATTTTTCTTTATGGAAAGTTGAATGTGAATATCTGAAATCGCTTCAATCACTAGACTGCTACCATGATGGTTAAATGCGTTAAGACGTTCAGCAATTTTTATCATATGTCTTTTAAAAAATTCTTGGGGGTGATCTACCACTTCCATTGAATAAGAAGCAAAATGGAAAGAGCGACTTTCCACCTCTTCCTTTCCAAAATGACTAAACTTAATTTTCGCAACTAATCGCGCCATGATAATGCTATCAGAGAATGTATTCATTAACTCTAGAAATAGAGTGCTAGCATCATCGACCACTGCTTCGATGTCGGTCTCATCTTTATGAAAATTTATCACATAATCTTGAACAGCTCCTTTTAAACTTTGCCTATGAAAACGTAATGTTCCGCAGTCGTTTGAGAAAGACATGATCGCCCTTTATCTAACCCATCCATTGCATGAAAACAACAACTCTTCTCATAGTAACATTTATTGAATAACGGTAACAAGCATGCATTATAAATCAATGGTTTGAAAGAGATAAAATAGATACAGCTGGTAACTATCATACAGCGAGCAATGATAACCATACAGGACTTTGGCAGTGTTGAGGTAAGGAGGAAAGAAGCATTGGTTATGAACGTAGCTACTACAACGAACAGACAAAATAGGAACACACAAATCCTTAAAACGTTTCGTGACTTCATGATAGTGTTGATTCACTCTACTATCCCAAGGCGGGAGCAAAATATCATCAATGATTAGATTGGGAAATACTTTCCTCTCCTTACCAGGATTATTACAAAAGATGCGTATAACATTGAAAGCAGCTAACCATCGTTTAAAGTCAATAAGAAGAGCACTCTCACAAGAAAAGCCATAGTCTTGCAAATATTTCAGATTAAGTCCATGAATGTGTTTTCTCGCCCATTGATCAACATTGGGATCGCAGTTGGCATGTTGATGATAGACACTAACAATCTGATATGTCCAATTGTTCATAGCAATAGCACTGAGCTCCTGTACAGGTTGACCCTCACAATCCATAAAAATGATGATAGAAGCCTAAAACGGAAATTACACATCTAAGGAAACGTTCTATAACATATTACAAAATGAAGAATTACATCGATGCTTTTCATGACAAAATACACAAATGATATGATGGCAACGAAGAAGTAAAATGTATCTAATAAGACCACATCTACGACACTCAAAGCACATAAGCGAATTGTCATAGGGTAGAGTTAGGAAAGGACTAGCAATTCTCCTTCTTTGATTTGCGTTTTGATGCAGCATTCTTCTCCGACTTGCGCTTTGTACCACTGCTGTTAAGGATTTGATCAATTATGTCATCCACGTTGGGTGGTTTTGGAATATATAGGATGGATTCCATATGCATGGAGAGAGAGACTATTTTATTATCCTTGTGTCGACCATAATATAGCCCATTCACTTTGAAAAGGATATCCCAAGTACCTTCTCCGAGCTCATCACATCTGATGGGTATTGAATGATCTCCATCCTTCTTATAGTAAGTACACCAATGTGATACCGGTAGGCAAATGTGATTACCATCCCAAATCTTTCTATAGGGAGTATCCTTGTCATCTCTCGCCTTCCACTCTTGAGCAAGAGGAGTACGAATGTCCATATTTAATGTCACGTACTCCTCAATAATATCAAGTTGGTGGCGAATGTACGGACTCACGGGGATCAGTATGTAGTCCCCATACTGCTTGCGCATTATCTTGACATCCGTGGAAGGGAGCATTCCCGTTTGGAGTACTACGCTATGATCGTCATAACGCAAGACTTGTTTAAATTTACGCTGTAGCGGTGTAGGATTATGTACCTTGGTTGTTTCTTCCACTGGCCTCAGTTGTAGATGATCTGACCGTAGCGAACCTTGTAACGTTTGATTGCCATTTTGTCCTACTAGTGCAGCAGATGGAGTAGATGCCTGAAAACGAAAAAGATTGTATTAAGTTTACGTTCAAGGGAGGAGAGGGAGGAAAGTAGCAACTTACCATTTTAGTTGGATAATAGAACAGGGAACTAGAGAGAGAGAGAAAATGTGCGTCCGTCACTCGTGTAATTCAACGATGGAATGATTTTCACTGTGGAAGGCTCGCTATTTATATAGAAATGCTTGATTCTCATTGGATGATGATCCTCATTGGACAATAACATCAAGCTGATTCCAAATCTAAAATCCGTTTTCCAATCCGATGCTTCGTTTTGAAGCTACAGCCCAAAACGTCCCAAATTCTAACTCTGTCGTTTTTCGCCAATGTCCCAAAATCTTAAATGGCGTCTCACATTTAAACGAAGACAGATAGGAACAAGCCGATTCTTTCAGTGAATTTGTCTCACTCTTAGCTTTCAAACGAGCTATGGCACGACAAAATCCGTCCACTGGAAGCCAAAATCGAAGCGAGCTCTCCCGAGGGGGGGGGACGTCAGCGAAAATTTTTCTCTCCGATGGCGTTCAAATTCACCATACCGATGCAGAATTTCACGCTGAATCGGAATCTGGCCTCCGTTTTCCCATCCGATGGTTCGTTTGGGCGCTACACACCAAAACGTCCCAAATTCTAACTCTGTCGTTTTTTCGAAAAATGTTGAAAATTTTTTCTCGCCGATTGACTTGAAACTCACCATACAGATAGAGAATTTCACGCTGATTCCAAATCTGAAATCCGTTTTCCAATCCGATGCTTCGTTTTGAAGCTAGAGCCCAAAACGTCCCAAATTCTAACTCTGTCGTTTTTCGCCAATGTCCCAAAATCTTAAATGGCGTCTCACATCTAAACGAAGACAGATAGGAACAAGCCGATTGTTTCAATGAATTTGTCTCACTCTTAGCTTTCAAACGAGCTATGGCACGACAAAATCCGTCCACTGGAAGCCAAAATCGAAGCGAGCTCTCCCGAGGGGGGGACGTCAGCGAAAATTTTTCTCTCCGATGGCGTTCAAATTCACCATACCGATGCAGAATTTCACGCTGAATCCGAATCTGGCCTCCGTTTTCCCATCCGATGGTTCGTTTGGGCGCTACACACCAAAACGTCCCAAATTCTAACTCTGTCGTTTTTTCGAAAAATGTTGAAAATTTTTTCTCGCCGATTGACTTGAAACTCACCATACAGATAGAGAATTTCACGCTGATTCCAAATCTGAAATCCGTTTTCCAATCCGATGCTTCGTTTTGAAGCTAGAGCCCAAAACGTCCCAAATTCTAACTCTGTCGTTTTTCGCCAATGTCCCAAAATCTTAAATGGCGTCTCACATCTAAACGAAGACAGATAGGAACAAGCCGATTGTTTCAATGAATTTGTCTCACTCTTAGCTTTCAAACGAGCTATGGCACGACAAAATCCGTCCACTGGAAGCCAAAATCGAAGCGAGCTGTCCAGAGGGGGGGGGGACGTCAGCGAAAATTTTTCTCTCCGATGGCGTTCAAATTCACCATACCGATGCAGAATTTCACGCTGAATCCGAATCTGGCCTCCGTTTTCCCATCCGACCACTCCTTCCACTCGAAACAGCCCATTTTACAACCCAACATTCAGCAGACTGCACGAAAAACATCACACACTATAGCCTCAAGACTAATCCTGGCGGTCGCCCAAGTCCACCACGACACTCTGTCGTTCCAGAGGGGGGGACGTCAGCGAACAGTTTGTGAACGTGGACCCACCTGGCCGGCACACCACGACACTCTGCCGTTCCAGAGGGGGGGGACGTCAGCGATGGCGGCCATCTTGCGCTATCTGGTGTTTGTCACTTCCTTACTACTAGAGAGAAATGTATATATTTAGTAATGATAATCGAAATATAGTACATCGAAATGATACAGAAATGACAAAAAATACAGATGCGAAGCAAACAAATCATACACTTTTACAATAAGTCACTTTCATTTAGGCGTATGCAAGCCATTCAGGTAGATAGACGGAAATATTTGAAATTGTCTTTGTCTACGTGAAGTTTTGGAAAACTCAATCATAAATTGGTTTGTTCTTTGAAAACGACGAGGGATAAGTTCATGGAGTGGATGAAGGGTTATATTCAGCTGATGAGAACAGTCTTACGGCGAGCTTGATCCGTCTATCGTTGACGTTCTCGAAGTTTCCACACTTACAGTCAAATTCATGCACGATACGATGACATCTGTTTTGCAAATGTCTTAGTTTAACCTGAAGGTGAGATGGTAATACCACAAAAACCGATGAGCAATAGTCCAATAAAGACAAACTTATCCCATTATATGTTTGTAGAAGGACATTTCTATGTACAACATTTGTCAGGACGCGAAGAGCATAGAGCCGACTCGTGCACCTTCGTAAAACAGTATTGATGTGCTCATCCCATTTCAAATCATATGAAAACGTTACACCCAGTAATTTCACAGTTGACACACGAGTGACATGAGGAATAAAAATGGCATTGAAGACCAGCGGATTTTGCTTAAATTTCGGGAATATCATCAATTTAGATTTGCTTAGATTTAGTTGAAGACATAATGACTTGCTTGTGAACTCAATTGATTCCAAACTCTCTTCAATCACAGATGCGGATTTCGGAATGTCATGGGTGATGCGATGAATTATCATTGTGTCATCGGCATATTTGACGCAAGGGTCTGCATCGGAAATAAGTTCAGCTGTGTAGAAGATGAAAAAGAACGGCCCAATTATTGAGCCCTGTGGGACTCCACTGCCAACATTTACAGCATCACTGACCAAATCGCCGATGCGCACTGCCTGACGTCGATTGCAAAAATAAGACATAGTCCATTCAACAAATCCTTTGGGAAGCTTACATACTTGTAATTTGTTGATCAGCTTCTGATGGAAAATTGTATCAAAAGCCTTAGAGAAGTTCAAGGAAAGCAGAGATACTACTATGGTATCGTCCATATCTAAAAATCGTGTAATGCAATCATGTACATGTATCAAAGCCGATGTCGTTGATGAATGTGGGACATAAGCAAATTGCTTTCTGTCAACATGGGTAAGTATGTTAAGTAAGTAATGCGCACGAGAATATGCGAGTAATAGACGCAACATCACAACCCTGTGAATTGAATTAACAATTTCTTATTTTTGACCTTCGAAACATCATTGGCATCATTTTTAGTCAACCAGTGAAGAGCTGATTCTAATCACGGATATGAGTTCCGAAATATGGACTCAGGGCACTTCCCTAGCACTTTTACTTGCGAATATATAACAATGCCACTGAACTTAGTCATTGAATACACTGACTTTGATGAAGAAACGAAACTCACAATTCAGATGAAAATGTTCAGAAGATAAGTCCTTAGTCCATTCACCAAAGTCTGTATCAAACTTTTGCACAGAGAAAAGCATACGCAGAAGGCCATTGCTGAAAGGATGAACATTTGAACAACAGTGGTCTGTCGTCTGATGAAAGATTAAAGGACTTTAGCAAAATTCCAACTGTCAACTTCCCGCAATCTGTAATAATCTGGAGCACTTCAGCAACCGTGGAATCGACCATCGGCATGTTGTGAGAAAATGGTTGTCCGACGGGAATCAAGCGGAAAAGGGTGCTTGTATACAAATGAAGATATTTTTGTAATGACGAAATGGGTTTTCAAAACTATTCCGCCCCCAACTCACGGAGCTGAGGCAGTATCCAATTTTAAGAACCAGATGGAGATGAGATCTCTCCTTTGGCCTGAGAACAGTTTGGGTTTCAACTCCATCGAAATTTTAAGAGGATCATGAAGAAGCGGGTGAATAAGAAAAAGCCGAGGACTAAAGCAGAATTGCTGGAATCCATTACTCATGTTTGGCATCATTGCATCGAGACAAGCTCTCTAACCAATTTGGTGGATAGCATGCCAAAGTGAATCATGGCGGTGTTGAAATCGGTGTTTAGTCAAAATGGTCTTCGTGCAAAAATGGTCTACAAAATATTTTTGTTCAAACTGTCAAAGGAAACGGCACAAACTGGAATTTCAGTAACAGAAACGTCGTCGGAAACATTTGAAATCTATGTTTCAGTTAAAAATTAGCCGAAAACTCCATCGCCTCTAAAAGTTTGGAAGAAGGCCTATTTAGGCCTACTTCCACGAACTGTCAGAGACTATTGACTTTCTGGCTGAGACATTAACAGAATCCCAGGTTTTAGATGTTGCTGAAATAGTTTGTTTCATTTGCTTAAATCCCAGTTTGTGGCTTTCCCTGGCACAGTTTTATCAAAACATAGTTCCAGGACCATTTTGTAAAAAGACTATTTTTACATGGAATCGTGAAGACTAAAGGAGCTGCGCCAAAAAACTGAGTGAGCATCAAATCAATTCACTCAATCAATCATCATGAATAATTAACATCAATTTCAGTATGCACACTGCGAGGATAAATAAAAATAAATATATGGTTTCAATTAAAGTTATGTCGCTTTTTGTTGTCAAAGATAACAAAATAAAAAATTGCCAATTCAATTCACACGGCTGTATCTAAGCATGGCAGCGAACGCGCAGTAAATCTCTTCGAGCTAAAACGCTGGAAATAATCGATTATGTATAGATTTATTCACCACTGATATACATGCTTATATGGCTAATACGACCTATACCATACATTCATTGGAACATATTCATATAAGCGATCATACATTAGTAGGCTAATACATCAGGCCCACGGGTAGACCTCCGAGTAGGGTCGCGTCGGGTCGAATCTTCTTAAGTACTCGCGGGTCGGGTCCAGAAATTTGGCCCCATGTCCAACTCTGATGCAGACTGCTTGGCCCTTGTTTGCTACTCTAAAGTGTGATAAACAATTGTCGCACTGTAGCGTCCACTTGTCGAACAGTGACCGCGTAACATGTCAATCCGGCAAGGAAGGACGAGCATGTTGGCCAACATAACGAGACAATCATAAGCGAGAATCAGACCATGTTGGATGAGAATATTCAACTTGACGAACTTCCCATCCAACAAGCGCCAACTACGTTGGTCAACATGTTGGACCGTGTGAAAGCATCGCGAACATGTTGGCTAACAAGTTGGACCGTGTAAAACCGCTTTAAGAAGTCACAGCCAGCGTGTGCTAATTCACTTTCACTGACAGTTATGAGAATAGCAAGCATGACAAGAGCGATGTACCACATATAACCATTTTCTATGTTCATGCTAAAACTACATCTTAAATCTATACTTGACAATTCAACACTGAGATTGAGATCTGAGACAATCAGATTGAAAACAACGCGCTAGTTCGAGAGCTACTGACATTTTCTTCCTTAATTCGTGCACGAGCTTCTAATTATTTTTAATTTTTAGATTGTCACCCAGCATCAGTGAAAAGGCAATTCTTAAGCTGTATTTCCAGTCGTCTTGCATGTTACAGAGCGTCAAGTATCGCAGAATTCCATTTGCTTATGCAGATCCATGTACTCCCGAGTTTGGAGCACTTAATAACGTAATGATCTCACATTCATAAAATAACTCAAAATTTTTATTATTACGATTACACTGCATACTTCAACTGTATTCCGACAAGTGCAAGCGGCATCCAAACCACTTACGTGCATGATGTTTTTAGCATGTCACTTCTTCTCGTCAGATCAACGTTAATCATGATCTGCGATGAGTCGGTTCAAAATCTATTCAACGAAAGTCCTATAGCTTGCTTCAGCATTTATTTCAACTGACAGCTTTATCCATGGAGATCTGACCTGAATGTACAATATATCAATGCTCCTTTAAACTGTGTTTTGGTCTTCTCAACATCAGATCACTACATAACAAAGTTGACGATCTTATCGACACACTACGTGATAACTCGATCGACGTCATCCTTTTGACAGAGACGTGGCATGATACCAACTCAGCGTGTCTAGGGCGTCTTATCAACCATGGTTGCAGCATACTGGACCGTCCCCGCCCTCGTCCTGATCCTGACCTTACCTTGTCGATCAACCACGGTGGAGTATGTGTTATAGACCAGTGTGGTATTGTTCTTTCTGAACTTCCTGTTGCTGTTAACTTTTTAACGAATTTTGAAGCTGTCTGCTCACGCATCACGTCTGCGTCATCGTCCTGTATAGTTTTGCTTATCTATCGCACTGGAACTCTTACTTCTCGCTTCTACGAAGAACTCGCCGATGTGCTCGAACAAGTTGTAGTTTATGCCTCCCCGATCATTGTTGCAGGTGACCTTAACATCCACATGGAACGTACAGAAGACCCCAACACACGAAAACTCCTTGACACGATGTCCACTTATGGCCTAAATTTTTGCAACAACAACTCACCAACCCATAACCTCGGCGGCACTATTGATGTTGTGTTATCTACAGCTCCTCTCCCAACTCCAGTAAATATACTCGATCCCAGTTTATCTGATCATCGCCTCTTAAGGTGGCACGTAGACCTCCCAAGGCCACGCCTTACCTACAAAACTACCTCTTACAGACCCTGGAACCGACTTGATATTTCACAACTGCGTTCGTCTCTCCGAGATTCTGTATTGTGTAGTCCCGAACTGTGGTCTACTCTTGATACTAATCGGTTAGCCGAAGAATATAACTCTACTATCACGTCAGCTCTTGATCGTCTTATACCCTTGAAAACAATAAGACGTCCTTGCAGGCCATCGGATCCATGGTTCAATGAGCAATGTCGCATCCTCAAACGCCGTGTGAGGAAAGAAGAACGCCACTTTCGTCGTCTTTTATCTTTCAATTCACCTTCATCGGATTTGGCTTTCTCGGAGTGGATGTCACATCTCCATGAGTACCGCGCGTTGCTCAAGTCAAAGCGCTCAGCCTTCTGGCAGTTGAAAGTCGACAATACCAGTAATAATCCTCGTGAGCTTTGGCGAGCTTTCGATTCTCTACTTGGTCGTGGTAAACGACCTCTTCCACCCTCACTTACCGCAGAAGACTTCCAACTATCGTTTCTACAGAAAGCAGCTTCTGTTAAACTTGCTACAGCCAACGCTGATCAACCCGTCTTCTCAGCACCAGACAACTGTGACTTTCCACTACTTCAAACAATCACGGTCGAGACTGTCACGACTGCCATTTCGAAACTGCCGGACAAATCCTCTTCCCTTGATCCTATATCGACGTCTGTGTTGAAAGAATGTGCAGACACTTTGATTCCTTTTCTTGTCAAGCTCTTCAATCGTAGCATCTCTACTGGTTGTTCCCCGGAATGTTGGAAGAATTTTCGAATTACTCCTGTACCCAAGAAATCCTGCAATGACCCCAATGACACCTCATCTTATCGACCAATTTCCAACCTGCCAGTCCTTTCAAAACTCCTGGAGAGAATTGTTGCGTCCCAACTTCGCGAACATCTCAATCACTTTAATCTTCTTCCACGCTTTCAGTCAGCATACCGCCATCATCACTCAACCGAGTCCGCCATGCTTAACATAACATCTGACTGTCTCAGCTCCATGGACAATGGTAATATTGTATTACTATCTTCCCTCGACCTAACCGCTGCATTTGATAGCATTGATCACTCAATCCTTATTCGACGCCTTCAACTGTCCTTCGGGCTCTCAGGCACAGCTTTGAAGTGGTTCGACTCTTTCATCCGTCAGCGAAAACTTTCAGTCTTCCTGCGCAAGTCATCCTCGTGTGTCCCTGTCGATTGTGGCGTGCCCCAGGGCTCAGTCCTGGGCCAACTTCTATTCATACTGTACTCTTCTGACATTATGCAAATCGCTGAAACGCATGACCTGTTTATTCATGTGTTTGCTGACGATATTTTACTGCATGGCCGTTCTAACCCTTCTCAATCTCAACTGCTCAGTGCCAGACTCTCAGCATGTATAAATGCCTTATCCACATGGTTGAAGACAAACCATCTCCTACTAAATCCTGCAAAGACGACTGCTATGTGGTGTTCTTCAAAGCGTCGACTCCTACCTCCCTCTAACCACATCCTCCTTGGCGATGCTCAAATCAAGCCTACCTCAACGCTCCAGTGCCTTGGTATAACACTTGACAGCCACTTAACTTTCAAACCCAATATCTCGAGAACAGTGTCGTGTTGCTTTTCCTCCCTTCGTCTCATTCGCAGTATCCGCTCCTCTATTAACCCCTTGCTCACCAAAGTTCTTGTCACTTCGTTAGTGTTATCTCGGCTTGACTAGTGCCTTTCCATTCACGCTAGCTTACCTGCGTCTCCTCTTCATCGTCTTCAGCGTGTAATACATGCTGCCGCTCGAATTATTTTTATGTCCTCTCGCTATGACCCTATTTCACCCCTGTTGTCGCAACTCCGATGGCTCCCCATCAAAGGCAGAATTGAATATAAAATTGCTGTTCTTACTTTTCAGTGTCTTAACCTCTCCGCCCCAGAATACCTCTCTTCCAAACTTACCAATATTTCTTCTCTACCAAGTCGCTCGCGCCTTCGCTCTTCAAGCACTGCTAAACTTCTTACCCCATTTACTCGACACCCGACCCTAGGCGGTCGTTCTTTCTCCTCCACCTCCCCAAGCGTGTGGAACTCTCTTCCCACTTCTCTAACCTCCCCCATGTCCTTTTCTTGCTTCAAACGCATGCTTGAATCCCATCTCATAAATAAGTACTTGTAATCTTTTTGGAATGTGTTTGTAATCTACTAGTACTACATAAATATCTGTTGACCTGCTGTTTGGCAACTAGTGTACGAATCTTTGCTGTACATTTTTCTATCTGTGATATGGCCTTGAAGTCCTTCATGGACATAACGCCACACTTTTGTGAAATTCTTTACATAAATAAATAAATAAATAAATAAACAATCATGCCTAGATTTTAAGAGCATCAATGAGTCGTACAGCCGAGGCCGCAAGGCGCTTTGCGATATCGATTCTAAGACGTTTTGGGACTCGGAATCCGTCCCGTGTGTTACTTCACCTTTTACCCTAGTATTTAATGAGATAAACGAATTCTGAAATTCGCATGATAGCATAAATGAATTATTTTCTTCATCAGTTTCCAATGTAGTAAACATACTCCATTTCAAAAGCTGAATCATTTGAACGTAAAAAATAAGAAAAAAATAAGAGAAAGAAAAATGTTGCAAGCATTATCCATGGACAGCGACATTGCCCTCATAGTAAAGAAACGTGGAAATGATCGCTTGGGAATCCCATTTACCTTACATTCATTCACATCAGTGAAAGGATTTCGGTAATTGAGCAGCAAACAAGTCATTTTTTCTGGCACACTTTTTTGCATGGCAACTGCCTGCAATATCTCATGGGTTTACAATTGCTCAATGAGACGAGTTGTGGTCTGCATTTAATTCAAATTTATCATAAGGCGAAAGCAATTTCATATAAGTATTCTTGTATTTCATAGCATTCCTATGAAATGGATTCTTTCTTCTGAAACTACCTCGGAAACAATATCGGTACTTCCATTCTTACCCCCACCACATTTTCCAATGTTTCCAAATTCATTAATTTTATTGTTGACACCCTCAAGTGTTACATCGTCAGAGATCTTCTCTTACTCCTAAGTGTAGTCTCACTACCGCCGCAAAAGCGTTGAGTTTGTAAAATTCCTGTGGTTTGCTGAAAAGTCCCAGCACTTGCTGTCGTTCACTGTAACTGCAGTGTAGACAGCAATCCCACGAAGTTCATGATCACAGCACTGCTGTGTATCTTGTATTCTAACTGAGTATCCAAGGGACCAATCCCTCATCCCAGGGGTCAAGTAAGACTTCTCAGTGGTGTTGTGCTATCACTCAGTGACAGATCAAGTCTATTCTGAATCCAATGTGACTAAGTTTGACGAAATTCGATGACTTTGGAAACATTGGAAAATGTGAGGGGGAAAGAATAGAAGTACCATATAGGGATTGGAGTCTAATCCCGAATTTGGAGGGTCTAAATCACGGGATTGAGAAATTTACAATATAGTTGTATTCCGCCTAAAGTAAGACAAATTGGCGAGGATAAAACCACCAGAAATCTGTACAGACAATAGAATTAGGCTCTTCATACTTCAATATAATCGTCAACGCTACGTTTTCAATAATCCATTGGTGAGGCTTTTTTTGAATAAAGGTCGAGACTTTAATTTGAGCTTGTCATTTTCAAAAAGCACGACCAATTTGAAGATTAGCATTTGCGATGCAAGCCTATATACAATACCAGGATTAGGAATAGAGCTAAACCTCGGGATTGAGATCTTTAGGAGGCAACTTTCTCATTAATCCACAGTTTTCGTTTACATGTTAGCCATTGGTTAACTCAAAACTCAATACCGGGATTAATCCTATCAGGAAGAGTTATTCTCATTTGACCACGGTTGTCATTTAGCTTAGCTTACGGTAAGAAAGCATGTAAAATATTCTTCAGTCGTACAATTCCGAGCTAGGGATTTTGGAATCTCAATGCGCTCTTGCAATGCATTGAGAAAATAGTTGTGGTTTTGATTATCTTGCCATTTTATTTGTACATACTCGTAGGTACAGCTCGTGTGCTTATATTTTTTTGAATCTCGATCCCGGGTCAGAGCTTGTAATCCTGAATCCCGGGATCAAGAAAAGCCGGGACTTTGTAGGCAGGCTCTAATCCCGGGTCTTCACTCTGCCAATCCCGAATCTCGAGAAATCGCAGATTGAAAGTGCAAAAATCTGGAATTCGCAACTGTTCCCTGCTACTCTCAACGTTGCCGTCATCAATTTGTACATAAAGCGCAATAAACTTTAAGTTGACATGTCAATTGTGATATAGGCCTACCTGCAAGAAAACCGACTTTTGGAAATTCCCTCTACTATTCACACATCCCGGTATAATTTTTGGCATACACATGTGCTTTGTCATAGCATACTTACTATTCTACTCAATCCCGGAATCCCGTGACTGAGATTTTCCGGGATTGTGGAATCTCTACCCTGTGCATACACGTATGATAAGAAAACATAAATGGCGTAAGTATATAATCACACACACAAATATGCTGACACAACTGTAATATGTAGGCTACAACTCTTAATGAGTAATTCAAAGAAATGTATTGAAAAGTTTTCGAATATCGATTCGGTTTCCACTTCCGAAGCAGTAAAACATTTATAAAATACTACCAAAATAACAACTGAATTGATCAATTAATCCTGGGATTTGCAAAAACACAAGGAATCCCGGCATTTCAATCCCCCTACCCGCATCACATGCTATGAACATGTAGACCTTTCTATGCTTTGTAATGGGATATTTACGATTCCACTCAATCCCGGGACTGATCCCGGGATTTTGGAATCACCAACACCATATCCAGAAATTTAGAGGGAGCATATAACAATTTGGCTTCAAAGCGCATCTCCTAAGATATTTAGAAAATCAGGAAGGTTCATTTAGATCTTCTGCTTCATTTGATGCTGATAAATCCAAATCATTAGGGATTTATCATGCAATTTCTTTCATTCTCGGATCGATCTAAAATGACAGCAATAATGGAAAAGCATTCCACAAGAGACAGAAAGAGAAACTTTTCCTCGTCACACATCAGTAATCACGCGTATCAAGGAATATCCGTGACAACTTTCAATTATCATGTTATAATGAAAGACGGTCACAATTGGAGAATTTAAAAATAGAGAAGAAATGATAGGACAAGCTACCAACCTCATAGTCCGTTATTGTTTTGGTTAAAAAGCCGTGTCATTTAAGCCTTTCTATCATCATCACATTGCCGATAACGTTATCGGAAGAATTATTTCGGTGATGAATAAATACTGCCTCAATTAGCGATTGCATTGATAATTAATCAATGTCATTATTAATTGTGAAATGCTGGACGGATAAGGTTTTAGTATTATCCAATGAATACTTATGAAAACGGATGATTTTTTATTCTAATCCGCCATAACCATCAACATTACCATAACTGTCGAGACAGGAAAGATAGTGATAATCAATGAAAATCAATAATGTAGTAGAACTGTACTTCACTCTTTGGTCGTGAAGTCTATTAATTATTTTTTCACAAAACGCTGACTTTCTGCGGTATGAAGAAACAGATATCAATAATGTTAAACTCCAAGATCATATCTGCAGCCAAGAGAAAGCTCTCGACTGCAAGAAAGACCTACTGAAGACTATATGCATTGAAATCATATTTTCTATAAAAATCTATATCACGGAAAGCTATGCATACCATCAATACTTACTGTAAATCTTGAATTTAGTTGTTGATTGTTCAAATATCTTTGGAGCCTTGTATGTTATGTCAATCAAAAAAATGTTTTGCATTGTTTGACTGTAGTAGAAATACTTCACTAAATGAGTTGTTGATTCACGAAGAAAATGCCAAATATTCTTTGAAAATGTCTATCAACATTGATAAAGTGACATATTTAAGGAAAACAAAGTTCAGAAACGATAAAACGATTATTTGTTCTTGGGTGTGTAGTCGATGAAAGCAATCATTTGAATGACAGACGTCATATTCATATTTATGTTATGAAGTCTAGCAATGTTTGAGTCTTGTTTCATATCAAACACACCGATGATATAAAGATTTTTTGACGCTGAAGGAGATAGCTGGAGGGAGTGATGATCAAAGGGCATTCTATAGGCTTATTGTTCATCAGCCGATGATGACGATCTGAAAGTGTTTTCTCATAAAATAGCAGTAAATGTCCTATCGAATTTTCACGGAAGACGCTCTGATGCTTCACACCGTCGGCTCATATGAAAGCAACCAAGATGTTTATCCCTTGTTTGAGATCGCCCCCTTCCATTAGAGTCTTGGATAGTTCAGAGTAATTTGTGTCTAGCAATTCAAAATAATTGGCACACTTTCTTCAGGACTCGGGTTTTGTCAGATTCGAAAGGACTTATGAATCTAAGCACGGTTTTAACATATACCACATGAACTTATGAAAGTCAACTGATTGACCAGAAATGCGGGTCAGTTGTCCCTGGATGAAATCACAGGAGCTTAGTTGATGAAATAGAACGAGTGAGCGGGTATTTTCATTACTAGCGAGTGATTTCTAGCGATTAAACAGGCAAGGTCAGTTGAAAAATAATCAAATTCACCAAAGTTTCGTCTGAGACTTCATCAATATATATCATCCATCCATAGATAGTTAAAGACATAAATAAACTCAATAATTCAGGGATATCAAGCTGCGATATGATATCGTATATATGATATCTACTTGTCGATGAAATGGCCCTGTCGATGAAGTGAGCCCCAATCATATATGCGCGTGGTCTGCGAGTCGCTCGAAAAGTCATGTTTTTCGCACGGCACAGATCAGCTTCAGACACCACTTTCCCCGACCGATGCAATCTTGATGCCTTCAAGAGGCGAGCGAACAGATTTCTGATGGGGACAACGTCATAAAATTAAATGATCTTATTCTGTTTTCGTCTATTTAGATTGATCTAATTTATTATTTACTTATCATTGAGTATCCCTAGCTTCATTCACAGTTCGCAGTTGTACTAGGGGTGAAAATTCAGTAAAAAAACTGTGGAAGAGCCCAATCTTGCTAAATGGCAACGCTGGGCTGGTAACGGCTGAATGCTACTGCATCATGTCCAGGCATAGAAATTAACAATACCATAGAAAGTCCTAGAATGGAAATTGCATGAAAATTATGGCACACGTCGGGAGAACTTAGTTGGGGCAAAATTCAACTTGCGCGATCTGGCTTAAATGTTTTTTGATTAGCATTTAAATTTATCAGGTCAATTCTTGATCTGGATTGTTGGCCCTTGTCCAAAGACCATGTACTCAAAGGCAATAGTGAATCTACAAAATGCTGCGCGCCGACAGGATGACATAGAAGGAAATCCTTTTAAACGTTCTGTACGTTCATCATTTTGAAATATCGCTCCGATAATCTATCAATTGTATAGTCAGACTCTTATGCAACTTGTAATGTCGATTTACAGAACATGCATAACTCCAGCTTGAAATCAGAGGCCAAGAAATCTTAGAGTATTCATTTTACTTTAAATGGTTCCCCTGTTCACTAAATTTGAATAATTTTCAAAATCTCTACATGCATTCGAATATCAGCTTACAAAATATCACATGTGTCATTCAATGATTAATTGAAAGGTCCAGCGACATTTCATTTATTTGAGGAATGATTGTCGGTAAAGAAACTTTCAATGTGTTTATTCCAGAAAAGTGCCAGGTTTCTTAGCCACTTGAAAGAGAAATTATTCAATAATCAAACTTTCTATCTGTGAATTCTTCAGATGTTCTTACGAACGGCACACCGACCACTTTCAATTATGACTTTGTGAACCAATTATTAATTCGCATTCCAATATTGAAAAATTGGAAAATAGTTGTCAGTGACTGCTACAAATAGACACACTGTATTAATCCATGGAATAGTAGCCTATTTCGCATGAAACAATGCCGCCATCTCACTTGAAAATTCTCTTCATGAAAATCCTGTAATTTGGTGTCAACAACTTACACAACCAACTTGGCAAATAGTTTCACTATGATACAATGTTTTAGATCGAATCTGATCTACAAACCATAGATAGTGTACTATTATCCACTTCTATGTGTCCAGGAAAGCGTTTGCAGAAATAGTCGCTTCCAAAAACAGACAAGAAAAGTATATGTACAATGATTCTATCATGCATCAGACACACCAAAGCATTTACTTTAGCATTGTCCCTGGTGCTTCATCACAGCAAATGATTCTCAGATTTCCAGATTCTCAAATTGCATCAATCGATTTTACTTGATAAATAAAATGTAGCATCGTCAGAGAAAGCAAAACTTTGTTCGAGTCAATGCTGTGAAGAATTTCTTCTTGAAGCTCTTCGAATAGATACTGTAAGGCTCATTTCGAAGCAAGCAGAGTCACCCATTTCATCACTTGAATTTTCATCCATTGATGTCTCCCATTCCTTTTGAGGTCGTCAACGCAGCCAGGGGGTTGTTCCAGGGACCAGTCATTATTTAATGACGAGCTTAATGAGGCCTCATAACAAGATTTCGTTCCAGAGATCGCTTCTTCGATCGCAGCTTAATGAGGTGTCCTTAAACTCGTTCCAGAGACCAATCATAACAGCGAAAATTTAATGACTACTCTAGGGCCGTCACTAAAAGAGCGAGCTGTCAGTTTTGGTCACTATACTTGAAGATGGCAAACGTTACTGATGTCGTTAGCGACTTCGGCCGTTTCCCAAGGCATTATCGAGAGCGTTATGTACCGATGGACTTGGATGAGCTCTCAGAAGAGGATATACGAAATGTTTATAGATTTAATGGAGATCAATTGTAGCTCATAGCGAACGATTTGCGGCCTTTCATTGAGGAAAACTACAGAACGGAATCTTTGCGTGGGAGGCCTTTGTCGGCACTTGAGCATGTCATCATTGCCATGAAGTTCTATGGCCATGGAAGTTCTTTCCGGAATATGAGTGAACAGCACGGCATTAGTTTGGGAACAGTCTCTAGAGTTGTCCATCTCGTCACACAATCCATTCCAAGAGCTTATGAAAATATAGTGAAACTTCCAACTACACATGAGGAGTGTCAAGTTATCTCAAGCGGATTTCTCAAGCGAGAGAGAGCGCTTTGCGGTCTCTGATTTACGGTAACCATTCTAGTCATCCATTACTCAATGTAAGGTAGAGTAAATTGTGAGGAGAACAAATAACTTAACAACAATTGAAATCTTCTATTACATGTATAATTGGTGTACATGGACATGCACATAGCCTAAAAACGCTCAAGCTTGCGTTGATAGTACGCCTTCTGAAGTTGAAGAACTTCTTTTTGCAGCTTTAAATTCTCATTGTGCAGAAGAATGTTCTCATTATACGTGTCCCTCAAGGACCGTGGGGCACGTACAGTCGTAGTTGTTGTCGCTGGCACCTCCTCCTGGGAATTTGCATCTGCCACGGTGTCACGGACCATCATCTTGGAAGATGTAGGTGTGAACGACTCTGTCAGAATGTCGCCGGATGCCGACGCAGCAATCTCCATGACATCCGCTCGACTTTCTTCCTCAGATGACACGATTGACGCTGCTGCATCAAGTTCCGGGGGTCCCTGTGTAGGCGCTGGTGTTGGCCCGACTTGCATCTTCTTGGGCTTCGGTACTCCCATCGCCTCGTACTTGTCAATGCCGTTGACTTCCTCAGAAGTTAGCAGCGAGCTGATTTTGGTCTCTAGCTCCGACAGACCCGGGACACTGACGACGTTGCCAGTTATGCCGAGAGTCCTGCGGATCTGCTGCACCTTCTTCTTCACGTTGGACCTCTCTACTTGCACCTTTCTTCTTAGATCTTGCCATTTCCTTGCATACGTGCTCACCCTCTTCACTTCATTCTCGATTTCTTTCCACGCTCTTTCTTTATTTGCACAAATCGTGTCGCTATTGTCGTGGTTGCATAAAGTACCCCATTTCTTGAAGCAACCATCCGCCAACGCATTGAGTTCCGGTTCCGTGAACCTCGGTGCTCGTTTTCTCAAGTTGCGGCTTGACATGACTTCGATTGATCTTTGCAACAAGTCTCAATGGAGCGGTTTTATGTCGTGAAACACGCAATACTGATCTTGCCTCGTGATATCATTGGATGATTTTAATGTTTTGTCATCTATCACGTGTCCTTTGTCACCTGTTGCTTAATGATGTGTGACACACGCATCTTTATTTATGAGGCCCCAGTTAAGGATGAACTGCGATAAAGAGCAGCTCTTTGGAACAAAATTAGAGAGGCCTCTTTAAAGTATCTAATGCAGCCGCTCAATGAGCGGATTTAGAGAGGGGTCTCTAGAACAGCCCCAGAGTCTTTACATTTCTCGTACCAGTTCTTGACACTTTTGACATCAGGAGTTTGACCATGCTATGCTAAGAATTTCTTTGGACAGTAACCGGTGACTGAATTTCATGAAGCCACAGTACAGAATTAGCTTTCTGTGTCACGTTTGATTGAATGCATATCCAGAAAGTCAATATCTAATCAACCGAAATGACTCGAGAGACCACAAGACTATCCTGTAAGTAGATCATGTGCAAGTGAACGCGCGTCATGTGTGCACTGTGTACATGTAAAAAATTGGTATTCTATCATCTTTTGCGGCATCAGAAGCCACTATCATACTGAGCGATTTCAAAGATGTCATTTTTTCGTGATAAAAAAAGACACGATGGATAATATGGTATGTGAAGTGGAACACATGCAAAACTTTGACGTTTCAACTTATACGACACCGCGAAAAATATAAAAAGATATTGAGTGTTATAATCTGCAAAAGACCCTTGGTACTCATCCCTTTGTACGCAATATATATCACATGTCCCTCGGCTTGCGAAATCTATCTCAGCAGCTACTTGAGGATGCTCGTAATTAAGACAGTTAACAAGTCAGTATTCACATTGAGAAATATGCAATTAAGAAAGAGAACGGCACAGCTCAAGCAATTTGGAGTTGTTTGTCACATCAACTATACTGATGATTCCTGCTCATGGGCACACGTTGGGGAGAGTTCAAGAGGAGAGTGTGAAGCAGCGCAGACATTATGTTATGAATGCCGCTACATCTTCAGAAGTTACCTCATATGTCCTCGTATCGTAAGCTTACAACAACTTTGACACAATTTCAAATAACTAAAATAACTATCTTTCAATAGCTAAAACTAGTACGATTAGATATAAAAACAGGAATTAGAGCTCTTGCTCGTGAATTGCTGGGAGTAGTGCTGGACAGTGAATTAACCATTACGCTTTACTTTATACTGTTTGGAAATAACTTATATACCCTTACTTACTACTGATGATGTTGGAGTCTTCCACTTCAGTTTATTGTTCTTCATGGTTATGGGTCAGATAATTGTTTGGCGTAATGAGATGTTTCCATGATTTGTTCAGTTCATGTTTAAGTTGATTGCACACAATACATCGGGTCTCGAAACTAGATTTGCTCTTCTCGGTTCTGCGGATCATTGCGGATATCTCCATTCAATACACACACTACACTAGGTCATTTAATTTAATAATTTAGGATGAACTTTGATCTCAGACATGCGAGACAGAAAATGAAACTGCCACTTCGTAAGTCTCTGTTACATTGAGTAGATAAGCATTTTCAACAATCAACCAACACATTCATTTTCTTCGAATTGTCACGATTATGTCATAAAAGAAATTTTAGCAATCGTCGAAATCCCCGTATAATATTTGGTCGACAGATGTTGAGCAGTATTTCGGGATTATTTCACTGCTATCACCATATCGCATGATTACAATGGACCGATTATAAGTTTGGTTGAACTTAAAATTAAATAATCCTCTTCGAAATTGATTGACTTGAGTCCATATATTTTGGCCGGAATGTTCCGGTTTACTAATCAATTTAGATTCTCCTAATTCTATCATCGAATTCAAGTCACGTATTTTGATTCCAGCACTTGAACCCTGCAGGGAATAATTGCGCTTCAAAAGCAAATGTACTTAATTGAACTGAACGAATGCACTTTGTGTCTCGAGAGGAAATTACGTCAGCAACCTGCGTTCCAGAAGAAATCTAAATGACATAACGCTTTTACGTAGAATTATAATTTATGTGATTTATTGACTGTCTTATTGACGATTATGCGTACTTGCGATAAAAAAACAGAATACTGTATTTTCTCGAATATTTCCATGAAGTACGCCTTTCTGTGAGGTCATAGATAAGGGATTCTCACCGTGTGACCGTCGCCATTTTGTAACCCGCTAACACATTGCAATTGACCCGCATTCTATCACATCATCAAGTAGTATTACGTCATTATCTCCAAATGAAGATACTCGACAATGTGATGTGTGATATTCGACAAAAATTTCAAGCCACGCTCGGGTCTGCCTATTACTGCAAATCTTCCTTTTCTGCGTTGAATTACTTGAAAACATGTATCGATTTATCAATGTATGTCAGCTATCAACTTGCAAAGTTTGATGCATCTTGCATAAACCGATTAAGAAACGCTTTTGATGAATTAGCAAAATTCAAACGCCTCAAGTTTCTCATTTAACGTAATATTCTGAATTGTTGTGTGAGTTTTCCGTTGTTACTCTTCTTGCTTTCCACTGGTCTCATTTTCCGGACAGAAGTGTAATGTATCTTAGAATTTCTGGGATAAAGACATTCGCAATTTTTGAAAGTTGACTCTTAGTTTCCGTCCTGTTGAATTTCCCCTTTCTATATTTCACCTCTAATCTCTAGCAAGAGTCAAACTGAAGATACACAATACTGACATATCGAGGTATGTGGTTTCTAGGGGACTTGGCTAAGTTTGCACTTGCATCTCTACTAGAAGACTGAAACTACAGGTTCTAGAGGAGTCTTTTTGCCTCTTTCCTTTTTCGAGGGAGAAATTAAGCAATAGCGGTTTTCTAATATACTTCTTCCGGTCAGCAATTTAGATTGGGAGGAATAGAATATCATAACACCGGTATATTTTCAAAGACGTGTGCTGTCTCTCAGTGAAGTCTTGAATTATAGTTCTACATACTTTTGAAGTTACTTTTACTTGTATTTATACAAAAGCTATCAATGACTGTATTTTGTTTTTATTTTAACGCCACATGTAACTATAATACATGCTCAAAAAATCAATTTTAATGTGCCTACATTTCGACATCAGTGTAGGGGCTTCATTGAACCACACAGTAGATGTTGATAAGTTATACTTTTGATAGTTTCAATAGCTTCAGAGGATAAATGCCAAATAATTGCAGTCAGCTAGAAATTTGAGTTGAGAGCCACCACTTTAGTAGATCATGAGCGATCTTGCTGCTTAAAGATTTGACCCCTTGGAACCACTTCACGAGTAATGACATCACGAATTGAAGCATTTGAGAAACTTTTGCGTCATCACTATTTCAACTGAATTATTGCCGCCGGTAAGAATGCATAAACTCCTTATCAACTCAAGCATTATTTTTCCAAATGTAAAATGACAGTACTATAATACCAGTCCTAAAAAGCGTGTATATAATCCTTTTTCTTTAAAAAGCGTTAGACAAAGCTGAAACTCATTTATTTCCTTTTTCCTTAAAAGCGCTAGAGAAAGCTGAAATATCAATCATCTTTTATCTGCATGGTGTGAGTAGGCCCTAATGCACAAAAATACATGTAATTTCATCGGGTTCTCTGTCTCAATACTTGCGATATAATTTTGGATAATTGATGGGATTATTCGATTGAAGCTCGGACACTTCCGTAACGAATTCTACAATGAACTGAGTACACTACAATGAACTTTAATAAAAACATATTCAATATAACCCAAGGTTTGCCCTTAACAGGGCACATGACAGCTTCCCACAGGCAAACGTTAAATGGTCGTCATTTTTTTGACATTCCTAGCGCTGCATCAGAGCCAAGCTTCACGCAATATATCTGGAGCTACCTTCCCCACTAGTTCATTCTTTTACTAAATCAGCGTTTCTGAGGTGGGACTGGACCGCATAATGGTCACTTTAAGATAGGTTAAAAGATAGACTTAGATGGTCACAACATGTGGTGCTCTTCAAATGTCTGCAGGTCTCCAAGCACTGGGGCTTGGTGACAGTATCTAAGGAGCGGAACCTCCCCAGGGTTCCTTAACATTGCAATGTGCAGAATGACATGCATGCTATCACGGTGCGAATTCGGCAACTAGTCATTTGACAATGCTAAGTCGCTGTGTGAACGAGCTACGGGGTTAGATGATATGCACCTCCTTACGTTGATCAACGAACAAAAGAAAATTATCAGCGAACGCTTTTTCAATACTTTTAAATTGATTTTTAAGACTGAATGTTTATGAATTGATGCATTTGCACATTTTAATACCGCACTTAACTAAGTCAACAATACGAGTTTCTTACCATAACGTACACCCATCTTCAGTATTGAAAGCTATGTTATCTACCGTCACGTAGAGTTAACATGATTAATTTCGCCTTCATTCTCGCCGTCATAGCGGAATGCAAAATATCTCATAAAACTATGACATCACGCATTTTCAGACTCATATTAAGGATCCTCAGGATTAAGGAGAGCTTAAACTTTTATGTTCAGGCTTAGAGGTCATGGAAAATTAATTGCATTGCAGCTAATTGGTCGCCATTAATTGATTGGTGTCATTGAATAATTGCAGTGAATTGATTTTTGGCAGGTAGTAATTACAATCAATTAATTGCTGCGATAGAATAATTGCAGTTGATTCATAAGGTGTCCGTGAATAACTACAATTATTTGATTGGCATGATAGTTTAGATATTAAGCTTGTTCAACATATCTCATTCCCAAACTGACAGCTTCCATGATTCTAGAGGACTGCTGCTTGGTACATAATCTAGCTATTAAGCTAGCCACAACCTAGCAGAATCTAGCTATCTCTATCCAACAATGCTTTTACGATGAATTTTAAAGCTCTACTTTATGTTCTGTTATCTAGGCACATGTGATAATCTATCTACTTGTTTCAATGATTTATTATCACTGTATATGATGCATGAACTTAAGTCTGTAATGAAGTTCTTCAATGTTTGTACCCAAAAAAGGAATAGTTTTATGTATTTCAGGTAGGTCTACTTACTAATAGGTCTCTCCAAATTGATAAATAAACTATTATGCGACTTGTAGAGGAAGTATGTAGCTTAATCAGGCCTGTGATTAGCCTATGAGAAAAATTGAGGATTTTCCTTGAAAAATTTGAGGAATGGAAACGGAGCCTAATATGGTAATTGCAAAAAGCTCCAAATTTTAGCATGGATTTTGGGCCAAACTTCAAGTCATGAAGGTCCAAGAAGGCAACCCCAGGGTTGACCACACCACACTTTTTGAAGTTGTGTATATTACAAAGGGATAATGGCCTGGTCATAATCATTTCCCGCGTTGTTACGAATATAATTTGTTGACCTCAAGTACTATCTGCTTGGAATGTGTCGAACAGAGGATGTCAGATCAGGTTGCTGATATCGTTGTGCTTCACGCCAATTCAATTATGCTTGTCAGAATTGTATACTGCAACTTTTTGAATGTAGGAAATATCCTAAATACAGGCAGCTGGGGCTATTGTGACGATTAATTTTCACAGATTTTAGACAAATTTTGGGAGGAGAGTAACCCATAACTATAAAAAGACAAAATCGTTGACGGAATGCATTGCTTGTGGCTTAAAAAAATTCAGTATTATGAAGGATACGCCACATTACACGCTAATATATTAATATTATTTTTTACTGCATAAGTTTTGGTGGCTCTTGTTTACCAGTCAGAGCTTTGATCATATCGCTTCAATCTACATTCAAATGAACACGAATTCTCTCAGACGACACAAATCAACTGTTAGGAAAAGGCTTGCGAGCTAAGTCGTTGGTCTTATCTAGGCAAAGAGTGAAAGATTATCACCTCTATTCGCATGAAGTTCCGCTGAGATATTGACATCCACATCTTGCAGTAGACCCAGGTTGAAAATCTACCAACCCAGTAATATGTGGTTTGAATGTCTTCATTAATCTAAGTTCGCATACAACGATAAACGATGTGTGCATTACTTTCACAACATCCTGTGTTCAGATGTCGGTCTGCAAACCCTGGAAAACGTAGCTGCAGACTCATGGGATAGCACAGACTCATAAGCTTCTAACTCCCACACACTAGTGACCAGGAGGCATATAGACACTACATTTAGAGACCATCCGCTTTACCCCATCGGATGTGTTCATATTCAGCGGAAATATAATGGAAGAGAATGAGTAAAGCAAAAGCTTCAGTTGATAAGAGCATTGAAATCCAAGTGGGCTAGGCTACCTATACTCTATCACATAACGGATATAGAAGATCGATATCCTAAAGTTCTTTAAGAAGCACAGGCATGCATTTGGCAACCATATAGTCGCAGAAACATAATGAAAGCTGTGAAACAGGTCAAGATAATTAATGAAAATGATTGAATAAGCATTTTGTTGTTGGAATTCTCCCCAGCAATATGATGTTGGAAGTAAAAAAAATTGATTGCAGTGTTCAAATATACAATTTCTGTAGGTTGATCGCAGTGCTTCACTCATTAAATACGTGAAAGTGTTGCACTAAGGAGTTCGACAGACAACAACTTCAGACTTCTCTGCATAGCAAAATAAGTCCGGACTAACCCAAACATCTGCAGCCGTGTAACTTCCAGAAATGAAAACGACGTGAAATAAGAACACGTTATAAATCATAATTGTTCAAGCTCAGGAGTCAGGATGTAGGATACGTGTTACAGGATTCTATCTCAGCTTCTTGATTGGAAGCTTACATATCATCGCCATTCGCCAAAAAACAGTACAATATCCTATATTTAGTCTGAAATGTGTCACATTTGAGGAATTTCCCTTAGTTAAGCTATATTTGAGGAATTTTTGAGGATTTGAGGAGCAAAAAAAAATTTGAGGAATCTGAGGAATTTGAGGAGTAATCACAGGCCTGCTTAATTCATCAAAATGGAATATCAAAATAAAACATTCAAAGTCAAGAATTAGTCTATTCAAATTTTGATGATGCATACATAATTGCAACTGACAAAAATCTATAGTTGACGAAAGTCTGCCAAAAATGCTTTAAAACTGCATGATGTGAGAGCATGAGAGGTAATTAAAAGGTCTTGAATCATCAGTGCATGACTGTGCTGAATATGTGAAAGAAGTCTCGGCTTTCACCTATTTTATAGTCACTCATAAATAACATGTATGTAGAGCTCTTGGCACGGACGAAATTCGACTTTGTAAGAGATTATAACCGGACAGTTACCTAGGAAATTCAAAAAAGTGACGCTTGTGTACCTGCTGAGAAAACTCCACGACATGACACGAAGTTGGACGAATCAAAAATCCCGGAAAATAACTTTTATGAAAAATGGGTATTGAGAACCGTTATATGAGCACCGGTCAGACCTCTGTACCGGTTGGACCGCTTTAGTTATTTATACTTGGTGCTTATTCTTACAAGATCTTACGACCACCCATTCATTGTTAAAATTCGTCTTTATTTGTTATTTGTTTGCAATGCTGTGCCCTTGACTTCATACTGTTTAATTATGGCCTCACGATTCCTATTCTTGAGGCAATACCAAATAAACGATATTATTATTATTATTATTACTTTTATGCACAAAACACACTTACATTGAATGTAGGCAACTCGTACTGCACATTATACATGCATGCGTGTAGTACGTGTATGGGTATGTAGGATACGCACTATATATAAATGAATATGTATTTAAGCGAAAGCGATGATGAGATGCAACTGACATACGTATAGCATATACCTATAAGTAATGCATTAATTGGCTTGGAGAAAGACGGATGATGGGTAGCTGAAAAGATTGATTGCTTCATCCTTAAAAGAAACTATATATCTATAAAAGAAACTGTATCAGTTTGTTTTCATCTTGAAAAGTTAGATATTGGAAATCCAACCTTATTCGACCGGTTGCAGATGAGAGTCGATCCACAGCGAACAATGTGTAAAAAACAACGAATCAATATGCACAGCATGCTATGGAATGATCATGTGCTTTAGCAAACGTCATAAATTCTTCGAGATTTGCAGAATTGACCTCCTTAGAAAAATTTGAACTTACTTATTATGGTATACATGTCATGCAATACACTGTGCAACTACTTGAATGAAGCAAGTCTATATGAATGAGTTATGTCAATAGCTTATTCAAAATAAGATGTATTTTATTCCACCTCGACCGCCTTTAAAAGTTTAGAAGGTATATTTGCAGGTGGTGATGAAATCCATAAATTTCTGTTGCTCATGTTTCTACTTGATTGGAAGCCTTTCTCTGTATTGACGTAGTCCATCATAAATTTCATTTATTCTACAATTATAATTATAAAAACAGCGCATGTTTTCAATGATGATGGGAAATTTTAACCTTATAATAGAGTAGAATATTGTGCATATAAGTGTGCTGTTTATCATTGGAGTTTTCAAAAAAAAAACACTGACACTAAGCCGGTACCGGGACCGGTGCGAAATTTCCAATCCAATATCTGGCTGGCTGATGACTTGGCATAATCTATAACATTCACTACGCTTTGGTAATTACAGTCATACGTCATTTATGATATTTCATTGATGTAGAAATATCAATTCATCATGTAAATATTTTTCCTTAATCAAAAAGTAAATCAAAATAAAGGTTCAGATAATTCTGCAAAGTTAAAAATTATCGCGCATCTAATATTTTACAGCATTGGCTTATACGTATATATTCAACTAGTTTTCAAGTGTCACAGTAAGTAAGCGCAAAAAGATGGGAGGAAAGTCTACAACCTGTAGCTCTAAATTAATTAAACTACGAGTAGGAGCCGCTTCTAAACGACATCGGAGAATTGATCAAGCATCACGGGGCTTACCTCATTTTTGACATTTCATTTTAATGAGCATGACCGAAAAATTAAGCATGATTTTGCTCTTCTTAAATAAGGCTTTCTGGTTATAGTAAGAATTCATTACATTAAACATAAGGATCTTAGATTGATAACTAAACTCATTCAATCAAAATAGAGCAAACAGGATAAATTCCCAAAAGACAGGAGTAGGGAAGAAAGCGTTGACATCTAAGTGACCTAGACAGTCTCCTACTATCTTCAGACAAAACAAAGTTGAGTAGTGCTTAAAAAGAGAGACTCAGGAGCAAGAGAAAGCGCCGAGGATTGAATGATCGATTCAAGTCTTTCACAATGCCCAGACAGAGCAAATTGAAGAAATTCGTAATAATAGGACTAGGTAAAAGCGACCATTGCAATGATTGATCAAGGCAGGTTCCACACTCTTTTCCGTGAGTATAAATTTGAGAAAATAGGATCGTGAAAAGGATGGTGTCGATCATCTAATGATTGAGAAAAGTCTCTCACATTGTCCAGATAGAATAAATTGGAGGAATTCATTCTCAAGAAACCAACGAGCGGAAAAATTACTGAATCAATCAACTATTTAAATTGTTTATTGATTTGCAAAGAAAACCATACATAGCAGTATAAATACTAGATCATGCAATGGCAGGGCCTGTATCATAATAAACTGTATATGACAGTATATCCTAAGAATAAAATGCAGGTTTAAATTTCGAAAAAATGATTATTGCAACAAATATCCCACAATGATTCAAAGCTGCAAATCATAAACAACATAAAAGACCACTACAATGTGTCGTATAACTTGCTCTCTGTACTAAACAAGTGATGCAGTATCGGTTGTTATCACTTTCTGACGAAGTGCAGATGGAATGGCGTTGGCTCTACTTTTTGATGCATGTTGAAAAGATCATCTTGACCTCATCAAAAAATAGTGAAAAATCCGGGAATCCGGGAGTTCCCGGATAATTTTGAGCCTTGCTCCACGAGTGCGAAACACATGGAGCACGTAGTAACACGTGGTACCATCAGTGACGATCATTCTCGTCATCTTATGGTCAAACACGGCCATAGAAATAAGCTGTTTATCTGAAGTTTATTAGAATGGAAATTGACTCACGGTCGCGGCACATCCGGGGGAACTAAATTGGGGCATGAATGACCAATTAAAAGCTTAGATTTGCACATGTGAATGATTCTTATCCAATGACACAGTCGATGACATGTGTTATTATTGTGTGCTCGTATTGCATGAAGCTTAACTTCCATTCTAGAGGTTTTGATGTTGTCAATTTCTATGAACACGGCGGACAGTGTTATTGATGGATTCATTCATGAATTTGCATAAACACTTCATTAGAACATCCACGTCAACTTGATTCCTTTGGCTGATTCGACAATGGATGACTTCTGTGCTTCACCTGAATCTGCTTTGCTCTACTTTCATCCAAAAAATACAAGTTTGCAACTGAATTTGACTCAATTTCTCCGAAATTGCTGATTACAGCCGCCGCTATTATGAACGCGATTATGAACGTCACTTTTCTTACAAATAATCACTTGTCACAGTTTAATTTTCCATAACATTCAAATACATATTATTTCACAAAGAATTGAAATGGGTAAACGTAAATTATGTATAGAAAATCGTTTCCAAAGTCAACAAACTTGACATGTTTAGAAAGCTCATGTCCTGTGACAATTTCATGACTGTACTTCAAATATAGCAGTCAGTAGACTAAATAATGTTTCAATCTTTACAATTTGTTTGGAATTCAATTCTTATTTTCATCGCTAACCAGAAGCGTGACTCATCACTCTCATGCATGCATAAGGCACAGGCAGACGAGAACAATGCGTGCATAGGCAGACGAGAACAATACTGTGTAATCGAAAGACAACGAATTCATTCATTTCATTTGTTTTATGTCTCTCAATAAAAAGCGAACTGCTGTACGGAAAACTTACCAGAAAGGCTATCTTAGGAGTCAAGCTGAGGTTTTGATCCGAAGTGGCCGGCCATAATAGCAGAAACTATTACATTGGTGATACTTTTACTTCAAATTACCAAAATTAGAAAAATCATTGACCCTCAAAAATTATCGATTCTTGAAAACTTACCACTAATGATTAGCGGCAATAGATACAGGTAATTTTTGAATCAAATTTCGGTAAAAATCTAGATTTAGAACAGCCCCCACCGGCGGGGAATGACCTGGCGCCACCCCTGGTGATCACATCACGAAATCAATGGACAAATAAAGTATATCTATTATATGTGCCTGCACACTGTCATGATCTTTCAAGAGAATATGACAACGACACTTCAATCGATTTATCATTTTTTTAATTCATGTGGTCGAAATTTTGGATTCCTGAGATGGCTTCGGTCTTATATGATGGATGTATGTGAAAGTTATGAACAAGTTAGTTCACATTTTATCCTGTGGTTTGCGAAGTTCTGCATTAATTAGTTCAATTGAAGTCAACATCAGCAACACCAATGATATTAAATTTATCAAATACATAGAAAGCATTACAATAATTGAGCCAATGTCAAAAAAAGAAAGATCGCTCAGTCATTTAAGCGTGTTTGTAAGGAGGCATTTAATGACAATGCTTTAACTCTGAATATATCAAAGAATGTCCAATTTTGTATTGATAAATGGGCGAATACATACACTACTCAATCGCGAATTGTGTTTCCAAAATCGTGAATTCAGCGAAAATTCTTGGTGTCACTTTCACGGAAAAATTCCGATGGAACACTGACAAATATTCCATGCATTGATAGATTGTATTTTTAGTACTCATTTTGATGATGTTGTAAGCATTGCATTAATAGATTATCAAATAGATAATCCATTCATTTGATGCATCTAGCAGATTTCACAATCAGATGTAAAGCATTGTACAGTGTACATGCTATCAAATATGAGGATCATTGAGTATTTATCATTCCTTTAATGTCTTCCTACCTCATGCATGCCTCTCCTATTATAGATGGTTACCTGATACTTTACTTGACAAGCTGAATCGATTTAAAAATCGTGCTCATCGCTTCACATGTGATCAGGACTCAATGTGTGATTGCGAAAGATTCTCATCACTTTCGTTGATGCTTGAGAGAGCAGCTTTGAATCTGCTGATCAAATCTTGTGAACATGGCATACACCCATTACGGTCATATGTTCCTGATGTATTACTTGACATAAAACGTTTTAGGATTCCAATCGCTTCCACCGCCCATAGATCAAATTCATTTTCCCATGGTCTGCTCATCTGTAAAATCGCTCATTTCATTCTCTCATAGAGTACCAATGATTAGTTGTTGACCTAAAATTTGAAATCGTGTTTGATCATGTACAATACTCCCGTCAAATCATAGTAGTCGTCATACCCTGTAGTCATCATAACTGTAGTTTCAGTGCATCAATTTTCTAACGTTTCTGTATCAAATGAGGACTTTCTTCTTCTTCAATATCTTTTGTCCCCTGTAATGTGACTTTTTGTGATTTTCATTTCAAAAAATAAAAGGTTGTTGCTTCTGCCCAAATTATAAGTTTCATATTTGTAATTCGCATCATGCTATCTCCTATCATAAATTGATATTTTTAAGTTATCTAATTGTCATTTTTATTTCTCTTAATGCTATTAGAAAACGTCAAAGAGTGAATAATATCTGAGAAGCGTTGAGTTGAAAATGTCTCTCATAAAAATTTATAGCCTTCGTCTTCATGTCGGAATCTTTATTTGCTAGATAAAAAGTGATATTGAGCTTGTCCATCAATATTGTTTGGACTCCTAATGTTATTCACTTCCTTTTCAGACTCTATGTCCGGTCAAACATTATCCAAATAGATTGGAAATCTCGTATGAAATGTCAATATTCCAAATAAAAGCAGGCTCATATTATTTTATTGAAAGGTGCTATTAGGCAGCTATGAGAATGACGACGTTGATTATTTCATTCCTTAATTCTTAACATTATGATTCGGATATCAGTGTGATAGACTTCGCAACAATGAAATCGCATTCAATTTTTTCGCATTCAAATGTGAAAACTTTTATTGCCGACTGATATAAAATCTATTAAGTGTGATAACAGGTATAAAAATACGACTCCACATGCAAAATAAGCTATAATAAGTTATAAGTTGTAATAAGAATAAGTTATCCAAACAACAACTACTTAGTGCTTTGAAAGACGCTGTTGACGTTGTCGATGATCAAGAGAAAATAATTCAAAACCAGCTTTTGACGAAACTGTGATGGAATATGTCATTTACAATGCGGTTTCTGAAATGAAGAAAGAATTATTACACGAAATCAGAAACATGATGATGGAAACGATGACTACTTTTCATAAAAAGCTTGATGAAATGGTGTCTTCCTTTCACGCAGATATTTCGATGAGGCTTGAAGGCATAAAACATGAAACCAGAACCGAAATCATGAATGAGATGCAGTACAGAGAATATCGCAAAAATAATTTAATAATTTTCTCCTCCATTGGAAATCCAAACTTGAAGTTCAACCGCTGTTTCAGGATTGGATGGAAAGGATCCAAGGACCTTTCAAAATTTGGAAAACGGTAATCACCAACGGATTTTCATCAAACATGATCTGACAAATGAACAACTTGAGCAAGAAAAAGTGATGCGATATGAATTTAAAGCTCGTAGAGATGTGCCGGACAAGAAAATATTACTTTAGACAGAGGCAGAATAATCCGAACCTGGATTTCTCAATGACAAAATGACCAGTTTCTTCCAGGTTTTCTTTTAACAAATAAATGCTCGCTCAATAGTTACAATTGGCAAAATTGATGACCTACGATAATCATGATCTTCTCTTAGACCAAATACCATAATTACTGTGACTGAGACTTGGCTTAATGATTCATATCAAAGTTCTTTTTTCTATTTACGCGACAGCGGCATTTTCCGTTACGACCGGTCCGAACGCATCGGTGATGGAGTAGCTGTATGAACGGATTCATTTGTGAATGTCAAGAGTACTAGATCTATCCGCACGTGTGATACTGCCGAATCTCTAAATGTGGTTTTTGCTTTCGTAGACAAATTATTTGTACTTGCGCATTTATTCTCCTCCTATTTTACTTGTCCATCTACAGAACAGTATTTCCGATTTTCTGATGGACGAACTGGATCAGTGGACATCGCAATATCCCCGACAGAATTCTCATGAGCATATAATCATAGTATATAATAATTATAATTATGAGCATTATAATGATGCAATAATTGGCCCTCTAATGACGAACGAACGTCACGGCTCACATTCCCAAGTGCTTCTCCGACCAAATAATTCTTCAGCAATTAATTTGGGTAGTTCAAAATCTTTTTTCCAGTTTTCGACTTTAGCCCGTCATCGTTGTCCCTCTTCTATCAATCCCTGAATAGTGGTGCTTTTTGTAAAGTATACCACGAACAAGATCTTCGCATTTCTCAAGTGGTTTTGTGAATATTATATCATCTTACTTAGAAAATCGCTTTCCATGTGTTAAATTTAGAGACACTTATAGTTCGTTTTTACGTGTTTCAAGTGGTCATGGTCACTATTAGGCCCTGTTTTTTCGATTTATACTGTAGCGACATGTTGCCTGTTTCTAGCACCACTAAGATAGCACAATATGCTGACGATATTTACGAAATATGACCTATCTGTAAAAACTCTGTGCCGCAAGATGTTTATTCCATCAATACTGAATATGAGCATGTAAAAGAATGGGCACATTCAAAATCATTTGTTCTCGATGAGGTAAAAACTAAAGGCCTATTTTACCTGAGAAATGTAATTCCATCGATGCATCTATTCAATTTTGTCTTATTGAATATATGAAAATTTTGAGTGTCCCATGGAATTATGGTTTAACGTGGATCGATCATGTCAAAGTGATTGAAAGTTGATGTTCGAAGCGCTTGTATTTACTGAAAATGTTGAAAGTCTGTCTGTGTTATGATTTGTGGAGGGGCCATTCGCCTAATATTGAGTCTTTATTGTTGTTCGTAACACAACATCTGTTTGGTAAGCTTGATTCATTACTCATAGCATCGTACGCAAGATAGTCAATCGTGCTAAGAAAATCACATGCATGCCATCATGTCCGTGTTCAAATAATTTTGAGACATCCTTATCGAGAAGACGTAAACGCTTTGAGGATTTTTTCCAAAACTGTAAAACTCCTGATCATCCTCTGTTTAACACTGTAGGCCTACCTCATAATAAGAATGAAAGATGCCCTGTAGTCTTCTGGCGAACGCACCGAAGACTTTTTCGTCGTAATGGTATCTGTATTATCAAAATCAAACAATTTAACGTCTTTAACCTGAGTTGTAATTGTGCGTAATGTGATTTCTGATTTCCATCTACAAATAAATTCATTTTCTCTCTTCTCTCTAACTGAACAACAACTATACTAGTCTAACGAGCGTATTTTTATATCAAAACTTATACTACATGTATATACATGTTGCTTATACGCTTTTAATTAAAGTCTTGCTACATAGGTTTTTAACTGCAAAGGATACATGGTTCTGTAATGGTTTCATTTCCAGGGGGTATTGCAAAAACGGAATATTTTCCTTTTGTAATTATAACTCAACTAACCAGACCCTTAATTTCGGTTCTTTGATTTTGTTGACAAGAGGATCACAAGGAGAGTTTGTATCATCAGATATTGCGCGTGACCAGTTCTGTTGCTTTGCGCGGTGAGAGAACAAATGAGACAAAAAACTGCAGGCCTTAGAAATCTAGTATTTTAAGCAAGGCTTACGAATGAACTAGAAGAGGAGATTTACTAACGAGGGAACACTACAGATGACTTGCGTGACGCAGGACTTGATGAGCATCTTAATGAGATGGAAAAGAAGTATTGCAGATATATCATAGGAGGTGAAGGCTTACTATTGGACGTGATGATGGGAAAGATTTGCGGTCGAAGGGCAAGAGGTTTTCTAAATTGAACTTCAACTGAGCGGCTTTTGCATATTTTGGAAATGAATGGAAATATAATTCTCCTGTTAAATTGCTTCTTTCTAATGCTCACTTGGTCGAAATTAGCTAAGCAAAAATGCTTTACTCGAAACCTTTTAAAAAAAATAGCTGTACAAGTGATTTCCTTGCTGTCAGACGTAAAGGCTATGTGAACTGCTCTATGTAACTTACCTAGAATATAGATATTGTATATTCAATTACCATACTGGATATTATATTTTCAATATGCCATACTGGTTCCTTAATGACAGTTGTAATCATAATAATCATTATAATTTGATTATTTATACATAAATGGACTAGTCTATCCATAAACAATATTACCAGAACGCCAGACACGCTGGCGCCCATTGGAAGTCTTTGTTTTTGGCGGAGAATAGCAGTGAGTAGGTTACCAATGTCACCTGCTTTCAATCTGTTCTAGAAAACGTTTTTTATCAGTCATAATGTGAGTTGCGCTTGAAATGTATACTAACTGACAACAAAGGAGAATCCTTGAGTGTTCTGGAAACGATTAATTCCATTCATGCTGACATGAAACTTACAACTGAGTATCCTTCTGTTTAAAACTCACTTTCACTCCTAGCTTTTACCATCACAGTTCAAAATGGACAAGTCAAGTACCAATACTTCCAAAAATCTGCGAAAAAGTACATATTCATGAGCTTTGATTCTGCAATTCCAATAGATCAATATAATCAAAAAAGAGAAACAGAAGATTAAAACCATTATCTGACGAGCAAGGCAGAAAAGAATGTCCAATGAATTCAGCAGCATCCTACAACTAAATGACTATCCACCCAAAAGTTTGAATGTCTAGCTTGAAAACAATCCAAGTTGGTGAAGAAAATCAATTCTCTTTATTTCTGACTGGGTCAAAACAAAATCAAGAGAATTTTTCATAGTGTCGACTTGCTTGCTCGTAGATCCCACCTTTCGTACACTTAAAGAAATGCTCTACAAAATTCACATTCGAGCATGGGGATTGTGGACTTTCAGCTTGCAAAATAAATAAAAAGAGAAATACGTCAACGAAAGATGGATATTTATCAAATAATTTGTACAACATGTCCTAACTTTTATGTCGTCTGTACTGTGCGCCATTTACATGTGCGAATAAATGAACATCTTACACGCAAAGAGTCAAGCATCCTCAATCACCTACGAACTTGCTTATCAAATAGCATGCTCCATCTGAAGATTTCCATTATAGCATCTGACTCCAATGCCATCAAATTGTGTTTCATAGAAGCTATCTTAAAATCATCAAGACCTACTATGAATAATAGAGATGAAAGCTGTAAGCTCCAAGCATTGATATTTTGCTCTACCCTTGACCTTTGAACATTTTTCTGAACAGACCGGCGGAAATTTACATAAATTTATATTTCAGCAGCATGGCTTATTTTGATAATTATTTTCCTCAACTGTATCCCTATTTGAAGAATTATGCTTGCAAAAGGCTGCAGTGTATCATGTCCTAGAGATAAACAGAAGTAATGATTGGGATTGAATCTGCGAAATCAAAGTGCATTTTCTAAGTTACATTTGAATGTAAATTATAGATGAAATGAACGGGAATTGAACACAAGAGGTACGATGCACGAGAAGTGACCGAGAAGGTCTCATTGCTGAACTTGAACTGAGCAGCGTTCATTGGTTAATTTCGTGAAATTAAACTGGAAGAAGTTCGCGATCTATAAAATTAATGTGGACTGAACTCCATTCAAGGTTTTCGTGAGCTTGTCATTTTCAGGTAACCGTGCAAACTTATTATACGAACGCATGAGATAGACTGTCTAATCCTACACATACGGAAAATTTTAAAATCGTTTTTATCACAAACGTCACAACTACAATGCCCTGGTGTGTTGACCCCGAAAAATCAATCTATCAAACTTATGTAAGCGTGCTAGATTTAAGGTTCCAACATAGTTATGGATCACATACTCGATTTTTCGATTTTCGCACCAAAAGTTGACTTATGTAACATGTTTTGATTTTTCGATATGCCAGATCTAAATGTGCGCGATTGTAGGTATTTACTTTTGTTGGTTTGTACATGCTTGACAACCTACTGAAAAATGCATATCTGAATTATCCTTTATTAAGCACAAGTATCAAAACAGTGTCACTGTTTAGTTATTAGATATTTGTGAAAAACTGAACTGCTAATAGGTATAATAAATATTGACGAACCGCTCTCCCTTGTCTTCATTTGCGTCAATTGCAATATTAATTGACTTTATACGATAAACAAACTCGCTTTGCTTGATTATTAATAATATAACACTTTTAAGTAATGTATCACAGGCGATAAAAGCTTCAGTTTAGAATATCAAATCGGTAATCATGCGATATCAAGATAACAGAGATATCAAAATAACCTGTCATATAAGCATGTGCATAGCTTGAAACAGAGAAATGAAAACAATGTAACGATCATGATTTACAAAATGAAATTTTGCTAATAGCAACACTCAAATCATTCATTTCTCCAACACTTAATTGTCTGTTAGCTCATTCTTCAATCAATGTAACAATAATTGTTCTTAGAATAATGAAATGATGGACATAGAATGTAAAGTTAACTAATTTCAAAAGTATAACCATGACAACCATGAATAATTCGATTTCACATAATTATATTTGCCATCAATTCTATAAGAGATATTGTTTTTGAAGACAGTGAATGTTGCACGCATTGGTGGACCACTAAGGATGAAATAGTGATAGTTTAAATATAGCTCTTCTTTGCTTTTCGACATGAAAACGTTGATACATAATGAGCAAATCCCAGCAGAATCTCCACTAATTCGAACAAGCCGATGACACTTAAGCCAAGCCATAGTCCCATGATTCCTCCAATATCGGAAATCAGTTGTGAGGTGGGATATTCGTAAGCTTCGTAGGTCAAATCGATCTTATCATTCTCCCGAAGAACATTCACTGCTGCCAAATTCCTCAGAAGAAACGTCTCATCAGAGTCATTCGGAGCAGTGGGCATATGATGTACTTGATGTCGCAAATATGCTCTTCGGCTGTTGCTGATATCCTTTGACCAAGCAATGGAATTATGATTCACGTTGTAATGTACTTCATCGCACATCGGTCGAAGAAACCGTGAACATTCTGCATTTAGTATCTCATTAAAAGCGTCACCCTGAGAATACTGATCAACAACTTTAGCCATACACTCTGCATTGGCAGCAATTTCTGATCGGTTATAAGCGGTCATGTTAAGACACAAACGAGGTGGAGTTTGCCATGATTTATATACAGGCAACAAAGGACTATAGCATTTGCACTTTGTAAGAAAAAGACGCTGAGAAACAAAATGTCGACAGTCATCGAAACCACCTCTGAACATGCGTGGTGTTTCCAGTAATGTATCATAAAGTTCTAATTCAAAGCGCTCATTTATACAATCTGTTGCACGCTGTAGACGTTTTAAACGATTCATGCTTATTGTTATGGAAGTTGTTGTGCCTGGAGAGCATAAATAAAATTCCTTCGATGACAACGCATAGTTCGGTGACGACACGAATAGATGTAAGTTTTGATCTTCATAATCACAATCAAATTTTTGATAACTAGAGAAATCCATAGCAACGAAAAATTTGATCATTTTTAGCTTTCGTGAATCATTTGTTATGCGCATCAATTCCGGTACATTGTTAGGGTTGAAAGTAAAGCAAGGGATTGGAAATCTCGATGAGTCTAATCGCGTGTAGAATCCATCGTGCACTGTCGGTACCTCTTGAAAAGTTTCAAAAAATCCCGTAGTTTCTGAGATACGATGATTTTGAACATTGAGGGAAAGATAAGGAATTGTTGAGCGTACATCCCCAATAAAAAAAGAGCGTGGTTGTAAAGAAGACATGAGGAGAACATGTTTCATGTGTCCTAATTTGACTTTACGGTAAGTTATGTTGTGAAAGTCTTCGCTCATTACCAAAAGCTTATCCCATTTTGTCGACAAATTCCTGTGTCTCCAAAATGGAATGGGACTCATTGGATTGCAGAATGTGATGTCAGGCCAACGAAAGTCATCGTTTTCTGGAGCAAACATGGTCAATACCGGTTCTTCGAGATATCGCTGAATGAGGAAATAGAGATTGCTGGTGAATCCAACAACACCACATAATAGCAAAATTACCCAGAATAGTCTTGATACTTCGGTCGTTGCTGATGACGCGTGTGATAAGCCTGCTACACTACTGTCACTTAACAATTTCGTCAAACGACGCTGAGCAATTTGTTGACGATACATTTGAGCTTGTCTTTTTGGCATTTGATAGCGAATGCCGTTTGGTCCAGTATCTGTAGATGGCTCCATTCGCTCCTCGAAATGCGTTGCCTGAAAATTGTCATGATGGCCAGGAAAATCAAAGATTATATTTGCTGAATGCTCCAACATTGAAACAAATTATTCAACTGAACATTCGCGGTCGAACTGTACTATAATCAGGTTCTATCAGTTAATGGATAACAAATTAGATAAAGTAGATTTGCGGTAGAAACAAAATTCCATAAGGCCAGGCGTTGGCGCCGACATCCTTATGAATGCACAGCTGTTGTTTATGAAAATAGTTCGCTACATAAACTCTTTGAATATGACATCTCATCAAGGATAGGCCAATCTCTGAATCTTGTCTAAAATATTAACCACTCACTTTCATTCTCCCATCGTTGGCGCAAATCCTGTTCATTTCCTTCCCCGACAGCACTCTTCTCTTCTTAGCTCAATAGCAATATTACATGTACATGTAAATTACTCCGTCCCACTCAATATGCAGAATAACATCTTCACATTGAAATGACAGAATGTGGTCAAAATCCCAACGTAACAGACATTCTTGATGTCAAATATTATTCCTTCCTTTGAGAATTGAGAGCAGAATGAAGTTGAAAAATTCATATATTGATTGCATATCTCAACTTGTAATCAACACTCGATAGTCTACTGAGTACTGATAGTGGATGAAAATAAAATAAAGTAGCAATAGCAGTAAACAACATGCGTTGAAGCGAATCTAAGGAGATCTGTTGGGTTTGTGTTTAATTTGGCATCTCGATGGGAGAATGTGACACGTATCGTCGAAAAGGGAATTTTAATCGAATTCTTAAGACTGTTTTTATCTTAATCAATCTACCCTAAGACTAATGATAAATAATATGCAGTATAACAGCTACAGGACCTAAATTATTATTCCTTCTGGTAATTCCTCAGTTCAGAAACAACTTTGACGGACAGCAGTATGTGATTCTTTTTTCAAAAACAATGTTGCTCAGCACTGCTTACATGAAAAATGAAATATTGTTATTTGTTCATCAAATAAACAACAAAGTGACTTTTTTACAACAGATTTATTTGAAGCAAAAACTTAAAAATTATGTGCAATAATAAATCTATACATTCAATTAGTACCGTACCGAATAAATCACAGCTTCAACCAAACAAATCATTTCAAAATTCAAGTTTCGGACATCATTCTATTATGCATGCCACACAAGTCAGCTCTTATCTTCAGTATATATGGCAGTAAGATGATTGGGTGCAGCTATTGTGATCAGTTGTGGAGCCAGAAATGTAATAGTCTTCTAGCAACACAAACTGATTTTTCATCATTCAAGCGTTAAATTGCTCAAATGCAAGTCCCTGTGTTAGCATAAGCGCTGCTTGTACTATTCGCATGATGAGCATGATGACTAATAGAATGATCCGGTCGAATATTCCTCACCTTGCATAATACCATGGTTATAGTAATCTTAGCACGAATATAGCAGGATTGCTCCTCTGAGGTATCTTGTCGTTGTGTTGCTGCACTGAACAGCTACCAATATGCATGCTATGAAGCATGATGAACATGCATATACTCGTACATGAACATACATACTGACCACAACTGACAAGATACAGCATAAACACATTTCCAAGTTAAAGTATTAAACACAACCTTTTACCAAAATCTAGTGTATCAGCGAATTTTAAAATCCACACACCATCAAAAAGCTAATTGATAATTCATGCTGTCTGTGAATTTTCATTAAAAATTCTGTCGTCTTTATGTTAAAATCCTGTGTCATAGAAAAGATTCCGTTTAATTTGTGCGATCTGCTGACCACAACTGACCACTTATGAAAATAAAGTGTTGCTATGCACGCATGTTGAAGGCACAGAGATAAATTGTTTTGTCTGCGTCCATCTCTGTGGTTACAGCAATCTATGGAACAAGAGGTTTCACATGATAAAAAGTTTTCTAAAATTGAATTAATTATGTAAGTAATTAATCAATCAACACAATGTCAGAAAGAGAATGGGCCCACCAACAATGGACATAGGTGGCTTCAGGAAACATGTCAACTTCGACACTTCATTCCACGGCCAACATGTCGACCACCCGGTTTCAATCTCCTAAGACTTAAATGAGTACAGTTGAATCGTCTGCGGCCTGGTCATGGAAGATTTTATGCCTTCATGTTTCTGATCGGTCTTGCACAATCCAATACCTGCATGTGTGGTCAAGAGCAGACGGCAGCCCACGTCCTACACTAGTGGTTCGGACCGCAAGGTGATATGGTAGCAGTAGACGAGACATTTCTTTCCTGGCTGTTGAATGCTGACACGGTTGAATCACTATTTCAATATCAGAAAACACATCAGCTGCCTGCAACTTTTTCATGAGAATACTTTTTATCTTATACATATAGGATCCACGACTGTTCACAATCGCCGAGAAATCTATCTGGACAAGGGATAATCTTACCTTCTACGGAACCCTACGATTGGATTATGCTTGGTTGCTCGAAGAGACAGTCCTGGGTGTACATAAGACTTTTGAAACAGCGTACTTAAAAATATGGAAGTTACATATCAAAAGGAGTGAAATACGTCAACTGATTTTAAGATTGGATATCTCTCCTTCTTTTAATATCACAACTCGCCCCTACTCAGCATACAGACAGCTATATGGTAATGTCAATAAATTTCTAATCACCTCTAAATACTTCGACTATTTAAAACAAAGATAATTTTTTAAATGAAAGTGTAAAATGTTCTGTCAAAATTGACCACAGAAGAAGCGTACTTAAAAATATGGAAGTTACATATCAAAAGGAGTGAAATACGTCAACTGATTTTAAGATTGGATATCTCTCCTTCTTTTAATATCACAACTCGCCCCCACTCAGCATACAGACAGCTATATGGTAATGTCAATAAATTTCTAATCACCTCTAAATACTTCGACTATTTAAAACAAAGGTAATTTTTTAAATGAAAGTGTGAAATGTTCTGTCAAAATTGACCACAGAAGAAACTTAAGTCCTAGTCTTAAAATTATTGCGTAAAGCATGTCTTCATATTCAAATTACAATATTAGCAGGGCTGGGATCGGTTAATCGGTCAAACTTTCTCTAAATCGGTTGGAATCGGTTGCGACATTTGATTAAATATATTTTGCATAAGAAAATATTGTCGATAATTGTGAATGAATAATTGTGATAATGAATGAAAATTGTCGATAAACTTTGACAACTAATTAAATACCGGGAATCCTCATTTAATCGGTTAACCGGTTATAAAAAAATTAACTGGTCTCAGCCCTGAATATTAGAATTAAATAATGCAATTTAAATATAGCAAAATTTTAATACGAATTTTGAAATTGTGAAATTGAATTTTGAAATCGAGTACTTAAAATCCTACTTGTATTAATCAAGAAGAGCAAATATTCAAAATGTTTTTATGTAAATGGGAACCTTCAGCATGAAATTTTCATTTATATTTGAAAATTCAATGTTTCTTTATTTTCTTCTCATGAATTTTTGGCCAGACAAGAAATATATATAAGTACTAATGCCATTTCCATAAAATAACGAGTTGTTGACATGACTGTAAATGAAAAAAAGTAATTCGTAATTGTAATTTATCAAATTCTTAATTAGTGACTCATTGTCAAAATTTATCCATTCACGCTTTATTGATTGAAGTTTAGAAAACAATACATAAGTGATAAAAGATTCAATTCCTTCCATGTTGAAATTATGACTAATTTTCTATTCGTGTATATCGGTGAAATATAATTGATCTCCTTGTTCCTTCCTCATTTCGAGTTGTACTCATTTATTCGATGCTTTTTATAGATAAGCATCACAATATACAAGCTTGCAATTTTTTCATTTCCTGCTTGTTCCAAATTCTGCTCATAAGTCACCAGCATTCCGATTCCTCGGAAAGATTTGAAGAGAAAGTGAAAAGGAAAGACTGAATGTCGGTTTGCTGATCGGTATGTGCGTGCATAATAATCAAGGCTGTATAATGCTGTGCGTGTTGTGGGGAAGAAACATTTAGCTGGTATATTTCCTTTTTTCATGTAGATATTTTATCAACTGTTGAGAATATGAATATGATGAGCTTCTTAGAGGTTTTGCCAATTACCTCATCCACATAAGATTCAAAAGCACATCAAGATCCGAGAGGAGAGGCGATTCGGTCCATCCTCCTAGACTCCTAAGTATTGGTAAAATATTGGCACTTGCTTGTCGTGTGATCTTTCGACTGTCATTCTATCTCGTTTCCCGCCGTCTCCTCTAGTACACTCATCTTCGTGCCGCAATCAGGATTAAAAATTTGAAATCCCTAACTTCTACCAAATAATTTTTTGATGATTGACAGCTAATTTAGGCATAGATAAGATATTGATGAGCAACTCAGATGCTTGTATATTTCATGTAACTGTATAGATAGTTCAAACAATAAGTGGTCCAATATGACAATGAAATAACATTTTAGATGTCTGTCAATTGTCCTCCAACCGAAAGTTGTTAAGGAAAAGACGACTTGAAGATACCCAAAGGTTACGCATGATATAAAAATACCCAAAAAATAGCACTTCAAATGCACCATTACTACCTAAGTCTTCAATAAAAAGTATTGAATACAATATTCAAATTCTAAGCCTTAGGTTAATGTCTATGGTCTAATGTGCGGCCATCAATTACAAAACTTAGAGAAACAAATCTCTCAAATTCTGCACTCACTCATACTGATCATACAAAAAGCTTGAAAAATGACAAAATTCGACTTTTGACAAGTGCTTTTCAAAATAGTCCGTAAATGATATTTTGCAGTGGGTTATTGAAACTAGAAAGTCAAGAAACATATAGGTCACACTGTAGGTCCACAACGAAACGTAGCCAAACGAAATAGATGGATCGGACATCTTCAACCATACTCATCCGATTTTTGTTCTTGGCATTATGCCTACACACTCAAGTGGGATGCACACATCGATGAGGATTGTAAGAAGGTTGGTCGACGAAAGTCCGTAATCCGGCGACTTAAAGGTTTTACTTTACAAACACATCAATTAGTCCAAAATATTACTGTTGCATGCGCATCAACCTTGAATGTAATGCTCAGTAATTCTTTGATATTATAATAAAGAATAGTGAGGATTTTTCTACACTTTCATATTTTGATGAATTGTTGAGTACACATTAGCGATTCTTGCTTTCAAGTCAATCAAATTCGACATCTTGTTATTAGTATACTTGACAACCAATTACAATCAAAAATCCAGCTGAATTATACCCAGTGACATTTCTGGTCAGTCAAGAAAAAAAGTGACGGCTGATGGCTCCACTCATGACATTCATTTGCAAAAAGCATCTCATTTCTAATGTGTGGGGAGTATTAGTTGAACTATCGTCCGAGACGGAATTCTTTTCGATTTTGAGAAGGGTAACTAAATGCAATTTTAATATTTCAAGATATGAAGCAGAGGTGACTGTCTCATATGGACTATACAGCAGCGTAACATAACGTGTTTGTTAAGACCCACCAAAACAGTCAATTTTGCTCTATCGTTTGATTACACGAAATTTCTCCGGAAGGAAAGCATGACGTAATGAGACTTAACATGATGATGCGACTGGCCAAGGATCTTTACCTCAAAGTATTAGTTTCAAGTACTTAGGAACTACTATTCACCAAGAAGGATGTTGTCGCAAGGAGGTTGAGCTCAGAATAAGCAAATCGAGATCTGTCTGGAGTGTCATGCGACAAAAAGATGCCTGCGAAGTTGAAGATCCTTATTTGCAAGACAGTCACATGGCTAGTTATGCTCTACGGAAATGAAGTGTGGCCAATTACTGGTTATCTGGCCGACAGGGTAAGTTCTTGTGAAATGAGAATGCTCAGGTAATACCTTGAAATCAGCCTTGATCCTTGAGGAACATCGGAGAAATGAAGATATAAGGAACGAAGCAAATGTGTTGCCGATCAAAGGCCTTATGAGAAAGAGGAGATTGGAATGGTTTGGGCCTACCTCTCTTTCGGGCTCCATCGATATTCATCTCAAACACCGCTGGATGGGGCGAAAGTGGAATCAAGCAAAAACCCGCTACCCGCATGGACAGAAGCGGTGCAAGGTGAGCAAAAGTGAGCTTGATTACACAAAGTTGTGGGTTGCTTTCATTTAAAACTGCACCTATTCGGGAACAGTTTCTCGAATAAGTCTCATGAGTAAAAATTTGTAAAGAAACAATTTGGTGAACAAATTGCAATTGTTTCAAATTTCAATCGTGTCTCATTATTTGTGCACACACCATTTTGGAACATCAGACGTTCAGCTATAGTATCTCGCGAACAGAACAATGCCAAACTCATTCTATGATTTTGGCCATTCAGCAGCTCTACTATCTTTAATTATCTTCATCCAGTGGTTTAAATTGATCTCTAAAAATTAAAATATTACGAGATGGAAAAATACACTGTCTTTCAAGTATCAATGATCCTTTAACTGAACCATACAAAAATCCTGATAACCTGACAGGATTTTTGCTTTCATGTGATGATATGCGTCAAGAGAGGAAACCCAAGATGTCAAATTTGATTGATTTGACTAATGAGTGATCAACAATTTATCAAGATATGCCGGTGTGGCTATATATTCTTTGCTTGACAGTCTGCAACAGACAAGATTAAACAACGGCCAACGAATTGATTGTAACAAAACTCCCATGTCTACTTGTTCAAGTAAATTTTTATTGATAATTCCATCATTATCGGGCTTTTTGTAAACCAAAAATCAAATTCGTAGAGACTTTTGGGACACTCTGTATATAGACTATTTCTCTTTCTACAACAAAAATGCGTCAAGGGGTCGATAGAGTATAGAGTAAGTATATGTAGGTAGAGTGTCGTCTCAAAAAAATATCTGTATACAGTGAAAATTTTTACATCAAAAGATTCAGTTTTTTGCGGAACGCTCCTGCGGTCCAGAAAATTATTTGAGCAGTTTTGAAAAAGCTAAATTTTTGCCCATCTATATACTACCGACATGACGCCCCTTTATAAGTAGTATGAAGCAAGATGGATATCAAAAGGAATGAAGATTTTCTAACAAGCATCGTAACTAAGCGGAAATTATGCTGATGATAAAGAAAATCTAATGAACGGCATTATAATGGAAGTCTTCTTGAAAAAGTCGAGATCTTATTGTGCTGTCTAGGCTGAAATTTCATGTTTTTAATTCAATTTTCATCGTCATGATTTTATGATTCACTAAATTTATGCTTGATTTCTTGAATCTGAATAGTAATGTGGAACCATTTACATCTTTTTAAGTCAATTGAAATCATTGTCTTTGAGTAGGTTGTTTTGCTCTATTAGTGGCAGGTAGCTTCTGATATGATCACGCTTAAAAAGATTCTCTTGAGGTTCAGCATGAAAACAACAGGTCATCGAGTTGCTAATCTGAGAAACATTACCTCTCCAAGGCCGTCATGACACGGAGGATCTGTAAAATAATATCATTTCCTTCTGCATTATACTATCATGATCAATCAATTCCGTTGTAATTTCTTCAAAACTGCATAAATGTGAATATCTCACATTTGGAAACAATTCCTACTGTATTCACCTCGAGTTCATTTAATGAAATCGAAACTGTATACACATTGCGGATGTAATAAATGCTGAGTTGCTACTCTACCTAATATACCAACTCTATGGGATAGAGTAGAACAAGACTTTTGAATACACTCACACTCCTCTTTCTTTGAAATGCAGTGTTTCCGATGATTTCACTGTTACCAAATTATTTAGTGAGATTTTTCTAGTTACTGGGAACTTTACGGTGAGATAACAGAAATCTAATGTAATGCACATTAGTGTATCCATCACTGACTCAAGTTTGCCGGAAATATTACCAATGACTGGATGTTTCCGCGTCTTCTTATAGGAAAGAACATCCCACACGTACACAAAGCATATGCATATACCCGACAGAAGACGAAATGTACATTACATTATAATACAATTGTCTTCGATTGTCATCAAAACAAAATAAATAAATAATCAATTGAACATGATAGATTGATGGTAACTTTCAAGCTTCAAAAAGCCAGTTGCAATTCTAGTTGTCACGAAGCAATAATGCTACAGAACTATAAAGGTGAAAGGCAATGTCACAAAATTGTGCCAGACATTGCTTTGTACTGTTCTGTATTGCATCAAAACTGACATGTTGATTGCTATATACATACTTCTTTTGACACTTCATAGATTAATTTAAGAACATTTCCTGAATAACTGCCAAAAGAAGAAACGACATAATTCTTGATTAGTAAGGAAAGGGTACATGCAGTTCAATCTTATGGGCGAATAAGACAGACAGCTGATGGCTTTTCATCTCATGAAGCAAGCTGAAACTTTGTCATAAGTTTTAGTTGGGAAACGAAGTACAGAAGATGACAATTATTTTAATTGCTTTATTAATTTTGGCCTTCTCTCATGACATTATCAGAAGCAGACATTATAGCCTTCTGATGATGGCCTAAGAGGAAGCTGAAATCAATAAAGCAAATAAAACATGTAATACTGCATAATAGTAACTTATAAAAATCCGCAAGAAGATCGCAAACACCCTGTGTATGGCATTCAATTTACATTCACATGTGGGCTTCATCTGTACCAAATGCTGTGTGCTATTGCTATATTCAGCAACAGTCCGACAAACACAAAATTCAATCGCAATAAGATCAATTGACATGAAGAATTGATGTAGAACAAACAATTTATGCCCAAGGAAGCTTGCAGACGGTTCTCTTGATGACGAATCTAGATAAACAATTTAGAAAAGTGGATTAATTTAGCTACTACTCAGACAATTTTGAATGATAGTTTCGAAAATTGCCAGACGGAGCACATGAATTTTCAGGGAGGCTGTCATTGCCGAGGAATTGTTGCGTGACTTAGCTCTCCTGTACAGTGCATACCGGAGACTGGATAATCACAATCATTTTCTGAATAAATTAGTAGTTAGATGCACCGTTGACACAGACAGACATTTCGCTTGTCCGACCGATGCGCTGATCAAATTCATGGAAATGATGTTATTCTTAATTAAGTTCAAATAAACGTCATCCCCTTCTGTCCTTATTAGTGGACTAATGACAGTGTATCAAACTGACAGAGCAAGCCATTTAGCATTTCAAGATATCAAAGTCCTTGAATCAAACACAATTTTACTTTTATGTATTAACTAGAATACATCGGATCCACGACCACAAACCATATTCCACTAAATTACACCGCACTTCAAATGCATATCTGAAATGCAAAAATTCAACAAAGACTACAAGATAATTTTATGTTACAGAATGCTGGATTTCATTATTTTCTAAAATTTTTGTCGAAAACAAAAATCTCCGAAGACATCTAACTTCGTTGGATATTCCTTAAACCTAAATAAAGTGATCGAAATAGCTCATCAATGGTCAGAGCTGAAAATTGGTGGAGATATTCCTGATGTCGTACCAATGAGAAGACTGTGCGCTGTCGTTTCCACCAGCCCAAAATGTGTAATATGTGATCATCTGACTTTGAATTTGTCTGTAAAAATTATTTGGAATTTTATGCATAACTGTCTGACCCTGTAATGTTCGATTTCTAATCACAATAAATGCATATTATGATCCAAATAGCAACCACATAAAACCCTTTCGAAACTTCATCAAAGTACCTAGAAGCCTAACCGGTTAGGTTGAGTCGAGTGATCAGTAGTCGATAGAATTTGATTTACAGAATAATTAAGTAAAACGTAATTTCGTTGATTGTATTTGTATGAGATGCAATTGCTATATACTAATGAGTAAATCTAAATCAATCTTAATCCACAACATTCTGTCTTATCAACTTAACGTTAGTAGTAAGCAAGTGACAAATACTGGATAGCGCAAGATGGCCGCCGTCGTGGCTGAGTCCCCCCCCCTCTGGAACGACAGTGTCGTGATGTGCCGGCCAGGTTGGCCGCCATCGCGAGAGGTCGCTGACGTCCCCCCCCCCTCGACCGACAGAGTGTGAGACTCGGGTGAGTGGGTCCGACCGCCTGGTGGACGTGGGCGACCGTCTAGGTTGACGTGGGCGACCGTCTAGGTGGACATGGGCGACCGTCTAGGTTGTCTTGGATGGTGAAACGGTGGCCAGATTCGGATTCAGCGTCAAATTCTGCATCAGTGGTGTGATTTCCAGCTCAATCGGCGAGAAAAACTGTTTCTTCAAAATTTTGACATAGAATGTGGGACGTTTTGGTGTGTAGCGCCCAAACGAAGCATCGGATGAGAAAACGGAGTCCAGATTCGGAATCTACGTGAAATTTTGGGTTAGGAAGGATGTTTCCAGCGAAATCGGAGAGAAAAAATTTTCGGCTGACGTCCCCCCCCCCTCTGGACAGCTTGCTTCGATTTTGGCTTCTAGTGGACGGATTTTGTCGTGCGATAGCTCGTTTGAAAGCTAAGAGTGAGACAAATTCAGTGAAACAATCGGCTTGTTCCTATCTGTCTTCGTTCAAAAGTTAGAGCGGTTACAAGATTTTAGGTCGGAGCTCGCTTACCTGAAAAAATCCTAAGTGTCAGAGTGACTTTGTATGGGTAAAATTTTGAAAATTTTCCAAAGTGTGGAATTTCGACCTGGGACCGTCACCAAAACATTTTTCATCAAATTTCGCTGACGTCCCCCCCCCTCTGGACAGCTTGCTTCGATTTTGGCTTCTAGTGGACGGATTTTGTCGTGCGATAGCTCGTTTGAAAGCTAAGAGTGAGACAAATTCAGTGAAACAATCGGCTTGTTCCTATCTGTCTTCGTTCAAAAGTTAGAGCGGTTACAAGATTTTAGGTCGGAGCTCGCTTACCTGAAAAAATCCTAAGTGTCAGAGTGACTTTGTATGGGTAAAATTTTGAAAATTTTCCAAAGTGTGGAATTTCGACCTGGGACCGTCACCAAAACATTTTTCATCAAATTTCGCTGACGTCCCCCCCCCCTCTGGACAGCTTGCTTCGATTTTGGCTTCTAGTGGACGGATTTTGTCGTGCGATAGCTCGTTTGAAAGCTAAGAGTGAGACAAATTCAGTGAAACAATCGGCTTGTTCCTATCTGTCTTCGTTTAGATGTGAGACACCATTTAAGATTTTGGGACATTGGCGAAAAACGACAGAGTTAGAATTTGGGACGTTTTGGGCTGTAGCACCAAAACGAAGGCTCGGATTGGTAAACGGAGGCCAGATTTGGAATCAGCTTGATGTTATTATCCAATGAGGATCATCATCCAATGAGAATCAAGCATTTCTTTATAAATAGCGAGCCTTCCACAGTGAGAATCATTCCATCGTTGAATCACACGAGTGACGGACGCACATTTTCTCTCTCTCTCTAGTTCCCTGTTCTATTATCCAACTAAAATGGTAAGTCGCTACTTCCCTCCCTCTCCTCCCTTGAACGTAAACTTAATACAATCTTTTTTCATTTTCAGGCATCTACTCCATCTGCTGCACTAGTAGGACAAAATGGCGGTCAAACGTTACAAGGTTCGCTACGGTCAGATCATCTACAACTGAGGCCAGTGGAAGAAACATCCAAGGTACATAATCCTACACCGCTACAGCGTAAATTTAAACAAGCCTTGCGTTATGATGATCATAGCGTAGTACTCCAAACGGGAATGCTCCCTTCCACGGATGTCAAGATAATGCACAATCAGTATGGGGACTACATACTGATCCCCGTGAGTCCGTATATTCGCCACCAACTTGATATTATTGAGGAGTACGTGACATTAAATATGGACATTCCTACTCCTCTTGCTCAAGAGTGGAAGGCGAGAGATGACAAGGATACTCCCTATAGAAAGATTTGGGATGGTAATCACATTTGCCTACCGGTATCACATTGGTGTACTTACTATAAGAAGGAGGGAGATCATTCAATACCCATCAGATGTGATGAGCTCGGAGAAGGTACTTGGGATATCCTTTTCAAAGTGAATGGGCTATATTATGGTCGACACAAGGATAATAAAATAGCCTCTCTCTCCATGCATATGGAATCCATCCTATATATTCCAAAACCACCCAACGTGGACGACATAATTGATCAAATCCTTAACAGCAGTGGTACGAAGCGCAAGTCGGAGAAGAATGCTACATCAAAACGCAAATCAAAGAAGGAGAATTACTAGTCCTTTCCTAACTCTACCCTATGACAATTCGCTTATGTGCTTTGAGTGTCGCAGACGTGGTCTTATTAGATACATTTTACTTCTTCGTTGCCATCATATCATTTGTGTATTTTGTCGTGAAAAGCATCGATGTAATTCTTCATTTTGTAATATGTTATAGAACGCTTCCTTAGATGTGTAAATTTCCGTTTTAGGCTTCTATCATCATTTTTATGGATTGTGAGGGTGAACCTGTACAGGAGCTCAGTGCTATTGCTATGAACAATTGGACATATCAGATTGTCAGTGTCTATCATCAACATGCCAACTGCGATCCCAATGTTGATCAATGGGCGAGAAAACACATTCATGGACTTAATCTGAAATATTTGCAAGACTATGGCTTTTCTTGTGAGAGTGCTCTTCTTATTGACTTTAAACGATGGTTAGCTGCTTTCAATGTTATACGCATCTTTTGTAATAATCCTGGTAAGGAGAGGAAAGTATTTCCCAATCTAATCATTGATGATATTTTGCTCCCGCCTTGGGATAGTAGAGTGAATCAACATTATCATGAAGTCACGAAACGTTTTAAGGATTTGTGTGTTCCTATTTTGTCTGTTCGTTGTAGTAGCTACGTTCATAACCAATGCTTCTTTCCTCCTTACCTCAACACTGCCAAAGTCCTGTATGGTTATCATTGCTCGCTGTATGATAGTTACCAGCTGTATCTATTTTATCTCTTTCAAACCATTGATTTATAATGCATGCTTGTTACCATTATTCAATAAATGTTACTATGAGAAGAGTTGTTGTTTTCATGCAATGGATGGGTTAGATAAAGGGCGATCATGTCTTTCTCAAACGACTGCGGAACATTACGTTTTCATAGGCAAAGTTTAAAAGGAGCTGTTCAAGATTATGTGATAAAATTTCATAAAGATGAGACCGACATCGAAGCAGTGGTCGATGATGCTAGCACTCTATTTCTAGAGTTAATGAATACATTCTCTGATAGCATTGTCATGGCGCGATTAGTTGCGAAAATTAAGTTTAGTCATTTTGGAAAGGAAGAGGTGGAAAGTCGCTCTTTCCATTTTGCTTCTTATTCAATGGAAGTGGTAGATCACCCCCAAGAATTTTTTAAAAGACATATGATAAAAATTGCTGAACGTCTTAACGCATTTAACCATCATGGTAGCAGTCTAGTGATTGAAGCGATTTCAGATATTCACATTCAACTTTCCATAAAGAAAAATTGAAAATGCAGTGGTACTTGATTGTAGCACAACTGGTTTTCGAGCTATGTCTGCTCACTCTCGAAGTATATTCCTTCTGTACATGCGTCTATTATTTAGAAAAGGCTAGCAAATTCATATCTTCAAAAAGACTTGCTATAGACATCAGTAACGGTGAAACTATGTGTTGCGATGTATGTAAGCGAAAGGATGGAAATGAAAAGCGCATCTTCAAGAGATGTAAGCATGCTTTTTGTCAACGCTGTTTCATACGTAATTGCATTCAACTTTGCCAATGTAACCACTGTGATATTGCTCATTTCGAGTGTCACTTATGTCGCAATAGTTAGTACCTATGCAAATGTGGTAAAGATAGGTTTTAGCAAAGACTAACACGGAAAATGGCGAAACGTAAAATGACGAAACGTAAAAGTCAAAAGTTTTCTTCAGCCATTCAAGCTCTCCGACGAATGAAAGCAAATCAGCGATACAATGCTATACGACATGCTAACGATAAATTCATTTGTGAAATTATTTCTCATGTGAGGAAGTTGAGGACGAAGAAATTAGCGCCAAAACAACGAAAGTTACTTAAGCGATATGCTACAAAATTGCGTTTCATCTCCAATCCTAAAGTCGCCCTTCAAAGAAAGAGGAAAACTCTAACACAAAAGGGCGGTTTCCTTTCAGCAATACTTCCAATGATAGCTCCTGCCGTGGGCAACCTATTGGGAAATATCTTTGGCTCTAAGCGTTAATTATGCAAATGTTGAGTCTCAAAGTAATAAAATGGATTTCAGACTTCAATGTGATAAAGTTCTGACTGTATCAGGTCCATCTCATGCAGGTAAAACTGTTTTCACGCTGAATTTATTGGATAAAAGAAGGGAGTTGTTTAAGGAACCTATCAATCGAGTGATTTGGTGTTATGGTATTTATCAACCGTCGCTGTTTCAGGAATTGCAAAGTCGCAACTTTATTCGACATGAAGGAATTATTCCAGTGGATAAACTTCAGTCTAATGATGTTGTTGTATTGGATGATTTATTAAAAGAAAGTAAGAATTCAAAAGATGTTACAGATATGTTCACTCGCGCAGCACACCATAAAAGGTGTTTTATCATCTATATTACACAAAATTTGTTTCCTGATGGAAAAGAAGCTCGTACACGAAACCTGAATACACACTATTATGCTATTTTCAAGAATCCGCGAGATAAAAGTCAATTTGAAATTTTAGCGCGACAAGTTGCACCCAGAGGATCAAAAGCCTTAATTGAAATTTTTCAAGCAGCTACTGAAAAACCATACGGTTACTTATTCATTGACTTTACGCAAGAGTGTCCGGAAGAATTTAGATTTCGAAGTGATATTTTGAAAACTCCCATGATTATCTACAAACTATGAGTTCTTATTCTCGCATGATTGTTATTCCTCAGGATGAATATGTACAATTGACTGCCATGCAGCAAGTAAAGCAACCTCTTGCAAATCAAATGTATAGGAAAGAATTAGATTATCAGCAAAATGTTCACATCAAAGATCCACATCGTGCTGTATTATTACAATCGGAAACTGTTGAGCAATTGAAAAACTTGAAGAATAAGATGCGTGACTCTGTATCGACTGCTACACCTTTAGCATCTCGCGCACATGCCATATCTCTTTTCAACAGTATTGAGCCCCATCTCAATGTAAATGATAGAGGAGAAATCATTACAGATGAAAATAAAGTGATTGATGCTTCACGTTATGAAGACTTGATTCAGTATGCGACACGTAGAAAGCGCCGTCAGGGCTATGTTCCACCTGGTTGGTCATACTTTCTTAAACTATTGAAAAAGCATAATGTGCCAAAATTTGCTTTGAATAATGAGACATTTGTTTTTTGTCTTGTTTTTGTGGGCGGTGGTGTGGGATAAAAAAGAAAAAAAAGAGGGGGGGCGGGGGGGCGTGGAGGGGGGACGGGGGCGTTTGTGTTTGGTTTTTTTTTTTTTGGTGTTTGTTTTTGTGTTGGGGTGTTGTGGGTTTGTGTTTTTTTTGTTTTTTGTTGGTTTTTTTTTTTGTTGTGGGTGTTTTTGTGTGTGGTGTTTTTTTGTTTTTTGTTGTTTTTTTTTTATTGGTTGTGTTGTTGTTGTTTTGTGGTTTGGTGGTGGTGTGTTGTGTATGATATTTTTGTGTTTGTTTGTTTGTGTTTTTTTTGGTGTTGTTGTTTTGGTTTTTTGGTTGTTTTTATTTGTTGGTGGTTTTTTTTTGGGGGTTATTGTGTGTTGGTGGTATGGAGTAAGTTGTTGTTGTGTTTGGTTTTTGGTGTTGTTTTTTTTTTTGGTGTTTTGGGGGGTTTTTTGTGTTGTTTTGGGGGTGGTGATTATGTATTGGTTTGTTTGTTTTTTTTTTTTAGTATTTTTTTTTTTTTTGTATATAGGTTTATTTTGTGTTTGTTTTTTTAGTGGTGGATTTTTATTTTGTTTTGGTGTGTGTTTTTTTGTTTGTGTTTGGTTGTATGAGGTTTTTGTTTTGAATTATTAGATTAGTGTTGTTGTTTTTTTTTTATGTGAGTTTTTTTGTGTTTTGTGTTGATTTGTTGTGTTTTGTTTTTGTTGTTTGGTTGGTGTGTTTTTTTTTGTTTGGTGGTTTTTTGTGGGTGGTTTTTGGGGTTTGGGTTGTGTTTTTTTATTTTAATTGTTTTTTTTGGGGTGGTTTTTGGTTGGGTTTTTTTGATTTTGTGTTGATTTTTTTGTTTTTTTTTTATTGTTTTTTAGTTTTTTTTAGGAGTTATTTTTATTTTTTGTATATTTTTGTGTGTGGATTTTTTTGTTTGTGGTGTGTGTGTTTTGTTTTTAGTTTGTTATGTATTTTGTGTTGTAGTGAGTGTAAAATTTAATTATTATATATTTTATATGATTTTTGATTTTGATTTGTTTGTTTTTTTATTTATAAAATTTTATTGATAGATATTATTTTGATGAAAATGTTTTATTTTGTTTATTTTATTAGAATATTTGTTTGTGGTTTTGGTTATGGGGGGGGGGTTTTTTTTGGGGTGGGTTGTTTTTTTGGTTTTTTTTTTATTTTGATTTGTGATGGGGTGTGTTGGATTTTTTGTAATGTGTGGTTTTTGTTGTTGTTTGTGTGTTTTTGGATTTGTTTTGTGTTGTTTGGTTTGTTGTTTGTTGATTTGTTTTGTTGGTGGGTTTGGTTGTTGTTGTTTTGTGTTGTTTTTGTTTGGTGGGTGGTTGTGTTTTTGGTGTTTTTGTTATATTTGTTGTTTAGTTTGGTTTTTTTATTGTTTGTTGTTTGTTTTTTTTTTTTTGTTTGTTTTGTTTTTTGTTTTTTGTTTTTTTTTTGTTTGTTTGTTTTTTTTTTTGTTTTGTGTTTTTTGTTTTTTTTTGTTTTTTTTTTTTTGTTTTTTTTTTTTTTTTTTTTTTTTTTTGTTTTTTTTTTTTTTTTTTTTTTTTTTTTTTTTGTTTTTTTTTTGTGGTTTTTTTGTTTGGGGGTTTTTTTGGTGCTGGTGTGTGGTTGTTGTTGTGTGGTTAGTTTTTTTGTTTTTTGTGTGTTTGGTTTGGGGTTTTGGTTTGTGTATTTGTGTTGTTGCTTTGGTTTTTGGTTGTGTTGGTTTGTGGTTGATTTGTGTGGGTGGGTTGTGTTTTGGGGTTTTTTTTTTTTTTTTTTTGGGGTTGGTGTGTGTTTTGGTTTGGGTGGGGTGGGGGTTTGTTTTTTTGGGGTTGGGGGGGTTTTGTTTTTTGTTTTTTGGGTGTGGTTTTTTGGGTGGTTTTGTTTGTTTTTTGGTGAGGTCTGTTTTTGGGAAGTTGAACTTGATTTTCACACAGTGGCTACTACTCCCCAATGCTTCAGGGCGGATTGATGAATAATGCCAATCAAAATTGGTTTGAAAGACGTCACCTGGCTACATCCCCTCCCACACTCATCTAAGCAAAACCAAGGGGAAGAGAAAGAACTCGGACGTAGGATCTTTCATCGCCACTAAAACTGGTAAAAGGAAATCGTAAAACAGCTCGGTGCACTCTCCAGGAAATATACATGTTCTCAGGAACTGATGTTAATAAGTAAGTTGCGAGATGTGTGTGCTTAGCCAGCTGTAATGCGCCCGCCAGAGCGTGAAATGTCGTAGTTTGTCCACTTGCACTTGCTGCGCCAGCTCTCATAATGAAACCCCTAAGCAATGTGAACGACGAGTGCGCCCAATAACCGCTAAATGCTAAATGCTGCAGTTGTTTAAGCTAAAGTGTAGGAAAGGTCAGTTATGAAATCGAAAAACAGGATGGAGAAGGAGATATGAAAGAGTCAGCCGGCATCGAACTATTGAGAGTCCGGTGGTTTGAAGTCGAAGTCTATTATGAGTGTTTAAAACAGTGCTGCGGCGAGGATTTGCGAGTGCGATATCAAGACAACTTTAGTCGCAAAAGCGAGCTTGGTGGTTCATTCCACATCACAAGTGAAACGATGGGTTAAAGCTGGGTTGCAGGCTACCTATGCACTCCACAAACAAGCGCGAAAAAGTAAGTTACCTGCACCCGCCATTATTTAGTATTGTTCACATGACATCCGGTATGAACAGTGGGCAAAGCTAGATTTGTCGTTCGATGGGTTTGCACGCTGCATTTCGTAAAACATAAGGGACCGTCGGGCAAGTAATTTTTATTTTTTAACCGTACATTGGATATTTTCTTCGCGTGTCATGACGTGGTAGAGCTCAACGCTGGTTTAAAAACAATTAAAGGATAGGGAAAGGGGTGGTTAGCAAAATCATTCCAAACAATTTTTCGAGATAGGTCGGCATTATCCATAATAAGAGGATTCAGAGGTTCGGTGTCTGATCATAGTGAAATAGAGAGTGTGAGATGATGTGGGGTGATTCAGCATGGTTGACAAGGATTGAATATGGAGAGGCAGCAGACTATGATGAGTTCGAGGTAGGTGTTTAAGAAGAGGGTTGGCTAATGCGTTACTAAAGCTTGCACTCGTTTGAACGTTTTAGGTGCGGTTTGCATGTGGTCAAATCGGCAGATTATGTAAAAAATCGCCTATGTGGCGACATTTTTACTGCCGAACTGGGTTGACACAACATATTGGACCCTGAAAGTGTTTGTTCTATTCTCAAGATTACATCTTCCATGGCCTTAGACAAATGGCATATACTCTATCCATCGGTTCTATTGGGACTCTCAGGGGCGGGGGGACCAGTAGATGTAAAATTCTGTGACAATGTAGATAAAAGTGCGCGAATCATTCAACGTAAACGCACTCATGTGAAAAGTGATGTGAAAATTGGCGATAAAGTTCGTATCTCAAAAGTGAAAAGTGTTTTTGCTAAAGGGTACCTCCCGAATTGGACAGAGGAGGTATTTACAGTGAAATGGCAGTCGCCACCGAACTGTGATATGTACAGTTGTTGAAAACAAATCCTATCTGTAACTCGCGCTTTAGGTTGAGCTTTTTTTGGGCTTTTCGAAATGGCAGTCGCCACCGAACTGTGATATGTACAGTTGTTGAAAACAAATCCTATCTGTAACTCGCGCTTTAGGTTGAGCTTTTTTTGGGCTTTTCGAAATGGCAGTCGCCACCGAACTGTGATATGTACAGTTGTTGAAAACAAATCCTATCTGTAAAACTCGCGCTTTAGGTTGAGCTTTTTTTGGGCTTTTCGAAATGGCAGTCGCCACCGAACTGTGATATGTACAGTTGTTGAAAACAAATCCTATCTGTAACTCGCGCTTTAGGTTGAGCTTTTTTTTGGGCTTTTCGAAATGGCAGTCGCCACCGAACTGTGATATGTACAGTTGTTGAAAACAAATCCTATCTGTAACTCGCGCTTTAGGTTGAGCTTTTTTTGGGCTTTTCGAAATGGCAGTCGCCACCGAACTGTGATATGTACAGTTGTTGAAAACAAATCCTATCTGTAACTCGCGCTTTAGGTTGAGCTTTTTTTTGGGCTTTTCGAAATGGCAGTCGCCACCGAACTGTGATATGTACAGTTGTTGAAAACAAATCCTATCTGTAACTCGCGCTTTAGGTTGAGCTTTTTTTGGGCTTTTCGAAATGGCAGTCGCCACCGAACTGTGATATGTACAGTTGTTGAAAACAAATCCTATCTGTAACTCGCGCTTTAGGTTGAGCTTTTTTTGGGCTTTTCGAAATGGCAGTCGCCACCGAACTGTGATATGTACAGTTGTTGAAAACAAATCCTATCTGTAACTCGCGCTTTAGGTTGAGCTTTTTTTGGGCTTTTCGAAATGGCAGTCGCCACCGAACTGTGATATGTACAGTTGTTGAAAACAAATCCTGTCTGTAACTCGCGCTTTAGGTTGAGCTTTTTTTGGGCTTTTCGAAATGGCAGTCGCCACCGAACTGTGATATGTACAGTTGTTGAAAACAAGTCCTATTTGTAACTCGCGCTTTAGGTTGAGCTTTTTTTGGGCTTTTCGAAATAGCAGTCGCCACCGAATTGTGACATGTACAGTTGTTGAAAACAAGTCCTATCTGTAACTCGCGCTTTAGGTTGAGCTTTTTTTGGGCTTTTCGAAATGGCAGTCGCCACCGAACTGTGATATGTACAGTTGTTGAAAACAAATCCTATCTGTAACTCGCGCTTTAGGTTGAGCTTTTTTTTGGGCTTTTCGAAATGGCAGTCGCCACCGAACTGTGATATGTACAGTTTTTGAAAACAAATCCTATCTGTAACTCGCGCTTTAGGTTGAGCTTTTTTTTGGGCTTTTCGAAATGGCAGTCGCCACCGAACTGTGATATGTACAGTTGTTGAAAACAAATCCTATCTGTAACTCGCGCTTTAGGTTGAGCTTTTTTTGGGCTTTTCGAAATGGCAGTCGCCACCGAACTGTGATATGTACAGTTGTTGAAAACAAATCCTGTCTGTAACTCGCGCTTTAGGCTGAGCTTTTTTTGGGCTTTTCGAAATGGCAGTCGCCACCGAATTGTGATATGTACAGTTGTTGAAAACAAATCCTATCTGTAACTCGCGCTTTAGGTTGAGCTTTTTTTGGGCTTTTCGAATTGGCAGTCGCCACCGAATTGTGATATGTACAGTTGTTGAAAACAAATCCTGTCTGTAACTCGCGCTTTAGGCTGAGCTTTTTTTGGGCTTTTCGAAATGGCAGTCGCCACCGAATTGTGATATGTACAGTTGTTGAAAACAAATCCTATCTGTAACTCGCGCTTTAGGTTGAGCTTTTTTTTGGCTTTTCGAATTGGCAGTAGCGACCGAACTGTGATATGTACAGTTGTTGAAAACAAATCCTATCTGTAACTCGCGCTTTAGGTTGAGCTTTTTTTGGGCTTTTCGAAATGGCAGTCGCCACCGAACTGTGATATGTACAGTTGTTGAAAACAAATCCTATCTGTAACTCGCGCTTTAGGTTGAGCTTTTTTTTGGGCTTTTCGAAATGGCAGTCGCCACCGAACTGTGATATGTACAGTTGTTGAAAACAAATCCTATCTGTAACTCGCGCTTTAGGTTGTGCTTTTTTTTGGGCTTTTCGAAATGGCAGTCGCCACCGAACTGTGATATGTACAGTTGTTGAAAACAAATCTATCTGTAACTCGCGCTTTAAGTTGAGCTTTTTTTGGGCTTTTCGAAATGGCAGTCGCCACCGAGTTGTGATATGTACAGTTGTTGAAAACAAATCCTATCTGTAACTCGCGCTTTAGGTTGACTTTTTTTGGGCATTTCGAAATGGAAGTCACCTACGAACTGTGATATGTACAGTTGTTGAAAACAAATCCTATCTGTAACTCGCGCTTTAGGTTGAGCTTTTTTTTGGGCTTTTCGAAATGGCAGTCGCCACCGAACTGTGATATGTACAGTTGTTGAAAACAAATCCTATCTGTAACTCGCGCTTTAGGTTGAGCTTTTTTTTGGGCTTTTCGAAATGGCAGTCGCCAGCCGAACTGTGATATGTACAGTTGTTGAAAACAAATCCTATCTGTAACTCGCGCTTTAAGTTGACTTTTTTTGTGCTTTTCAAAATGGCAGTCGCCACCGAACTGTGATATGTACAGTTGTTGAAAACAAATCCTATCTGTAACTCGCGCTTTAAGTTGAGCTTTTTTTGGGCTTTTCGAAATGGCAGTCGCCACCGAACTGTGATATGTACAGTTGTTGAAAACAAATCCTGTCTGTAACTCGCGCTTTAGGCTGAGCTTTTTTTGGGCTTTTCGAAATGGCAGTCGCCACCGAATTGTGATATGTACAGTTGTTGAAAACAAATCCTATCTGTAACTCGCGCTTTAGGTTGAGCTTTTTTTGGGCTTTTCGAGATGGCAGTCGCCACCGAATTGTGACATGTACAGTTGTTGAACACAAATCCTGTCTGTAACTCGCGCTTTAAGTTGAGCTTTTTTTGGCTTTTCGAAATGGCAGTCGCCAGCCGAACTGTGATATGTACAGTTGTTGAAAACAAATCCTATCTGTAACTCGCGCTTTAGGTTGAGCTTTTTTTTGGGCTTTTCGAAATGGCAGTCGCCACCGAACTGTGATATGTACAGTTGTTGAAAACAAGTCCTATCTGTAACTCGCGCTTTAGTTTGAGCTTTTTTTGGGCTTTTCGAAATGGCAGTCGCCAGCCGAACTGTGATATGTACAGTTGTTGAAAACAAATCCTATCTGTAACTCGCGCTTTAGGTTGAGCTTTTTTTGGGCTTTTCGAAATGGCAGTAGCCACCGAACTGTGATATGTACAGTTGTTGAAAACAAATCCTATCTGTAACTCGCGCTTTAAGTTGAGCTTTTTTTTGGCTTTTCGAAATGGCAGTCGCCACCGAGTTGTGATATGTACAGTTGTTGAAAACAAATCCTATCTGTAACTCGCGCTTTAGGTTGAGCTTTTTTTGGGCTTTTCGAAATGGCAGTCGCCATCGAACTGTGATATGTACAGTTGTTGAAAACAAATCCTATCTGTAACTCGCGCTTTAGGTTGAGCTTTTTTATGGGCTTTTCGAAATGGCAGTCGCCACCGAACTGTGATATGTACAGTTGTGAAAACAAATCCTATCTGTAACTCGCGCTTTAAGTTGAGCTTTTTTTTGGCTTTTCGAAATGGCAGTCGCCACCGAGTTGTGATATGTACAGTTGTTGAAAACAAATCCTATCTGTAACTCGCGCTTTAGGTTGAGCTTTTTTTGGGCTTTTCGAAATGGCAGTCGCCACCGAGTTGTGATATGTACAGTTGTTGAAAACAAATCCTATCTGTAACTCGCGCTTTAGGTTGAGCTTTTTTTTGGGCTTTTCGAAATGGCAGTCGCCACCGAACTGTGATATGTACAGTTGTTGAAAACAAATCCTATCTGTAACTCGCGCTTTAGGTTGAGCTTTGTTTGGGCTTTTCGAAATGGCAGTCGCCAGCCGAACTGTGATATGTACAGTTGTTGAAAGCAAATCCTATCTGTAACTCGCGCTTTAAGTTGACTTTTTTTGTGCTTTTCAAAATGGCAGTCACCACCGAACTGTGATATGTACAGTTGTTGAAAACAAATCCTATCTGTAACTCGCGCTTTAGGTTGAGCTTTTTTTGGGCTTTTCAAAATAGCAGTCGCCACCGAATTGTGATATGTACAGTTGTTGAAAACAAATCCTATCTGTAACTCGCGCTTTAGGTTGAGCTTTTTTTTGGCTTTTCGAAATGGCCGTCGCCACCGAATTGTGATATGTACAGTTGTTGAAAACAAATCCTATCTGTAACTCGCGCTTCAGGTTGAGCTTTTTTTTGGCTTTTCGAGATGGCAGTCGCCACCGAACTGTGATATGTACAGTTGTTGAAAACAAATCCTATCTGTAACTCGCGCTTTAGGTTGAGCTTTTTTTGGGCTTTTCGAAATGGCAGTCGCCACCGAACTGTGATATGTACAGTTTTTGAAAACAAATCCTATCTGTAAAACGCGCTTTAGGTTGAGCTTTTTTGGGCTTTTCGAAATGGCAGTCGCAACCGAACTGTGATATGTACAGTTGTTGAAAACAAATCCTATCTGTAACTCGCGCTTTAGGTTGAGCTTTTTTGGGCTTTTCGAAATGGCAGTCGCCAGCCGAACTGTGATATGTACAGTTGTTGAAAACAAATCCTATCTGTAACTCGCGCTTTAAGTTGAGCTTTTTTTGGGCTTTTCGAAATGGCAGTCGCCACCGAACTGTGATATGTACAGTTGTTGAAAACAAATCCTATCAGTAACTCGCGCTTTAGGTTGAGCTTTTTTTTGGCTCTTCAAAATGGCAGTCGCCACCGAACTGTGATATGTACAGTTGTTGAAAACAAATCCTATCTGTAACTCGCGCTTTAGGTTGAGCTTTTTTTGGGCTTTTCGAAATGGCAGTCGCCACCGAACTGTGATATGTACAGTTGTTGAAAACAAATCCTATCTGTAACTCGCGCTTTAGGTTGAGCTTTTTTTGGGCTTTTCGAAATGGCAGTCGCCACTGAACTGTGACATGTACAGTTGTTGAAAACAAATCCTATCTGTAACTCGCGCTTTAGGTTGAGCTTTTTTTTGGCTTTTCGAGATGGCAGTCGCCACCGAACTGTGATATGTACAGTTGTTGAAAACAAATCCTATCTGTAACTCGCGCTTTAGGTTGAGCTTTTTTTGGGCTTTTCGAGATGGCAGTCGCCACCGAACTGTGATATGTACAGTTGTTGAAAACGAATCCTATCTGTAACTCGCGCTTTAGGTTGAGCTTTTTTTGGGCTTTTCGAAATGGCAGTCGCCACCGAATTGTGATATGTACAGTTGTTGAAAACAAATCCTATCTGTAACTCGCGCTTTAGGTTGAGCTTTTTTTTGGGCTTTTCGAAATGGCAGTCGCCACCGAACTGTGATATGTACAGTTTTTGAAAACAAATCCTATCTGTAACTCGCGCTTTAGGTTGAGCTTTTTTGGGCTTTTCGAAATGGCAGTCGCAACCGAACTGTGATATGTACAGTTGCTGAAAACAAATCCTATCTGTAACTCGCGCTTTAGGTTGAGCTTTTTTTTGGCTTTTCGAAATGGCAGTCGCCACCGAACTGTGATATGTACAGTTGTTGAAAACAAATCCTATCTGTAACTCGCGCTTTAGGTTGAGCTTTTTTTGGGCTTTTCGAAATGGCAGTCGCCACCGAATTGTGATATGTACAGTTGTTGAAAACAAATCCTATCTGTAACTCGCGCTTTAGGTTGAGCTTTTTTTTGGCTTTTCGAAATGGCAGTCGCCACCGAACTGTGATATGTACAGTTGTTGAAAACAAATCCTATCTGTAACTCGCGCTTTAGGTTGAGCTTCTTTTTGGCTTTTCGAAATGGCAGTCGCCACCGAATTGTGATATGTACAGTTGTTGAAAACAAATCCTATCTGTAACTCGCGCTTTAGGTTGAGCTTTTTTTGGGCTTTTCGAAATGGCAGTCGCCACCGAACTGTGATATGTACAGTTGTTGAAAACAAATCCTATCATTAACTCGTGCTTTAGGTTGAGCTTTTTTTGGGCTTTTCGAAATGGCAGTCGCCACCGAACTGTGATATGTACAGTTGTTGAAAACAAATCCTATCTGTAAAACGCGCTTTAGGTTGAGCTTTTTTTTGGGCTTTTCGAAATGGCAGTCGCCACCGAACTGTGATATGTACAGTTGTTGAAAACAAATCCTATCTGTAACTCGCGCTTTAGGTTGATCTTTTCTTTGGCTTTTCGAAATGGCAGTCGCCACCGAACTGTGATATGTACAGTTGTTGAAAACAAGTCCTATCTGTAACTCGCGCTTTAGGTTGAGCTTTTTTTTGGGCTTTTCGAGATGGCAGTCGCCACCGAACTGTGATATGTACAGTTGTTGAAAACAAGTCCTATCTGTAACTCGCGCTTTAGGTTGAGCTTTTTTTTTGCCTTTCAAAATGGCAGTCGCCACCGAATTGTGATATGTACAGTTGTTGAAAACAAATCCTATCTGTAACTCGCGCTTTAGGTTGAGCTTTTTTTTGGGCTTTTCGAGATGGCAGTCGCCACCGAACTGTGATATGTACAGTTGTTGAAAACAAATCCTGTCTGTAACTCGCGCTTTAGGTTGAGCTTTTTTTGGGCTTTTCGAAATGGCAGTCGCCACCGAATTGTGATATGTACAGTTGTTGAAAACAAATCCTATCTGTAACTCGCGCTTTAGGTTGAGCTTTTTTTGGGCTTTTCGAAATGGCAGTAGCCACCGAACTGTGATATGTACAGTTGTTGAACACAAATCCTATCTGTAACTCGCGCTTTAGGTTGAGCTTTTTTTTGGTCTTTTCGAGATGGCAGTCGCCACCGAACTGTGATATGTACAGTTGTTGAAAACAAATCCTATCTGTAACTCGCGCTTTAAGTTGAGCTTCTTTTGGGCTTTTCGAAATGGCAGTCGCCACCGAACTGTGATATGTACAGTTGTTGAAAACAAATCCTATCTGTAACTCGCGCTTTAAGTTGAGCTTCTTTTGGGCTTTTCGAAATGGCAGTCGCCACCGAACTGTGATATGTACAGTTGTTGAAAACAAATCCTATCAGTAACTCGCGCTTTAAGTTGAGCTTTTTTGGGCTTTTCGAAATGGCAGTCGCCAGCCGAACTGTGATATGTACAGTTGTTGAAAACAAATCCTATCTGTAACTCGTGCTTTAGGTTGAGCTTTTTTTGGGCTTTTCGAAATGGCAGTCGCCACCGAACTGTGATATGTACAGTTGTTGAAAACAAATCCTATCTGTAACTCGCGCTTTAGGTTGATCTTTTCTTTGGCTTTTCGAAATGGCAGTCGCCACCGAACTGTGATATGTACAGTTGTTGAAAACAAGTCCTATCTGTAACTCGCGCTTTAGGTTGAGCTTTTTTTGGGCTTTTCGAGATGGCAGTCGCCACCGAACTGTGATATGTACAGTTGTTGAAAACAAGTCCTATCTGTAACTCGCGCTTTAGGTTGAGCTTTTTTTTGGCTTTTCAAAATGGCAGTCGCCACCGAATTGTGATATGTACAGTTGTTGAAAACAAATCCTATCTGTAACTCGCGCTTTAGGTTGAGCTTTTTTTTGGCTTTTCGAGATGGCAGTCGCCACCGAACTGTGATATGTACAGTTGTTGAAAACAAATCCTGTCTGTAACTCGCGCTTTAGGTTGAGCTTTTTTTGGGCTTTTCGAAATGGCAGTCGCCACCGAATTGTGATATGTACAGTTGTTGAAAACAAATCCTATCTGTAACTCGCGCTTTAGGTTGAGCTTTTTTTGGGCTTTTCGAAATGGCAGTAGCCACCGAACTGTGATATGTACAGTTGTTGAACACAAATCCTATCTGTAACTCGCGCTTTAGGTTGAGCTTTTTTTTGGGCTTTTCGAGATGGCAGTCGCCACCGAACTGTGATATGTACAGTTGTTGAAAACAAATCCTATCTGTAACTCGCGCTTTAAGTTGAGCTTCTTTTGGGCTTTTCGAAATGGCAGTCGCCACCGAACTGTGATATGTACAGTTTTTGAAAACAAATCCTATCTGTAAAACGCGCTTTAGGTTGAGCTTTTTTGGGCTTTTCGAAATGGCAGTCGCAACCGAACTGTGATATGTACAGTTGTTGAAAACAAATCCTATCTGTAACTCGCGCTTTAGGTTGAGCTTTTTTTGGGCTTTTCGAAATGGCAGTCGCCAGCCGAACTGTGATGTGTACAGTTGTTGAAAACGAATCCTGTCTGTAACTCGCGCATTAGGTTGAGCTTTTTTTGGGCTTTTCGAAATGGCAGTCGCCACCGAATTGTGATATGTACAGTTGTTGAAAACAAATCCTATCTGTAACTCGCGCTTTAGGTTGAGCTTTTTTTTGGGCTTTTCGAATTGGCGGTAGCGACCGAACTGTGATATGTACAGTTGTTGAAAACAAATCCTATCTGTAACTCGCGCTTTAGGTTGAGCTTTTTTTGGGCTTTTCGAAATGGCAGTCGCCACCGAACTGTGATATGTACAGTTGTTGAAAACAAATCCTATCTGTAACTCGCGCTTTAGGTTGAGCTTTTTTTTGGGCTTTTCGAGATGGCAGTCGCCACCGAATTGTGATATGTACAGTTGTTGAAAACAAATCCTATCTGTAAAACGCGCTTTAGGTTGAGCTTTTTTGGGCTTTTCGAAATGGCAGTCGCCACCGAACTGTGATATGTACAGTTGTTGAAAACAAATCCTATCTGTAACTCGCGCTTTAGGTTGAGCTTTTTTGGGCTTTTCGAAATGGCAGTCGCCACCGAACTGTGATATGTACAGTTGTTGAAAACAAATCCTATCTGTAACTCGCGCTTTAGGTTGAGCTTTTTTGGGCTTTTCGAAATGGCAGTCGCAACCGAACTGTGATATGTACAGTTGCTGAAAACAAATCCTATCTGTAACTCGCGCTTTAGGTTGAGCTTTTTTTGGGCTTTTCGAAATGGCAGTCGCCACCGAACTGTGATATGTACAGTTGTTGAAAGCAAATCCTATCTGTAACTCGCGCTTTAAGTTGACTTTTTTTGTGCTTTTCAAAATGGCAGTCACCACCGAACTGTGATATGTACAGTTGTTGAAAACAAATCCTATCAGTAACTCGCGCTTTAGGTTGAGCTTTGTTTGGGCTTTTCAAAATAGCAGTCGCCACCGAATTGTGATATGTACAGTTGTTGAAAACAAATCCTATCTGTAACTCGCGCTTTAAGTTGACTTTTTTTGTGCTTTTCAAAATGGCAGTCGCCACCGAACTGTGATATGTACAGTTGTTGAAAACAAATCCTATCTGTAACTCGCGCTTTAGGTTGAGCTTTTTTTGGGCTTTTTAAAATAGCAGTCGCCACCGAATTGTGATATGTACAGTTGTTGAAAACAAATCCTATCTGTAACTCGCGCTTTAAGTTGAGCTTTTTTTTGGCTTTTCGAAATGGCAGTCGCCACCGAATTGTGATATGTACAGTTGTTGAAAACAAATCCTATCTATAACTCGCGCTTTAGGTTGAGCTTTTTTTTGGGCTTTTCGAAATGGCAGTAGCCACCGATCTGTGACATGTACAGTTGTTGAAAGCAAATCCTATCTGTTACTCGCGCTTTAGGTTGACCTTTTTTTGGGCTTTTCGAAATGGCAGTCGCCACCGAACTGTGATATGTACAGTTGTTGAAAACAAATCCTATCTGTAACTCGCGCTTTAGGTTGAGCTTTTTTTTGGGCTTTTCGAGATGGCAGTCGCCACCGAACTGTGATATGTACAGTTGTTGAAAACAAATCCTATCTGTAACTCGCGCTTTAGGTTGAGCTTTTTTTTGGGCTTTTCAAAATGGCAGTCGCCACCGAATTGTGATATGTACAGTTGTTGAAAACAAATCCTATCTGTAACTCGCGCTTTAGGTTGAGCTTTGTTTGGGCTTTTCGAAATGGCAGTCGCCACCGAACTGTGATATGTACAGTTGTTGAAAACAAATCCTGTCTGTAACTCGCGCTTTAGGTTGAGCTTTTTTTTGGGCTTTTCGAAATGGCAGTCGCCACCGAATTGTGATATGTACAGTTGTTGAAAACAAATCCTATCTGTAACTCGCGCTTTAGGTTGAGCTTTTTTTTGGGCTTTTCGAATTGGCAGTCGCCAGCGAACTGTGATATGTACAGTTGTTGAAAACAAATCCTGTCTGTAACTCGCGCTTTAGGTTGAGCTTTTTTCTGGGCTTTTCGAAATGGCGGTCGCCACCGAATTGTGATATGTACAGTTGTTGAAAACAAATCCTATCTGTAACTCGGGCTTTAGGTTGAGCTTTTTTTTGGGCTTTTCGAATTGGCAGTCGCCACCGAACTGTGATATGTACAGTTGCTGAAAACAAATCCTATCTGTAACTCGCGCTTTAGGTTGAGCTTTTTTTGGGCTTTTCGAAATGGCAGTAGCCACCGGACTGAGATATGTACAGTTGTTGAACACAAATCCTATCTGTAACTCGCGCTTTAGGTTGAGCTTTTTTTGGGCTTTTCGAGATGGCAGTCGCCACCGAACTGTGATATGTACAGTTGTTGAAAACAAATCCTATCTGTAACTCGCGCTTTAGGTTGAGCTTTTTTTGGGCTTTTCGAAATGGCAGTCGCCACCGAACTGTGATATGTACAGTTTTTGAAAACAAATCCTATCTGTAACTCGCGCTTTAGGTTGAGCTTTTTTTGGGCTTTTCGAAATGGCAGTCGCCAGCCGAACTGTGATGTGTACAGTTGTAGAAAACGAATCCTGTCTGTAACTCGCGCTTTAGGTTGAGCTTTTTTTGGGCTTTTCGAAATGGCAGTCGCCACCGAATTGTGATATGTACAGTTGTTGAAAACAAATCCTATCTGTAACTCGCGCTTTAGGTTGAGCTTTTTTTTGGGCTTTTCGAATTGGCGGTAGCGACCGAACTGTGATATGTACAGTTGTTGAAAACAAATCCTATCTGTAACTCGCTCTTTAGGTTGCGCTTTTTTTGGGCTTTTCGAAATGGCAGTCGCCACCGAACTGTGATATGTACAGTTGTTGAAAACAAATCCTATCTGTAACTCGCGCTTTAGGTTGAGCTTTTTTTTGGGCTTTTCGAGATGGCAGTCGCCACCGAATTGTGATATGTACAGTTGTTGAAAACAAATCCTATCTGTAAAACGCGCTTTAGGTTGAGCTTTTTTGGGCTTTTCGAAATGGCAGTCGCCACCGAACTGTGATATGTACAGTTGTTGAAAACAAATCCTATCTGTAACTCGCGCTTTAGGTTGAGCTTTTTTTGGACTTTTCGAAATGGCAGTCGCCACCGAACTGTGATATGTACAGTTGTTGAAAACAAATCCTATCTGTAACTCGCGCTTTAGGTTGAGCTTTTTTGGGCTTTTCGAAATGGCAGTCGCAACCGAACTGTGATATGTACAGTTGCTGAAAACAAATCCTATCTGTAACTCGCGCTTTAGGTTGAGCTTTTTTTGGGCTTTTCGAAATGGCAGTCGCCACCGAACTGTGATATGTACAGTTGTTGAAAGCAAATCCCATCTGTAACTCGCGCTTTAAGTTGAGCTTTTTTTGTGCTTTTCAAAATGGCAGTCACCACCGAACTGTGATATGTACAGTTGTTGAAAACAAATCCTATCAGTAACTCGCGCTTTAGGTTGAGCTTTGTTTGGGCTTTTCAAAATAGCTGTCGCCACCGAATTGTGATATGTACAGTTGTTGAAAACAAATCCTATCTGTAACTCGCGCTTTAAGTTGACTTTTTTTGTGCTTTTCAAAATGGCAGTCGCCACCGAACTGTGATATGTACAGTTGTTGAAAACAAATCCTATCTGTAACTCGCGCTTTAGGTTGAGCTTTTTTTGGGCTTTTCAAAATAGCAGTCGCCACCGAATTGTGATATGTACAGTTGTTGAAAACAAATCTTATCTGTAACTCGCGCTTTAGGTTGAGCTTTTTTTTGGCTTTTCGAAATGGCAGTCGCCACCGAATTGTGATATGTACAGTTGTTGAAAACAAATCCTATCTATAACTCGCGCTTTAGGTTGAGCTTTTTTTTGGGCTTTTCGAAATGGCAGTAGCCACCGAACTGTGATATGTACAGTTGTTGAAAGCAAATCCTATCTGTTACTCGCGCTTTAGGTTGACCTTTTTTTGGGCTTTTCGAAATGGCAGTCGCCACCGAACTGTGATATGTACAGTTGTTGAAAACAAATCCTATCTGTAACTCGCGCTTTAGGTTGAGCTTTTTTTTGGGCTTTTCGAGATGGCAGTCGCCACCGAACTGTGATATGTACAGTTGTTGAAAACAAATCCTATCTGTAACTCGCGCTTTAGGTTGAGCTTTTTTTGGGCTTTTCAAAATGGCAGTCGCCACCGAATTGTGATATGTACAGTTGTTGAAAACAAATCCTATCTGTAACTCGCGCTTTAGGTTGAGCTTTGTTTGGGCTTTTCGAAATGGCAGTCGCCACCGAACTGTGATATGTACAGTTGTTGAAAACAAATCCTGTCTGTAACTCGCGCTTTAGGTTGAGCTTTTTTTGGGCTTTTCGAAATGGCAGTCGCCACCGAATTGTGATATGTACAGTTGTTGAAAACAAATCCTATCTGTAACTCGCGCTTTAGGTTGAGCTTTTTTTGGGCTTTTCGAATTGGCAGTCGCCAGCGAACTGTGATATGTACAGTTGTTGAAAACAAATCCTGTCTGTAACTCGCGCTTTAGGTTGAGCTTTTTTTTGGCTTTTCGAAATGGTGGTCGCCACCGAATTGTGATATGTACAGTTGTTGAAAACAAATCCTATCTGTAACTCGCGCTTTAGGTTGAGCTTTTTTGGGATTTTCGAAATGGCAGTCGCCAGCCGAACTGTGATATGTACATTTGTTGAAAACAAATCCTATCTGTAACTCGCGCTTCAGGTTGAGCTTTTTTTGGGCTTTTCGAAATGGCAGTAGCCACCGGACTGTGATATGTACAGTTGTTGAACACAAATCCTATCTGTAACTCGCGCTTTAGGTTGAGCTTTTTTTGGGCTTTTCGAGATGGCAGTCGCCACCGAACTGTGATATGTACAGTTGTTGAAAACAAATCCTATCTGTAACTCGCGCTTTAGGTTGAGCTTTTTTTGGGCTTTTCGAAATGGCAGTCGCCACCGAACTGTGATATGTACAGTTTTTGAAAACAAATCCTATCTGTAACTCGCGCTTTAAGTTGACTTTTTTTGTGCTTTTCAAAATGGCAGTCACCACCGAACTGTGATATGTACAGTTGTTGAAAACAAATCCTATCTGTAACTCGCGCTTTAGGTTGAGCTTTTTTTGGGCTTTTCGAAATGGCACTCGCAACCGAACTGTGATATGTACAGTTGTTGAAAACAAATCCTATCTGTAACTCGCGCTTTAGGTTGAGCTTTTTTAGGGCTTTTCGAAATGGCAGTCGCCAGCCGAACTGTGATATGTACAGTTGTTGAAAGCAAATCCTATCTGTAACTCGCGCTTTAAGTTGACTTTTTTTGTGCTTTTCAAAATGGCAGTCACCACCGAACTGTGATATGTACAGTTGTTGAAAACAAATCCTATCTGTAACTCGCGCTTTAGGTTGAGCTTTTTTTGGGCTTTTCAAAATAGCAGTCGCCACCGAACTGTGATATGTACAGTTGTTGAAAACAAATCCTATCTGTAACTCGCGCTATAGGTTGAGCTTTTTTTGGGCTTTTCGAAATGGCAGTCGCCACCGAACTGTGATAAATACAGTTGTTGAAAACAAATCCTATCTGTAACTCGCGCTTTAGGTTGAGCTTTTTTTTGGGCTTTTCGAAATGGCAGTCGCCACCGAACTGTGATATGTACAGTTAATGAAAACAAATCCTATCTGTAACTCGCGCTTTAAGTTGAGCTTTTTTTTGGCTTTTCGAAATGGCAGTCGCCACCGAATTGTGATATGTACAGTTGTTGAAAACAAATCCTACCTGTAACACTCGCTTTAGGTTGAGCTTTTTTTGGGCTTTTCGAAATGGCAGTCGCCACCGAACTGTGATATGTACAGTTGTTGAAAACAAATCCTATCTGTAACTCGCGCTTTAGGTTGAGCTTTTTTTTGGGCTTTTCGAAATGGCAGTCGCTACCGAATTGTGATATGTACAGTTGTTGAACACAAATCCTATCTGTAACTCGCGCTTTAGGTTGAGCTTTTTTTGGGCTTTTCGAGATGGCAGTCGCCACCGAACTGTGATATGTACAGTTGTTGAAAACAAATCCTATCTGTAACTCGCGCTTTAGGTTGAGCTTTTTTTGGGCTTTTCGAAATGGCAGTCGCCACCGAACTGTGATATGTACAGTTTTTGAAAACAAATCCTATCTGTAAAACGCGCTTTAGGTTGAGCTTTTTTGGGCTTTTCGAAATGGCAGTCGCCACCGAACTGTGATATGTACAGTTGTTGAAAACAAATCCTATCTGTAACTCGCGCTTTAAGTAGACTTTTTTTGTGCTTTTCAAAATGGCAGTCACCACCGAACTGTGATATGTACAGTTGTTGAAAGCAAATCCTATCTGTTACTCGCGCTTTAGGTTGAGCTTTTTGTGGGCTATTCAAATAGCAGTCGCACCGAACTGTGATATGTACAGTTGTGAAAACAAATCCTATCTGTAACTCGCGCTTTAAGTTGAGCTTTTTTTGGGCTTATCGAAATGGCAGTCGCCACCGAACTGTGATATGTACAGTTGTTGAAAACAAATCCTATCTGTAACTCGCGCTTTAAGTTGAGCTTTTTTTTGGCTTTTCGAAATGGCAGTCGCCACCGAATTGTGATATGTACAGTTGTTGAAAACAAATCCTATCTGTAACTCGCGCTTTAGGTTGAGCTTTTTTTGGGCTTTTCGAAATGGCAGTCGCCACCGAACTGTGATATGTACAGTTGTTGAAAACAAATCCTATCTGTAACTCGCGCTTTAGGTTGAGCTTTTTTTTGGGCTTTTCGAGATGGCAGTCGCCACCGAACTGTGATATGTACAGTTGTTGAAAACAAATCCTATCTGTAACTCGCGCTTTAGGTTGAGCTTTTTTTGGGCTTTTCGAAATGGCAGTCGCTACCGAATTGTGATATGTACAGTTGTTGAACACAAATCCTATCTGTAACTCGCGCTTTAGGTTGAGCTTTTTTTGGGCTTTTCGAGATGGCAGTCGCCACCGAACTGTGATATGTACAGTTGTTGAAAACAAATCCTATCTGTAACTCGCGCTTTAGGTTGAGCTTTTTTTGGGCTTTTCGAAATGGCAGTCGCCACCGAACTGTGATATGTACAGTTGTTGAAAACAAATCCTATCTGTAAAACGCGCTTTAGGTTGAGCTTTTTTTGGGCTTTTCGAAATGGCAGTCGCCACCGAACTGTGATATGTACAGTTGTTGAAAACAAATCCTATCTGTAACTCGCGCTTTAAGTTGACTTTTTTGTGCTTTTCAAAATGGCAGTCACCACCGAACTGTGATATGTACAGTTGTTGAAAACAAATCCTATCTGTAACTCGCGCTTTAGGTTGAGCTTTTTTTGGGCTTTTCAAAATAGCAGTCGCAACCGAACTGTGATATGTACAGTTGTTGAAAACAAATCCTATCTGTAACTCGCGCTTTAAGTTGAGCTTTTTTTGGGCTTATCGAAATGGCAGTCGCCACCGAACTGTGATATGTACAGTTGTTGAAAACAAATCCTATCTGTAACTCGCGCTTTAAGTTGAGCTTTTTTTTGGCTTTTCGAAATGGCAGTCGCCACCGAATTGTGATATGTACAGTTGTTGAAAACAAATCCTATCTGTAACTCGCGCTTTAGGTTGAGCTTTTTTTGGGCTTTTCGAAATGGCAGTCGCCACCGAACTGTGATATGTACAGTTGTTGAAAACAAATCCTATCTGTAACTCGCGCTTTAGGTTGAGCTTTTTTTTGGGCTTTTCGAAATGGCAGTCGCCACCGAACTGTGATATGTACAGTTGTTGAAAACAAATCCTATCTGTAACTCGCGCTTTAGGTTGAGCTTTTTTGGGCTTTTCGAGATGGCAGTCGCCACCGAACTGTGATATGTACAGTTGTTGAAAACAAGTCCTATCTGTAACTCGCGCTTTAGGTTGAGCTTTTTTTTGGCTTTTCGAGATGGCAGTCGCCACCGAACTGTGATATGTACAGTTGTTGAAAACAAATCCTATCAGTAACTCGCGCTTTAGGTTGAGCTTTTTTTGGGCTTTTCGAAATGGCAGTCGCCACCGAACTGTGATATGTACAGTTTTTGAAAACAAATCCTATCTGTAACTCGCGCTTTAGGTTGAGCTTTTTTGGGCTTTTCGAAATGGCAGTCGCAACCGAACTGTGATATGTACAGTTGCTGAAAACAAATCCTATCTGTAACTCGCGCTTTAGGTTGAGCTTTGTTTGGGCTTTTCGAAATGGCAGTCGCCAGCCGAACTGTGATATGTACAGTTGTTGAAAGCAAATCTTATCCGTAACTCGCGCTTTAACCGTTTAGTTTCCAACGTTCCACTTGTGGAACATTTTTTAAATTGTGATTTAGATGCATAAGGGCTGTCATAATCGATGATCATGAACTGTGTTTTAGTGAAGCACGATCAATTCTATGGTTTTTTCAAGTCGAAGCGAGAAAAAAACTGGGAGTGGTATTTCTGGTCTATCAATTTTTTCAAAATTTTGATTTTTTGTGCATTTTGATGATCCAATTTTCAACTCGCATTTTGTACATGAAAACCTGCAGTTCAATGCACCAAAGTCGGTATACATGAAGACGACACTCCTAATTTACTAATTCATAGGTCGGCATATCCTTTTCATCATTTGTCTTGTCTCAGCAATGCAATCAGTATGTATGTTCCACTTGTGGAACGTTGGCTACTTCAGGTTAGATGAAACCTACATGTTTTTCGAGAGGAATCATCTCGGATGCTAACCAAATGTACCATAGCGATAAAGTAACATGATAAATATCAGACGAGGCCGCAGGCCGAGGCTGATATTTAGGTCATGTCGCTGAAGACTCCTCCAGCCCACCTTAATTAGCTGATGCTTATCCTGAATTAATTGGCAAGACACCATTGGAATATTTTCTACTTTTTTTCACGGAGGAATTGTTACAGGAAGTGGCTCAACTTACCAATGGGTATTCACTTCAAAAAGGTAATCAGCATGTACCTATCTGTGTTATTATACGTACATTAAATCGCATCATTATACATGTACATGGTTATCTTATTGATAGAAGGCCTACATGTAGCCTATGCAAATGCAAATAGCGGGGACCAGCCCACACCTACTACACCCATCCACTTTTTCTGTTTCGAATTTCGATTCTACAAATTGTGAAAGGTTAGGGTCTGAATGCATTACATGTATGTTCTTTCGTAAATATTTTAAGTAGACAGTCACGTGTAACTCATGCAAAAGCCTACGATATGTACATAGGCCTATGCACGCATTGCACGTGCTACACATAGCTAGCAGCTGCATGATGTGTGCCTTTTCATTTTGTTCTGCACTAAAAAAAGAAAGAACATAAAGGATTGATAAAAAGGACTGGTTGCGACCGATTGCTGATTACCTGGGGTAAAAGGTGAAATTATGAGCTAGCTGTGTATGTATGTTATGTATGTACACATACATGTAAATCAGGTAAATCTAATGCAAATGTACATGTATGTATATGTACAATCAAACAAAATATCCCAAAGACTAAATTTGAACATTTCAAACTTCAAGACTATCCGTCTGCTAGTTATTTGTGGTCAATAGAATCCAAAAATGTAAATAAACGAAATTGACGCGAATTCATAAAAATATTCAACATTTCGCATCTTGTATTACATAATAGGCCTACTTATCAGTTGAAATCCACTATTCTCATGTCTGAAATGCGACGTTTTTTAATCGAATATTCTATCCTGGGTCTAAATTTTGTAAGAGTATTTGATCTTTCAACAGGTTCTCCGCTCAATGTATCTGAGGATGAGCTCAGGCGCTTTTTGGGAAGTTTGATTTTGAGTGGAATGCGTATTGGAAAATGCGTATTGGACGACTGCATCAGACTTGCGCTTTGATCTAGTCAGTCAAGTCATGTCCAGAGACCGCTTCAAGAAAATCAAGAACAACATTTATTTTGTTGATAATAATTGTCTAACACCAGGAGACAAGTATTCGAAAATCAGACCCTCTATGATCATTTGAACCAGCAATTTTCTCAATTTAGAGTTTTTGCTGAACATTTGAGTATTGACGAATCCATGGTACCTTACTATGGACATCATTCTGGAAGAATGTTTATAAAGGGGAAGCCAATACGCTTTGGCTACAAGATCTGGTCACTCTGTACTCCCGACGGATATCCGTTTCGTCTTCTTTTGTATAGTGGAAAATCTGAGAAATCACCAGATCCTACGGGGTCACGCGTAGTTGCGGAATTACTGGATGTGGTGGAAGCAGCAGAGCATCATGCAGTGTATTTTGACAATTTTTTCACCAACCATAAATTACTCTCTGACTTATCTTCGAAAGGCATTAGAGCCACTGGCACCATAAAAGAGAATCACATGAACAGATGTCCCCTTGGCAAACAAATGATTAAAAAAAAAGAAAAGGGCACCTTTGATTTTCGTTATGATGGAACAGTATTCGTGTGCCAATGGAAGGATAATACTGTTGTGAATATTGCAAGCAATTTCGAAGTAGCCACTCCAACTACTAAGGTGAAGCGATTGAGCACGAAAGAGAAACGTAGGAAAGACGTTGCGCAGCCAAGGTTGGTTCGCTCATACAACCAGTATATGGGAGGTGTCGATGTTATACACCGTCTCTTGGGCTCCTACCGCCCAAGGCTTCGTACGAGAAAGTGGTACTGGAACCATTTCAGTAACGCTTTGAATGTGGCGGTCGTCGTAAGTTGGCGGATACATCAGTACTCAACGGATGACCACGCGATGACCCACGTGGAGTTCAGACGGCAGTTGGTCATGGCTCTGCTGAAATATGATGCGATTGGACAGCGTAGACGCCTAGGAGGTCCCACGGCACCAGCCTCAAGCTCCATTCGCTATGATGGTGTCAACCATTTCATCGAGTCAACGACACAAGGAGGGTGCAACTTGTGCCAGAAGAACACAAAAAAGAAGTGCTCGAAATGCGATAAGAGACTACACAAAAATTGCTTCGCTTATTTCCACACACTGTAGTTCGCATTTTGCAGTTTTACAAAGACATACGTCTGATTGTTTTTTTTTTGAAAAAAAAACACTCTGCAAATATTGATCTATAATATATTGGAACCTGGAAAGTGTGCATTCTATGTGGGGAAATATTATATGGGTGATAATTTGTATTTACAAGAAAAGAAAATAAACCATTGAAAAAAATCATCAGCATGGTAAAAAATATGTAGATTCACACACCCTTTAGTGTCCAACGTTCCACTTGTGGAACATTGCTATATCTCGAAAAGTACACACTGAACTTTTGATCATTAACCATATTAGTCTTATTTAGACCCCATTGGCAGCGTTTTGTCACTTGCCACCAACATTTGACCATGCCTTCTTATGTCCGACTCTAAACGGTTAAGTTGACTTTTTTTGTGCTTTTCAAAATGGCAGTCACCACCGAACTGTGACATGTACAGTTGTTGAAAACAAATCCTATCTGTAACTCGCGCTTTAGGTTGAGCTTTTTTTTGGGCTTTTCGAAATGGCAGTCGCCACCGAACTGTGATATGTACAGTTGTTGAAAACAAATCCTATCTGTAACTCGCGCTTTAGGTTGAGCTTTTTTTGGGCTTTTCGAAATGGCAGTCGCAACCGAACTGTGATATGTACAGTTGTTGAAAACAAATCCTATCTGTAACTCGCGCTTTAGGTTGAGCTTTTTTTGGGCTTTTCGAAATGGCAGTTGCCACTGAACTGTGATATGTACAGGTGTTGAAAACAAATCCTATCTGTAACTCGCGCTTTGGGTTGAGCTTTTTTTTGGGCTTTTCGAAATGGCAGTCGCCACCGAACTGTGATATGTACAGTTGTTGAAAACAAATCCTATCTGTAACTCGCGCTTTAGGTTGAGCTTTTTTGGGCTTTTCGAAATGGCAGTCGCCACCGAACTGTGATATGTACAGTTGTTGAAAACAAATCCTTTCTGTAACTCGCGCTATAGGTTGAGCTTTTTTTGGGCTTTTCGAAATGGCAGTCGCCACCGAACTGTGATATGTACAGTTGTTGAAAACAAATCCTATCTGTAACTCGCGCTTTAGGTTGAGCTTTTTTTGGGCTTTTCGAAATGGCAGTCGCCACCGAACTGTGATATGTACAGTTGTTGAAAACAAATCCTATCAGTAACTCGAGTTTTAAGTTGAGCTTTTTTTTGGGCTTTTCGAAATGGCAGTCGCCACTGAACTGTGACATGTACAGTTGTTGAAAACAAATCCTATCTGTAACTCGCGCTTTAGGTTGAGCTTTTTTTTGGCTTTTCGAAATGGCAGTCGCCACCGAACTGTGATATGTACAGTTGTTGAAAACAAATCCTATCTGTAACTCGCGCTTTGGGTTGAGCTCTTTTTGGGCTTTTCGAAATGGCAGTAGCCACCGAACTGTGATATGTACAGTTGTTGAAAACAAATCCTATCTGTAACTCGAGTTTTAAGTTGAGCTTTTTTTTGGGCTTTTCGAAATGGCAGTCGCCACCGAACTGTGACATGTACAGTTGTTGAAAACAAATCCTATCTGTAACTCGCGCTTTAGGTTGAGCTTTTTTTTGGGCTTTTCGAAATGGCAGTCGCCACCGAACTGTGATATGTACAGTTGTTGAAAACAAATCCTATCTGTAACTCGCGCTTTAGGTTGAGCTTTTTTTTGGGCTTTTCGAAATGGCAGTCGCCACCGAACTGTGATATGTACAGTTGTTGAAAACAAATCCTATCTGTAACTCGCGCTTTAGGTTGAGCTTTTTTTGGGCTTTTCGAAATGGCAGTCGCCACCGAACTGTGATATGTACAGTTGTTGAAAACAAATCCTATCTGTAACTCGCGCTTTAAGTTGAGCTTTTTTTTGGCTTTTCGAAATGGCAGTCGCCATCGAATTGTGATATGTACAGTTGTTGAAAACAAATCCTATCTGTAACTCGCGCTTTAGGTTGAGCTTTTTTTGGGCTTTTCGAAATGGCAGTCGCCATCGAATTGTGATATGTACAGTTGTTGAAAACAAATCCTATCCGTAACTCGCGCTTTAGGTTGAGCTTTTTTTTGGGCTTTTCGAAATGGCAGTCGCCATCGAATTGTGATATGTACAGTTGTTGAAAACAAATCCTATCTGTAACTCGCGCTTTAGGTTGATTTTTTTTTGGGCTTTTCAAAATGGCAGTCGCCAGCCGAACTCTGATATGTTCAGTTGTTGAAAACAAATCCTATCTGTAACTCGCGCTTTAGGTTGAGCTTTTTTTGGGCTTTTCGAAATGGCAGTCGCCACCGAATTGTGATATGTACAGTTGTTGAAAACAAATCCTATCTGTAACTCGCGCTTTGGGTTGAGCTCTTTTTGGGCTTTTCGAAATGGCAGTAGCCACCGAACTGTGATATGTACAGTTGTTGAAAACAAATCCTATCTGTAACTCGCGCTTTAGGTTGAGCTTTTTTTGGGCTTTTCGAAATGGCAGTCGCCACTGAACTGTGATATGTACAGGTGTTGAAAACAAATCCTATCTGTAACTCGCGCTTTAGGTTGAGCTTTTTTTTGGGCTTTTCGAAATGGCAGTCGCCACCGAACTGTGATATGTACAGTTGTTGAAAACAAATCCTATCTGTAACTCGCGCTTTAGGTTGAGCTTTTTTTGGGCTTTTCGAAATGGCAGTCGCCACCGAACTGTGATATGTACAGTTGTTGAAAACAAATCCTATCTGTAACTCGCGCTATAGGTTGAGCTTTTTCTGGACTTTTCGAAATGGCAGTCGCCACCGAACTGTGATATGTACAGTTGTTGAAAACAAATCCTATCTGTAACTCGCGCTTTAGGTTGAGCTTTTTTTTGGCTTTTCGAAATGGCAGTCGCCACCGAACTGTGATATGTACAGTTGTTGAAAATAAATCCTATCAGTAACACGAGTTTTAAGTTGAGCTTTTTTTGGGCTTTTCGAAATGGCAGTCGCCACCGAATTGTGATATGTACAGTTGTTGAAAACAAATCCTATCTGTAACTCGCGCTTTAGGTTGAGCTTTTTTTTTGGGCTTTTCGAAATGGCAGTCGCCATCGAACTGTGATATGTACAGTTGTTGAAAACAAATCCTATCAGTAACTCGAGTATTAAGTTGAGCTTTTTTTGGGCTTTTCGAAATGGCAGTCGCCACCGAACTGTGATATGTACAGTTGTTGAAAACAAATCCTATCTGTAACTCGCGCTTTAGGTTGAGCTTTTTTTGGGCTTTTCGAAATAGCAGTCGCCACCGAATTGTGATATGTACAGTTGTTGAAAACAAATCCTATCTGCAACCAGCGCTTTAGGTTGAGCTTTTTTTTGGGCTTTTCGAAATGGCAGTCGCCATCGAATTGTAATATGTACAGTTGTTGAAAACAAATCCTATCTGTAACTCGCGCTTTAGGTTGAGCTTTTTTTGGGCTTTTCGAAATGGCAGTCGCCACCGAACTGTGATATGTACAGTTGTTGAAAACAAATCCTATCTGTAACTCGCGCTTTAGGTTGAGCTTTTTTTGGGCTTTTCGAAATGGCAGTCGCCACCGAATTGTGATATGTACAGTTGTTGAAAACAAATCCTATCTGTAACTCGCGCTTTAGGTTGAGCTTTTTTTTTTGGCTTTTCGAAATGGCAGTCGCCACCGAACTGTGATATGTACAGTTGTTGAAAACAAATCCTATCTGTAACTCGCGCTTTAGGTTGAGCTTCTTTTTGGCTTTTCGAAATGGCAGTCGCCACCGAATTGTGATATGTACAGTTGTTGAAAACAAATCCTATCTGTAACTCGCGCTTTAGGTTGAGCTTTTTTTGGGCTTTTCGAAATGGCAGTCGCCACCGAACTGTGATATGTACAGTTGTTGAAAACAAATCCTATCTGTAACTCGCGCTTTAGGTTGAGCTTTTTTTTGGGCTTTTCGAAATGGCAGTCGCCACCGAACTGTGATATGTACAGTTGTTGAAAACAAAAACTATCTGTAACTCGCGCTTTAGGTTGAGCTTTTTTTTGGGCTTTTCGAAATGGCAGTCGCCACCGAACTGTGATATGTACAGTTGTTGAAAACAAATCCTATCTGTAACTCGCGCTTTAGTTGAGCTTTTTTTTGGCTTTTCGAAATGGCAGTCGCCATCGAATTGTGATATGTACAGTTGTTGAAAACAAATCCTATCTGTAACTCGCGCTTTAGGTTGAGCTTTTTTTGGGCTTTTCGAAATGGCAGTCGCCATCGAATTGTGATATGTACAGTTGTTGAAAACAAATCCTATCCGTAACTCGCGCTTTAGGTTGAGCTTTTTTTTGGGCTTTTCGAAATGGCAGTCGCCATCGAATTGTGATATGTACAGTTGTTGAAAACAAATCCTATCTGTAACTCGCGCGTGAGGTTGATTTTTTTTTGGGCTATTCAAAATGGCAGTCGCCAGCCGAACTCTGATATGTTCAGTTGTTGAAAACAAATCCTATCTGTAACTCGCGCTTTAGGTTGATCTTTTTTTGGGCTTTTCGAAATGGCAGTCGCCACTGAACTGTGATATGTACAGGTGTTGAAAACAAATCCTATCTGTAACTCGCGCTTTAGGTTGAGCTTTTTTTGGGCTTTTCGAAATGGCAGTCGCCACCGAACTGTGATATGTACAGTTGTTGAAAACAAATCCTATCTGTAACTCGCGCTTTAGGTTGAGCTTTTTTTGGGCTCTTCGAGATGGCAGTCGCCACCGAACTGTGATATGTACAGTTGTTGAAAACAAATGCTATCTGTAACTCGCGCTATAGGTTGAGCTTTTTCTGGACTTTTCGAAATGGCAGTCGCCACCGAAACCACTGTGATATGTACAGTTGTTGAAAACAAATCCTATCTGTAACCTCGCGCTTTAGGTTGAGCTTTTTTTTGGCTTTTCGAAATGGCAGTCGCCACCGAACTGTGATATGTACAGTTGTTGAAAATAAATCCTATCAGTAACACGAGTTTTAAGTTGAGCTTTTTTTGGGCTTTTCGAAATGGCAGTCGCCACCGAATTGTGATATGTACAGTTGTTGAAAACAAATCCTATCTGTAACTCGCGCTTTAGGTTGAGCTTTTTTTGGGCTTTTCGAAATGGCAGTCGCCATCGAACTGTGATATGTACAGTTGTTGAAAACAAATCCTATCAGTAACTCGAGTATTAAGTTGAGCTTTTTTTGGGCTTTTCGAAATGGCAGTCGCCACCGAACTGTGATATGTACAGTTGTTGAAAACAAATCCTATCTGTAACTCGCGCTTTAGGTTGAGCTTTTTTTGGGCTTTTCGAAATAGCAGTCGCCACCGAATTGTGATATGTACAGTTGTTGAAAACAAATCCTATCTGCAACCTGCGCTTTAGGTTGAGCTTTTTTTTGGGCTTTTCGAAATGGCAGTCGCCATCGAATTGTAATATGTACAGTTGTTGAAAACAAATCCTATCTGTAACTCGCGCTTTAGGTTGAGCTTTTTTTGGGCTGTTCGAAATGGCAGTCACACCGAACTGTGATATGTACAGTTGTTGAAAACAAATCCTATCTGTAACTCGCGCTTTAGGTTGAGCTTTTTTTGGGCTTTTCGAAATGGCAGTCGCCACCGAATTGTGATATGTACAGTTGATGTGAAAACAATAAATCCTATCTGTAACTCGCGCTTTAGGTTGAGCTTTTTTTTTTTGGCTTTTCGAAATGGCAGTCGCCACGAAACTGTGATATGTACAGTTGTTGAAAAAACAAATCCTATCTGTAACTCGCGCTTTAGGTTGAGCTTCTTTTTGGCTTTTCGAAAATGGCAGTTCGCCACGAATTGTGATTATGTACAGTTGTTGAAAACAAAATCCCTATCTGTAAACTCGCGCTTTCGGTTGAGCTTTTTTTGGGCTTTTCGAAATGGCAGTCGCCACCACCGAAACTGTGATATGTACAGTTGTTGAAAACAAATCCTATCATTTAACTCGTGCTTTAGGTTGAGCTTTTTTTTGGGCTTTTCGAAATGGCAGTCGCCACCGAACTGTGATATGTACAGTTTGTTGAAAACAAATCCTTTCTGTAAAACGCGCTTTAGGTTGAGTTTTTTTTTGGGCTTTT